>CM055908.1:58131196-58636196 GCA_029582155.1 Panopea generosa | reverse complement strand
TCTGTTTGTGTCGTCAATACTGATAAATATAAAATATATCAGGTGAACATATATGTTTGATTAATGCATGAATAAAAGTCAGTTCATGATGTGTTGACTTTTGGACATCGCAAATACTTTATCATTATTTCATACTTGGGAAAAGTATCACGTGGCAGTCTGGTTTCAGCATTTACAGCGTGTCAATATACAATAAAACATGTAGCAATGCATCACATCTAGTTGATTTTGTTTATCCATAGATGTGAGTAGTGTTTCCTGGTACAATATGTCACTTTGTTTTTGTCATTTATTCATTTATCGTTATTCATGTGATACATTGGTTAGCTACTATGGTATAACTTTGATGTCTTTAACACGACAGTACTAGAAAAAAGTAGTTCTCTTCAAGGGTTGTTCGTACCAAGTATGATTCAACGTCATACCATATATAGAGTCTCTCACGTTCGTACCTATTTCATATTGAATTTATGAAACGAAATTCGAGGCTTTTGTCGAGAATCATATCATTTCACTTAACGAGCTTCATATATGAAATAGATACGATTGTAAGAGGCTATTTATCACATAATCCACATTTGAGGGAGACAAATAATTCAAACTGACGGCCAGGTTACCTAGTAAATAATATAAAGTAGGTGTAATTCGGTTACTATTTATTGAAACAAATGCAACAGAAAGTAGACCGTAAAGGAATTTTATTTTAATAATCTTTTCTCTCATTTTTTATACTTGTTTTATTAACATCAATATCCAACAAAACACACGGGACTATATTTTAGCAATAATCTTACCGATATCTGAATTTCTTTTAAAACAAAATCAGTTAGAACCAAAACACGTGACGACAATGCAACACAATACTGACGTCATACAGTACCTACATCATAGTTCATAAGCCGCAACCTTAATGTTATAACACGCGTGCGTGGTAGATTTGTAGCATGTTGAATTGGGATGTTTATGTCGTTTGAGTGTAAAATGTTGAAATATCGTTGATGTGACCGTAGTTATTCACAGAAGATATGTTTTAGTGACCGGGTATGTGATTTTGCAGGAAGCAAATATTTTCTGGCACTGTGGTTGGTCAGTTTCTTGTCTGTTGTGATACAAGTAGATCTAGTCATGCGTTTCTTCATAGATTGTTTAGCTAGTTTATCCCGACGGCATTTCTCACGAACCATTGATCCAGAGGACCATGTAAGTACTTAGTTGTAACAGCGATATATAATGGGCACGGAATAGTTCAATGGTCTCTTCTGAGCAAATATATATTGTAAACACGCACAGGGCAGAACAAAAATATAATATAAGCTGTAAAGCTATTTGCCGAGCCTCAGGTACAGTTGTCAGTTTCTTCACCTCTAACTATATTTCTATGTCCTTATCACATTGATAGTTTGACCAAAGTAGCGAATCGGCGATACATTATTTCAATCACAACGCTCATGCCTTTTCGATTAATTTGCACCGAATGGAACCAACTTGGAAAACTAGGTATTCGGCCGATACCAGATAATAAAAGCGAACACGCACACGCACACGCACACACACACATACTTTTACTCACTTTTATGTTCAGCCAAATATTTACAATTGCACCTGATAATATAAAACATATTAATTGAATGTTGTTATCAATACGTCTTTACTTAAATCGTGTTGAGGATAAACTTTAGTTATAAGTTTCATTGTTTTTAATGTAAATGCTTCTTTCAAGGAATGGAATGGAACGGAAGTCTGGAATGGAATTGAATGGAAATGAAGTCATTATTTAAAGAGAGTAGCCCAATTAGTTTGAAGTTAAATTTTATTTAATAACTTCCTTTTTCGGTTTTTACTTGCATTAATTCAAAAAACTTAAATACACTTGGGTTTCTATAATTATATTTTAACATACAATTTACGAATATGTTCGTTCATTGGAAAAATCAGAATAAAATGAATTTCATCTTCTATGTCGCTTGAATTACAAATTGTACACTATCTTTGGTTTCTTGCAATTCTATTTTATGCATATCTCTCAGTTTAAATGCTGAGTGTATGTTCTGATAGCCACCATTCGGATGTACATGGTCGTCATTTAGAAGGCAATATGTCTAAGTATATCTTGAATCTAAAAACATTTTTAAAGTTTTTGAACATGTCCAAAACTTACAATAGGATTTACTAAATCATTTTGCTATTGACACATTAAACAATGAATTACTTATAATTAATAAAATATTTGAATTACTTAGATTGTTGCTATGCTGTTCTGTTCTGGTTAAAACATTATCGACTACATTTTGTGTTCGTACGAGTTGTTTAACATTATGCAGTAAGTTGTACTATGCTAATGAACATATACAGCGTATTAAGACGCCATCGCTAGTGAATTGTTAAATTTAAATAATATTGTAGAGGGAAGCATACCATCAGAACTGGATTTAATACTGGAATTAATACTATAACATAGTTTTTGTATAAGTAAACATTTTCACTATTTGATCGTTCTAAAACTAGATCATGTAAAAAGGTAAACAAAATGTAGAAGTAAATGGTTTAATACTGATTGTGAAAATACACGGCGGGAATTCCGTGCTGCTTGCAATAATAATGTTATGATCTCTTGGCGTCGCATTTATCATGCAACCAAGCGTAAAGCCAAAACATCCTACAAAATATATCAGGGATTAAAGCTACACAATCTAGCTAAATCACATCCACAAACATTTATGAGCGAAATTAAAAAAAACTAAAGAGTAGAACACCAAAATATAGTATTTGTTATGATGATATTGGGCGAGAACAAGCTAATCGTATCTTTAACGAACATGTTCATAAAGTAGATGCTGAGTTCAGTGTTGATGTGGTCATAAAGACAGTAGTAGTATTAATACTTTGATCCCTGAAATATATCTAGAGATTTCGATATCTTATCTCCAATTGTATATATATATATCCTGAAAGCTGGACGAAAGGTGTCCTGTTTCAAAAAAGGTAAATATAGATGATGTGAACAAATACTGAGGAATGACTACTACAAGTATGTTCTCAATAATATTTTTAACTTTATAAGATAACCGTTTAAGATCATGGGCAGATGAAAAAAATTGTCTTGGATTTCCAATTTGGGTTTCAAAAAATCGGAGAATGTTGGTTTTATTTTTGTATTAAATTATAGCATAGACAAAGTACTTAAACATGAGAAGAAGAAATTGTAATATTCTTTTATTGATTTCTGTAAGGCATTTGATGTTGTATATATAAATGGTATTTGGTTTAAATTATAAGTGTACGGACGTTCTTCTATAATTTATAATATGCTAAAGAATAAATATAACAGTGTTAAGTATTGTGTAAGAGTTAATATTAAAAATCCAGACTATTTCGTTAGCTATTTTCGAGGATGAAACAGGGTGAAACACTGTCTCCATTATTGTTTTCATTCTTTATAAATGACATGTATGATTATATTGAATATGTCACATTAAATAAAATGTTTACTCTAGATGCAAGAGAGCATACAATCTGCCAAAAATGCAATGTAGATATGATAAGAACCACTTTCTTTCTCCTTGTTTGTCCGTTAAACAGAGATTTAAGAATGACATTTTTACCAATTTATTATTGTTCATGGACAACTTTATCTAAGTTTAAATGCTTGATGCAAGCAAAACAAAAATGTGCCCTAGTTATGTTAGCTACATTATTTACTTAGCAGATAATAAACGCGAAACCAGCGCTTGAGTTATTTTTTTACATCATATAACAAATAAAAATCATGCCATAAAGTGTACGCTTTATAATTTTGTTGTCGTGCTGTTTTTTTTTCCTTTATGCGTTGTATCAATTGTTAACATCCATATTAATGCAGTAGGAATAACATAAACAGTATCTTAGTTGTACTATAATCCGCTACTGTAGCCAATTCCAGGTGACATATCAGATGATAAGATATACAGGGGCATCTTATTGGTGATAATTGTGTTTAAAAGTGGTTAGATATGTTATAAGTTTATGTATAAAGCGACTTACCAACTCTACAATATAATATCCATTCCTGCCATCCAATGTCAAGCATATTATACCCGCATAGACTTTTGAATTTCCGGTGAAACAGTCAATACCATATAATATTTCTATGTCATAATTATTAAGCACTCAGTATCTTAATCCAAATGGCCTAGTGAATATATATACACTTGCGCACATCGACCTACTCTGGTAAAAAATCAAAGACATTAGCGTAATTTGTCATATTTAAATGAAATGTCTGCTTACGAAGCAAACCATTTTCATTACATAATCGGCACAAGTATAGTTTTATTTATTGAATAAGTTGCGTCATTGACACAGAAACGCGTTCCTTTCATGCTTTGATCGGTCAGGTGAGTTTCAAGTTTTGCAAGAGATATCACCTGTTGATTAAATTAATGTTTATTTTAGTTTACCGAGTGATCAGTACGCGTATCTTTTCAAAATGTTGTGATGTTAATTAGGATTTACCTGGCACTTATGAAGTAAGCAAACAAGTAAGCAAAAAGTAAGATAATAAGGAAGTGATTAATTAAGCAATTATTTAAGCAATACATTGATTAAGCAGAGTTTATTAAGTACTTAATTGATGAAGCAATTTTGTAATAAAGTATTTAAGTAATTGAATCATGAGGAATTTAGTAATCAAAAAATAGATAGCCCAATGATTATTAAGTAATTACAAAGTTTAGAAATTTACTGATAATTACATTTTTTTAAGCAAATGAGTAATCAAGCAATCAAATAATTATATACTTAAGAAAGTAAATCAGAACATAAGAAAGTAAGTAAATGCCTTTCTATATTGTAAAGTATGCATAATTATACACACATGCTTTCTACTAATTGAATGTTTAATACTTTAATTTCATGTTTTTCTCATTTTCCTTCTTATTTGTAAATAATGCATACTTGTGTTCATGTATAAACCGCCAAAAAAGGAAAATGACGATAAACATATTGGAAGTTTATGCTGTTTACAATATTGAATCGAATTGAAATAATCAGCTAATTCAAATCACTACAATAAAGAACTAATGTTTGTTTTAATTTGTTATTATTTTAATGTTAATTAATAAAAGCATATATATGTTTTTATTCTTAAATTGTTAACATGTTATTAGTTTATAAGTGATGTCAGTCACGTATTGCGTTACATGAACGTACATAAATGCCATGTCTAAAGGAATACACATTCTAAAGTCTGGCAAAAGTACTAAGGATGCTCTTGTTATCTCATGAAATCCATTACCACGCCACACAGCATCAACATCAGACCAAATCATATTGTTTATCTGTTATATGTGAATTGCATATTATAAAAGCACAGGGTAATATATATTTATATAACGTCATTGTTATAGATATCTTATTAGATGGACACATTGCATTTCAAACACTTAAAATAGTAAACTGTTTTACGTCCATTTATTACAGAAGCGGACATAAACAATTTAAACATCGGTGCTTTTCATAAATACACTTACGATAAAAATATATATCCGTAAGTCAATTTGATAATTTCTTCTTTGACTGTTTAGATTTTTATTGACGTTTAAAATGATTTTATTTCCAGAAAATATATAATTTTCTGCATGTTTTGAGCCAGTTTGTGATTCATTTTGGATAAATAATATAATATAAGTAATTATAATTATTAGTTTAACTTTTATGAAAATGATTGTGATGAATTTCTTTGTGAAACGTATACCTGACCTTTACATGTACTTGTATGAACAATAAGACATATATTGCTTACATGCTAATTATTCAATGTTAGATAACACGCATAAGGGGTGTTAATAAAAAGCATTGACACTCTTGATAGAAAATAAAACCAAGCAAACTTATCGTCAAGAAATATTAAATAATGAATATTTAACATACAATAATCAAAATGCAACCACTTCCCTAGATCGCGACGCCGTCACCACGTCAAAACGTCACTGAACGATGCTGCTGTTCACACTATTCTATCATCATAGACTTTGTAATTAACCTGGCACAAGGTATGTTTCTTTGAAGTAAATCTTAAAGTATTTGGGGAACAGTGGTCATGCTTATCTCTAAGAACTCCCGTTTTCGAACATGCATACGTTTTACAACGAACAAGTATTCCTCTTGAAGAACAGTACAAAGTATGATGCAGTTTAGCATGTTCCAGTTAGTTAATTACTAGCTCATTATAAAGTGTTAATCAACATTAATTATAGCTTGTAGTATAACGGCAGATTGGGAAATGAATTACAATGTTCCGTTAGAACCGGATTAGAACAATGTGCCTTGTTAGATAAAAACTTTGATATTGCCTTGAAATACACGTTTGTCATGTAAGCAGTTTTCCCTTGCCTCGTTAAACGAAAGGGCACACATCAGTCTAAAGCGATCAAGTGATTCAGTTTAACCATTCTTTGGCCAGGGCAGCTATTATGGTCAACACAAGAAACAATATTATATGCCGTAACTTTAGAAACCGCTTGGCAATAACTGATAGAAAAAAGTTCAATTTTTAGAGCAGATGTTGCATAATGTTAAATCGTAAAATCGGCAGTCACAGCAGTTTTCGTGTAAATTTTGGTACAATTCATTACGGTAACAATGTAGCAAATACTTTCACTGGATTTCAAAATTATGTGATAGTTTCAGACGAGATGGTGTCGATTTTGATCGTAAAACAATTTTGAAATAGCACCAGCCGAGGTACATTGTGTACAAGAGTTATTAAAATTTGCGATATTTCAGAAAAGAAGATGTTTATAGAAAATTTGACGCTGCATACGGGCATGATTTTATGGAAGAACGGACGGAGGACAAAACAGTCAGAATAGGTTACTTCATCGTTCGGCTAAATGTGATCTTATAACTGTAAGTGCTTTCATACGTACAGTATGGAGACAGTTTTGTATTACATATGTTCCTGTATCTTTATTTTAAACTGTAATTAAGGGTGACGGTGCTTTTATCAGCCGTATAAAGGTTTAATGATAAGATTGCATGCGGCACGAACATAGAACACGTTGTTTAAAAACATTTCATTAACTAAATTGCTACGAAACTAAAGCAAAGAATGTCTCCAGAGTGGCGTAGCATTCAAAGCCATGACTACCAAAACAGCTGTATAACCACATTTCCGAAATACAGCTGCACAACCACAACCCAAAATATAGCTGCACAACAACAACAAAACAAATCAGCTGCACGACCAAAATCATAAAATACAGCTGTACAACCGCAATGCAAAATACACACAACCACACTAAAAAATAAAGATGTACAAAAAAAATCAAAAGAACAGAATTAACCCTCACGGAACGGTGTTATTGCAACAACCATACTGACGGTATTGAACCTGCTGTACGTTTCATATGTACCGACCTCGCTTTTACTTGGGTATTTACACTTTTAAACGATAATCGATAAAACACAGTCAAACTTTGAAATTGCTTAGATTTATAAAATAAATAAAAATTATAAGAATGGTTCCACAAAAATTAGAGAACAAGTACAGACAATGTATTGATACTTCTACAAAATCACAAAATAATGTACCGACAACGAAAGGTCAATGACAAACAATCAATAATTGCAAAGGAAGTACATTAAGAAGAGTGGGCTACATAAAATTACACTATAATTCTATACATGCATGCATGTATTTCTTGAGCTGTCACAGAGCTCAATATTGTTTAATTAATACATATACATTAAGCGCACTTGGACAATCGTTTTTCTTAAGAATTCACGCAAAATGTATATACTGATACAATAATTTTAAAAATTAAGGCAATTATCTATAGAAGTATCTGTGTCAATCATTTTTTATGTTCCATACAAATTCAATATGAATTGGAAACAACCAGCAATTGTGGCTTCAAACAAAAATGTAATAACGTTTAGTTAACGTCATATATTTGCTTCCATCGATTTAAGACAAATTATATGGCTGTGGAGCTTACTATGAATACGTAATTATAAAATTGGTTAAATAACATAATTTGTGGCACACTTTTTCTCAGGTCACGAAGAAATGAAACTGATGTACAATCGCCAAATATTTTGTCATTTTTGAAAACAGAAAAAATATATTGTTGAAGGGCCTTTTAAACAAATAACAATATAGAAAATATGGATTTGTTTACTTTGTATTCGAAAATAATGGAATTATTGTCAACGTGTGACACCTTCAAAGCAAATTGTAACAGTACTTAAGTTATATAAAGGCACTCATTATTCGAAAAATTTACTAGGCAATTAACTAGTACGGGACCTATTTTATATCTGCAAATCAGTGACTACTTCCCCATAAATACAGCGAGAAGGTAATACAAGGTCGATGGTTAATGACCACAGTCTCTTGCCTTATCGACTGGGCTAGCCGGTCTCAGGTACATATACTACGTGTTGTTGCATAGTAATTTGTAATTTAAATAAGCAAAGGCACCGTATCTTCTAGCCTAGTTTAGTGACGGGCGGGGAAAGCAGACGTTGGACGAGCCTATGGAGCTGGCTTATGCTCATCAAGTCTTGTAGTTGTCCATCCCAGAGCAGTAACTGCTACTGTCCATTTATTACTTGCTACACTTGACCATGGATGAATATATCTTGTAGTTGTCCATCCCAGAGCAGTAACTGCTACTGTCCATTTATTACTTGCTACACTTGGCCATGCATGAATATATCTTGTAGTTGTCCATCCCAGAGCAATAATTGCTACTGCCCATGTATTGTTTGCTACACTTGGTAATTTAAAACAATGCATGAATATATCTTATTAATGCGGGGGATTTGTCCCTTAAATAATACGTTTCCCAATGGGACATATTTTCTTTCTTATCTTTGATGACCAATTATCTCTGTGTATGGCAAATATAGACCTTACTATAAATATCGCATGAATGTAATTTGGCACCGAATAGCGCATCATTGAGAATCTCATTAGCCTGTGTCCATTTCTTTAGACATTCATTCATTACAACTGTAAATAGCCCAAAATAGTAATTTATCGCATAAACCTTTTGGAATAGGGGGTTTAGATTTAATCATTTTATATACGCTGGCTTATTGTAGAAAAAAGCAAAGTTTACATTGAATAAAAGAAAAAAACATGATTACTTCAAAAGTATTTGAAAACAATTCATCGCAAAATAATTAAATGTTAAACTTAATTACATTGGCATACCATCTCTCTCTCTCTCTCTCTCTCTCTCTCTCTCTCTCTCTCTCTCTCTTTCTCTCTCTCTCTCTCTCTCTCTCTCTCTCTCTCTCTCTCTCTCTCTCTGAGATGTGATCCTGCGAAAATAGTTTAACTAATGGTCAACCACTAAGCGAGTACAATAACTCCCCTGGTTCTTTGAAAGTCGGGATAAAACTATTAGTGTGAGAATATAAATAGCAAAGGACGTGCATAAATGGTTAGAATAAATATACATAATTGTACTTCCTGGTATACATTTACATTAAAGTATTCAGTCTGAAACACATTTCTATTTACGTAAACACATTTGTATCCGCTGCGTCAAATATGACTTTAGTTGTAGGCGATAAATAAAAAATCGTCTGCTCACGATAAAAAACCCGCTTCAACAACATTGTACTAATGACATTTTCTTGAAAATCATCACATATGTCGTCTGTTGTTATTGAAGATGCATGGAAATGATAAGATTTGTAGAAATTTAGTACGGACTTCAGATAAGTGGATTATATGAAATGTTTGAACATTTGTTTGACTAATGCACGTATGTTTGATTAGTATGTGTTTTTAATCTATTATTCAACATTATTTCAGTCACGTGTTATAACGGCGCTCCGCTATAAACAATTCCACAAGAAAAGGAATACTTATACGCGTGGAACTAATGGCCAAACTAACGCGACTGTTTGAGCAACCAGAGCATTTAGCATATATGTATTGAACAAAAACACTCTTCCAAGTGTTAAACAGATATACAAACATTAATTTATGAAGATTAACGTACATAGGTCAAATAACATATAATAGTTTAAATGCAACAATAAGTATTTTTCTACTTTCAGAACAAAATGAAGACATAAAAACCTACAGATACAGTCATAGAACTGCAGAACTACAGATAATCATAAAACGACTACAGTAAATCTTCTGTAAGGCAGTTATTACCACTTGTATATAAAAATAAGAAAACACTCGTACAGTAGGAAATATACCACCCTACCGACATAATCACAAACAGCAGAATAACAGACATTCAATTAATGATAAAAGTAAACTCCCAATTATTTAAAGCATCTGAAATCGATTATTCTAAACAAGGATTGATGTCCTTGTCTTTCCTGGCTGCATGAAATATTTCTGATAATATCGTGACGTTTTACTTTTATAACTTAATAATTTTATAAGTTAAATTGCATTGATTTTTATATAATTATTATTATTATGATTATTATTATTAATACGATTATTATTACGATTATTATTATTACTATTATTATTATTCAGCACATCTAAAGACAATGTCAATGCTAGAACTATTAGTCTAAGAATTGTCTGCATTTCGCAGCAACTATTGATAAAGATAAGTGCCAAAGATGAAATATGCCCAAATGTACTTAGTGAAGCAGTCGGGCATGTAACAAATCAAGATTTCTTCCCTTATTTCATCTCCAAATGTGTTTTTTATGTTGTTGTTGTTGTTGTTGTTTATTTGTTGTTATCATGAGTGATTCCAACAGAGACCAACAGTTTTTGTTTACTTTAGAACGAGTGTAATCATTTTATCTGTATCAATATTCGATACAGGTAAGACAGGTATATATAACTTTGAATCCATTATTGCGTCTTGTTTCATATCTGTCGCTTTGCAACGGTTTAACTTTACTTTTTTACTAATATGATATGTATAAATATATATGAATTTCATGAATTGAGATATATTTTTCTTGGTTAATTGATAAATTAATTTTTACAACATATAAGTCGGAAACAGCACGTTGTATGACAAGAAAGAGTCGGCAGGTAACGTACTACCCACCATAATTGCTAAGAGTATATATTTTGAGCGAATCCATGAAGAATTTAAGGTGACAGCTTGACGTGAGTGTAATTTTAGGAGTACAATACATAAGTCATCTGTCAGCTGATCCTGGAAACAGTTATAACGACAAAATGACACACGACCGTTTCAAAGTCGCTGTTGTTCAGAAAGAAAAACTGTATGTTCATATTTGTCTTCAGCAAGTATATACAAGATGGTCCTATAAACCAGGATATGGTATAACAACACTTCAAAATAGTTTGTTTTTTTTGTTTCAAATCTAATTGATAGTTTATAACCGACTGTTTTATAAGCGACATCATCAATCTCCACTATTGTTTTAACCTATTCTTCTCATAGTGTGATTTCATTCATGGATTTAAAGTTCTGACTCCACGTTATGAACTAAAACTTTGCAGTGACACAAGAGCACGCTGATCTGTTGGTCCGGAGTGAATTTCGTCATCATTTTGAAATGCGTTAGATCTTTATAAATCGTGGAACAGTCAGTGAAACCCTTGCTTTTTAATAGACTTTTAGATCTTTTATGAATTGTGGGACAGTTAGGATTCGAAAATCCATGCTTTTAAATAGACTTTAATATCTTTATGAATTGCGGAACAGATAGGAAAAATAAATCTATAATTTTGCAGTGTGGTATGGCAGACCTGAATCGGTAGATATCAGGTTTTGGGGTAAGGGAGAGCTATATAACCACGGTGACCAGTAGAAGACACGTGCTGAAACAAATACGGAATGCTTTGTTGTTTTTATATGCTTCATATATAATAACATTTCCCATATGTCATAGTATCTCAACATTGTTTTATTTTTGTTTCATCTATTTAAGAATTATTTTCAATTCAATTTATCTATCCCAACATGAATATCAAACATCACTCACGAACATCTCAATTTAAAACAGGAAACTGTTTTGAATTACTTTATATCTTTGACATTATGAAATACATTTACTTTTACACATGTGAAAGTCAGTCATACAAGAATATAGATTCTTGTTAAATGTAACAGCAATATCTGCATTTCGAACTCGGAGGAAATATTGGATATTGGAGAAGTGTTTACCTCGAGTTAAATTGCGATTATGCATGAAGCCATTGGTTTCAAATAGAAGATAACCGGAGGCGTGTTTGTCATCAAACGTGTCAACTACTTTCACCGTTTATGGAATACCATGTGCACGTGTAGTCTGGATTTAAGTTCTGTAAGGTATTAACATGTTTTGTTTGACAGTAAAATGGGTAATTCGTGTGCGTGTACTTCAAAATATCAATGTCTAATGGGTTATTCCGTAGAATATTTTCACTTTGGGATTATGTTTCTCAATAATAACATGCTTTATATACTTAATCAAGCTAATGTCACAGACTATGCTATTATAATGTATATAATCTTTTAGAAACTAAAAAAGAATTAAAGTGCTGTCGCAACTTTGAATAGGGCGTTCTTTTATTAAGTTAAAGATAAAGAAGTTTTAGAAGATGGCACTTTATAAATGCAGATATTGATTCCAAAATAATGAATTATTTTATTTTATTTTTGATATGCTCTAAGGGATTTGCGGATATGGCTTCTACATTTAAAACTCGAATTTCAAATCGTTTAGAAGCTGAATTATCAAATATCAAAAATTCAAAAAGCTATTACATGTATATTCAATAATGTTGTTCTTTTATGTGAACGAGCTACATAATATTAAGAGCTACTGTTACAGATATAATTAAATAAAAATAAATTAACTTCAGTCAAATGCTTTTATTCCATTTCTGTCCATAAAACATAGTATAAATTGTTTTCGTTATAGAAATGGTGGTGATATAATTTCTATATATAATGTAGTGATTAGTATTTATATTAAATACAAAGCTTACAAAATATGTTAAAGGATAAATGTTTCTGACATTTTTTTTAGGTATAGTATAGATAAGATAGGGTTAACAGTTATTGTCTGGTCACGAGGTCGCAATAATCAAAATTTATGTATAGACTTGATCTCTATTTCTATCATGCTGGATGTATTTCCAAAATAGGACATTTTGACATTTAAAAATTAGATGACGTTGACGTAAAGAATTTGGATGTAGATCTATGATGTCATATCTGTTCTATAATAATCATTGGCTCTTTTGGATACACCTGCGTTTGTTATGAAAAATGCACTATTTTACGTATTCATTAAAGACAATAGATAAATAGGTAACGAAGAAACTAAACACAAAAATGCGATTGAGCATAATATCAAATGAGTGCATGACCTAAAAAACAGCCATAAACGATAGGGATAATTATTATCTCTCTGCTATGTTGTTTCTGATAAAATGGTTTATTATATATGCTTTATCGTTGATGATACAAGGATATATTCTATATGCTGTATCGTTTATGGTATATTATATTATTAATGATACAAGGGTATGTTCTATATGCTATATCGTTTATAATGCAATGGTTTATTCTATATGCTATATCGTTTATGACACAAGGGCATAATCTATATGCTATATCGTTTATGACACAATGGTATGTTCTATATACTATATCATTTATGATACAAAGGTATGTTCTGTATGCTATATCGTTTATGACACAAGGGTATATTCTATATGCTATATCGTTTATGTTACAAGGGTATATTCTATATGTTATATCACTGATGATACAAGGATATACTCTATATGCTATATCGTTTATGCTAGAAGGGTATGTTCTATATGCTATATCGTTTATAATAAAAGGGTTTGTTCTATATGCTATACGTTTATGCTACAAAGGTATATTCTATATGCTATATCGTTTATAATACAATGGTATATTCTATATGATATAGTGTTTATAATACAACAGTATATTCTATATTATATATCGTTTATGCTACAAGGGTACATTCTGCATGATATATCGTTTATGATACAAGGGTATAATTTATATAATATATCGATGATGATACAGGGGTATATTCTATATGCTATATTGTTTATGATAGAAGGGTTTATAATATGTTCCATATTGTTTATGCTACAAGGGTATGTTCTATATAATATATCGTTGATGCTACAAGGGTACATTCAGTATGATATATCGTTTATGTTACAAGGGTATAATCTATATAATATATTGTAATGATACAAGGGTATACTCTATATGCTATATTGTTTATGATAGAAGGGTATATAATATGTTCTATATTGTTTATGCTACAAGGGTATGTTCTATATAATAAATCGTTGATGCTACAAAGGTATATTCTATATAATATATCGTTTATAATATATTGGTATATTTTATATGCTATATTGTTTATAATACAACAGTATATTCTATATTATATATAGTTTATGCTACAAGGGTACATTCTGTATGATATATCATTCATGATACAAGGGTATAATTTATATAATATATCGTTGATGATACAAGGGTATATTCTATATGCTATATCGTTTATGCTACAAGGGTAAATTCTATATAGTATATCGTTTATGTACAACGGTATATTCAATATGATATATCGTTGATGATACAGGGGTATATTCTGTATGCTATATCTTTTGTAATACAAGGGTACATACTATATGCTATATCGTTTATGATACAATGGTATATTCTATATGCTTTATCGTTTATGCTACAATAGAATAATCTATATCATTTATGATGCAATGGTGTATTCTCTTTGCTTTATCTTTTACGATACGACGGTATATTCTATATGATATATGCTATATTGTTAATGATACAGGGGTATGTTTTAAATGTCATATCGTTTATGGTTCAAGTGAATATTCTGTATGCCATATCGTTTATGCTACAAGGGTATTTTCTATATGCCATATCATTTATGCTACAATGGTATATTCTATATAACATATTGTTTATGCTACAAAAGTATATTCTATATGCTATATCGTTGATGATACAATGGTATATTATTTATGATATATCGTTTATGATATAACGGTATATTCTATATACCATATCATTTATGCTACAAGGGTTTATTCTTTATAACATATTGTTGATGCTACAACAGTATATTCTATATGCTTTTTCGTTGATGCTACAACGGTATATTCTACATGATATATTGTTGATGATACAGGGGTATATTCTGTATGCGATATCGTTTATGCTACAAGGGTATATTCAATATGCCATATCGTTGATGATACAAGGGTATATTCTATATAATATATTTTTCATGCAACAAGGTATTTTCTATATGATATATCGTTAATAATAGAACGATATATTCTTAATGCTGTATCGTTTATAATAAAATGGTTTATTCTATATAATATATCGTTGATGATACAAGGGTATATTATGTATGCTTTATCGTTTATGTTACAAGGGTTTATTCTATATGCTATATCGTTTATTATACAAGGGTATATTCTGTTTGCCATATCGTTTAAGATACAAGGGTTTATTCTATATGCTATATCGTTTATGATTAAAGGGTATATTATGTTTGTCATATCGTTTAAGATACAAAGGTTTATTCTATATGCTATATCGTTTATGATACAAGGGTATATTCTGTTTGCCATATCGTTTACAATACAAAGGAATATTCTATATGCCATATCATTTATGTTACAAGGATTTATTCTATATGATATTTCGTCCATGCTACAAGGGTATATTCTAGAGGATATATCGTTTATGGTACAAGGGTTTATTCTATATGCTATATCGTTTATGATACAGGAGTATATTCTATATACCATATCGATTATGATACAAAGTTTATTCTATATAATAATACTATATCGTTCATGCTACAAGGGTTTATTCTATATAATATATTGTTGATGCTACAAGGGTATATTTTATGATATATTGTTCATGATACAACGATATATTCTATATGATATATCTTTTATGATACAAGAGTATATTCTATATAATATATCGTTGATGCTACAATGGTATATTCTATATAATATATAGTTCATGATACAATGATATATTCTATATGATATATCGTTGATGATATAAGTGTATAATCTATATGCCATATCGTTTATGATACAAGGGTATATTCTATATGCCATATCGTTTATGATACAATTGTTTATTCTTTATATATATCCTTTATATTGCAGGAACAAAGAAAAACGTGATATAAGTAATTAAACATAAGTGAATGTCTTAATATAACAGAAAGATACTTAGGACGAAAGAAATGCCTTCAACATAATAATAATTAAACAAAACACGTGTTAAGGAGAGACATCTTCTATTTTACAAATATGTTTATATCTTACAGAATTGCCAATGCATGCACAATGTAAAATTAATGACTAAAACTCTTGCGATCATTAATATGTTACGTAACATAAGTTCATCTCCTATAATACGGTATTAACTTTTCTATAAGAAATCGTTGATATGAAATCGAGTATATATCATATAAGATTAGAAGCAAGAAGAAGTATATAGATTAACATATTGCAGCGCAAAGAGATTAGGAGCAATAAAAGATGAGACAGACGTGCGTAGGTGGAAATGGGATGTATCTACTGAAGGGAACTTGATGCACATTGTGTTCCGTTATGAGAAATATTGATCGTAAAAAAACAGCCGCTACCTTAGACGAATGACGGGAGAGAGCTAAAGAAAACCAATAAAGACGCCAAAGGTAGAGAAAATCATTGGAATATTGCAATTTAACATAAAGTAGGTTATAAAAACTACTATGAACAGATTCTATGGAAGTCTTCAACAGTGTTGATGATCAACAGTTAGCATTTTCGCTTCCAATGTCACCGCAGAAGTATTGAAGAAGCAGTGGACGCTTTGAATAGTTACTGAGCAGGAAAATATTGGAACAAATTGAAGGTGTCTATATTCCAATAGCGAACGTATAAAAGAAGGAAAGTATGAAATGGATATATGGAATTATACTATGTCACTGAACGAAACTGAATTCATGAATTTCTTCAACGAGGTTGAAACAAAAAATGTATCATTGCGTCAGGAGGACAGCTTACCTCTTTTGAAGACCATAGCAGCTGGTTTGCTTCTTGGATTTATAATACTAGCAACAATTGCTGGCAATGTGCTTGTATTACTTGCAGTATACGTTAACTCCCATTTACGCAGTACAACCAACTTCTTTATTGTTAACCTTGCTGTTGCGGATTTATTACTTGGAATTACCGTTTTGCCTTTTTCAGCCACGTTAGAGACGCTACATTACTGGCCGTTTGGATATATGGTATGTGATATCTGGGCTTCGGCCGATGTTTTATGGTGCACAGCCTCAATTTTAACCCTTTGTGTGATAAGTATTGACCGTTACATTGGTGTGACACGACCCTTACAGCATTCAAGTATCATAACCGAGCGTCGGGCTCTCTGGATTATTGTGTTTGTCTGGATACTTTCTGTTGCAATTTCCATCGCACCCCTAACAGGGTGGAAAGAAAAGGGTAGCCATGGGCCCTATGACTGCACAGTAACAAAAGAAGTTGGATATGTGATATTTTCTGTAGCTGGATCATTTTACATACCGATGCTTATCATTCTCTTTGTTTATGCTAAAATTTATAGAGAAGCCACTAAGCATTCAAAATTTTTAAATCGGGGTATTAAGACCACTAAAATAGACCAAGCAAATGGTGTTGTACTACGCATTCACACGGGGCGGAATAGTCAACCGAACATTCCACAATACCAAAGCAGTAGGTGAGTACATTTTATTTTATTATTCTTATTGCTTAGTAAAGTGTAAGACGAGTTTATACAAAGTCAAAAAGTGTATTTTTTATTACATAATGATGACAATAAATCATTAATTACATAGTTTAACTTAATTCAATAACATGTCCGAGTTTTATGCTTATATAAATACTGTGTAAATTGGACCATAGAACAATTTCGATTCAGATTTGTAAGTCTGTTGAAGATCTAATGAAAACCGACAATCCCAGAGAGCAAAACATAATAAAATAATTTACGAAAATAAGACTGTTTACATCGAGAGCTTTTATAGAATTGAACTTTGAATTGTTGTTCTATTTTCAGTTAAAATTCAATGGGTTTTTTTTGTCTAAGGCGACCCCACACATCGTTTTTTTTTCTTTTGATCTGAATAATCGGTTGCTTTCCGTGTATGCATGTTCACGTTGTTTATATATTCCATACACTCCTTGATAATATTGTAAAATTAAACAAATTTTAACATTCAAATCAGCCTCGTACTGACAACTGTAAAGTGATCCTTATTTTTGGTATAACCGCTAAAAGTTTTCTCAATTTCTAAATACATTTTTACTGGTTCGTTCCTTTCTAAGAATGTTCACATAGACGTTTAATGATATGATATTTTGCATATGCTAAAATATCCAACAATGAAATTTGTTTTTTTATCAAAATGTTAATTTCCGTAGATTGGAATTGCATTATGCAATCAAATGTTAATGCACCAAGTCTGCGACAATCGTTTGAGAAATCGATTTGATACGAAAGGGCTAAAACATTGATGAAGTGAATATGTTGCTAACATATTTACACTGGTTTGAAGTTTCTTAATTCGACTTTTATGTTTAAAATGTTTACAGAGATACTTTGTTTACAGAAAAGTGATTAAAACAAAAGAACACTCTAATTTGGATACTTGCACGAACAAAATATAATTTAAATTTCACGTTTTTATTTAAGTCAGATTAGGATTTGAATGCACGCGTTATTATGTTTAAAACATTAACTTTTGATTATCATTACTTTTCTAAGAATTTCTTTCAAACCAGCTGTATTACTTTTATCAAAAAGAGATTTAATACTTTATCTGAAAGGATATTCTCAATGAATTGGTTTAACGCGATTTTCAACACATTTCAGGTTATATATGGCATATCCAGGTTTTACTGGTAGAGGAAGACCCCAGACTGAGTCAGACAGAGGTAAATCACCGTCCTTCCCCAAGTAACTTGAAACTTTCTCACATTAAGTTTTAGGAGCGAGCGGGACTCGAACCTACGACCTGAGCTATTCTTAATGAGAATAAGTTATAGTTTCATTGAACTGTTATTTAAACTAGTTGGCACTGTAGCGATATGGCAATGTACGTCTCACTACACAGTTTCGCCCCCTTTTTCCCCACAGTAACATGATTCTTACGCGTAAAAACAAGGTCTATATAATTCGGTTTTGAAATATTTTCAAAATGGTTCATAGAAGCTGTGATTTTTTGCTGCAGATGAGTAGAGCAAAAGTTATATAGTATATACTGCAATAGAACATCACGGGTGTTAAAAAATGACTTTTATAGGATTTCAACATATGTATTTATGAGCATTTGAGGACTTCTTCCTTTCAAAAAAAAAACAGTGTGGTCAACCTACCAGTTATTGTACATTTTATGTAGGTTTACATTCCTGCTATGAAAACAAAACTTACAAAAAAATTCTATGTGGAATTCATTTTTTACCATGGAAATCCTAGACCTTATTTTATATAGAACAAAGCAAAATTCAACTGTGTAGTGAGACCTTGTATGTTATAATATAGCTTTTGCAGTGCCTCGTAACTTTGCTTAGGGCATTTACCCGGGAATCGTATTGTCATGAGTGACAAAGCCACAAGAGAGTATCACAATTTCTTTGGTCACGAGTCATTTTTATATTATTATTAAAAAGAGTGGAAAAACATTAAAACTTTCAACGCAAACTTTCTACAATTCGGAAACGAGATATTAAGTAAATATGTACTCGTATATTCAAGGAAAGTCTATTCTGTATTCAATATAGAGTCATTTCTATAATGATTTAACCATAGTTTGTTGTCATCGAAGAGCTCTTGAAACCGCTAAAATCATAATAAAAAGTGTTCTGCTTCTCAAACATGACATCTTTGCGAAAATCAAATGTAAGGAGTGATGTCAGAATGTATTAATGGCTTAACTAGTATTGCAAGTGCATATTTAAAAAAAAACACACCATAAAACTTAAGTTAATCGTGTATACACCGGTTTATATATCTAGGTCAGAAACGATTCAAATGTCCAGACTTATACACATGTACGTGTCCATTACATTTCATTAGATAGTTTTTATATTATAACAATGAACACAAAAGAATTAAAAACATATTTTACAAATTATGTCACACATTACCACACATGTACAATATACTATGTATGCATCATTTTATAAAATGGATGCCCTTTTTGAAATTTAAACGATATTTAAATGTTTTGATATATTTCCATTGTGTGGATATAATAATTCCCAAAACAATGTTCAATAATGTTCCTTTAACAACCATTAATTTGAATTTAAATATAGACTTCTCACTACTTTGAATATATTGGTACTTCTTGTATAACTATTATATTTACTCTTCGCTAAACTGTCTTTCTTTAGTTTGTAGTGTATAATATAACAGACAACAAAGCTCACCAATGGGATAAAACTCACCACTTATGCAAAGATTGAGATTGGAGGAAACTCCAAAAGTTAAACGCAACTAAACGCAAAAGTTTGCCAAAATGCAACCCTGAGTCATGGTTCTTGTGTGTTCCATCGATGATGGTGATCACACATGCAAAGTTTCATTCATATCCAATGAGTGGTTGCATAGATAGCTTACCTGATAAAAAAATATAACCTGAAAAAATAAGTCGAAAAGGGCCATAACTGTGCTAAAATGCAATCCAGAGTTATTGTTTTTGCCTCTTTGTGTTCTATTGATGATGGTAAACACATGCGAAGTTTCATTCACATCCCATGAGTGGTTGCATAGATATCTGAAACTTTAACGCAAAAGTTTAACCTGGGTGTCTACAAACGACGCCGAGGACGACGACGCTGGGGTCATGACAATAACTCTCCTTGGATTTCGTCCTGGCGAGCTAAAAATCAACACTTGAGTGGTTGCATAGATATCTTAAACTTAAACGCAACTAAACGCAAAAGTTTAACCTGGGTGTCTAAGTCCAAAAAGGGCCATAACTGTGTTAAAATGCATCCAGAGTTATGGTTCTTGTCTGTGTGTGCTCCATTGATGATGGTGAACACACATGCGAAGTTTCATTCACATCCTATGAGTGGTTGCATAGATATCTGAAACTTTTACGCAAAAGTTTAACCTGGGTGTCTACAGACGACGCCGACGACGACGACGCCGACGACGCTGGGGTCATGACAATAACTCTCCTTGGACTTCGTCCTGGCGAGCTAAAAATCAACACTTCATTTAAATGAGATATGACAGGTGAATCATTCGCTAGATATTTACACACAGACGATTTTGCTCTTCCCACCATATTAACGCTAATAGTGCATGATGGTGTATAGCAATCAATTTGCAGTGGACTTTTGGGTCTACTTTCGTTTCAATTATTCGATATTTCTATTTATTTATTCATTGATGTGTTTTTGTATTTCTCCAAATTTGCGTAATAGGTAGCTATTACAATTCTAAGGCTATATCGTTTAGTTAACAGAAGTTATCATCACATCTAACTTAAACAAAGAAAACATATTGGTGCCAAAAAGTCACTTAGATCTCAGCACCGTCCAACTATTTATACCATTTTATTAATGAGTTCATTTTGACATCATTGTATGCCACCTAATAGCACTGACTTGTACCACGTTCTATTTCAACTGTAAGCTCTAAGGTGTACTGATCTAATGGCATGTCTACAGATCATATTTGTTTATTCTTATCGGCTTGGTGTTCAGAACAATGACTTGTTTTTTTTATTTCAGCTCAAGCGAACATTCCGAAGGATCAGCGCGTAAGTTCAGTTCAAAGCTCACTCTTGCAGGCAAAATGGCGAAATTTAAAAAGGAAAAGAAAGCAGCCAAGACCTTGGGCATTGTAGTCGGTGTTTTCCTCATTTGCTGGTTCCCATTTTTCTTCTGTTTACCATTAGGTAAGGGTATATTTTATCAATTATGCATCGGTATCAATATTATCACATGGTGATACATTTTGGAATAAAAAAGTTGCTAGTATCAATTTCGTTAACAAATAAATAAAATGTGAGCTTCCATTGCCCTACATTCTAGACTGTAGAGACTGCTCTATCTCTCCCAACTAGAGGTTGTTAGGTAGCAGTGAGAACTTACCAGTTGATTCAGCGGATGCTGAACACAGTAGTATGCTATGAATTGTGGTCAGGCAGGGAATTACATGCTTTTACAATAAGTTGTAACATACCTTAATCGGGAGATATTGGGTACTGGTATAGACTGTCCACATTCAAACAAAACAATAGTAGTTTTCAAACAATATACAATATGCATATGTGTACCGTACTACCTTTGAATTAAATCACATTATATGTGATACATAATATGGAAAGCACATTTAGATTTGTGTTTATTTTATATGTCATTCTAGTCTCTATAAGTTCAGTGTCAAAAATCAATATCAAGTCATAATAATGAATAGAACATATCGATGGAAATATAAATACTCCATGAATATGACATATAAATGGAAATATAAAAACTCCATGAATATCACATATTGATGGAAATATTAGGACTCTATGAATATCACATATCAATGGAAATATTAGGACTCCATGAATATCACATATCAATGGAAATATTAGGACTCTATGAATATCACATATTGATGGAAATATTAGAACTCTATCAATATCACATATCAATGTAGATATTAGGACTCTATGATTATCACATATCAATGTAGATATTAGGACTCTATGAATAACACATCAATGGAAATATTAGGACTCGTTATGCTAACTGTGAACATGGTGCATTGTCAGGAAGAATAAAGCATGAAAACCTTTACAGAAAACATTTAGCTCCCTTCGCTTTTTTCTCGTATTTATGCAATGTGAGCTCAATTTAAAGTGGACCCTGTCGTCACTTCCGGTGTACTAACCATTCGTTCTATTGATAAAATGTGTCAATATTGCCGTGTGTCCTTTGAATATTACGTTTGCCGTTTATTATATAGTTTCCATTTTTGGACCGAGCTGGCTACCATATAAGTAAATCATCCAATAGGATACAAAGACATACAAATGTATACAGTCGTGTATTTTGTCTTTTACAGATACGAGAGCACGAGAGCTGTGTTCTTTGAATAATGCGTCTTTTGATTGCTATATTTCTTCATATTTTATGTTCATCTTGTTTCACATCAATATTGAAGCATCATAATAGGAAAAAAAATAATGTGCCATTTCGTAGGGTTTTTATTGTTAGTCTTCCAAGCAAACCCTACTCAATAATATGGTAGCGTAATGACAAAACATATCATGGTTTAACAAAACAAGAGAACTTGAGGGCAATTAAAAAACATTCATCGTGTCTAAATTTGTTTCAAAATAGAAAAAGAAATGGAAAAGAATAAACAGAAAGTAAACAATATACCTATATTAGACATGTATAGAATTACTACATGAATATCAATTTAATATTCTATCAAAGTTTTTTAAGTTTTTAGATTTCGTAGTTAATGATAACGTAAATTTGAAAATGACAAATTAAAGTAAGATTTAGCAATATAACTCAACTTAAATTGGTTATAGGTCATGTCATTTTGTCAAGTTTCTTGTTTTATATTATTATTACGTTCTTTTCTTCTTCTTTTTTTTTTGGCAAACAAACAATTTGTCGTTTAAAATATAAACTAAACAATTTCATAACGTGCATGATTAAATAGTATTTATTCAGCACTTATTTATTTTGTATACTCACGACAAATGTAAATGTAAGCCATTAGAACCACATCCAACAATCTTTAATGGCACCTTTATCATTGAAGGTATAAGAAAAACATGATTGTAAATATATTTTTGAAACATTTAAAGAGAAACGATGCAAATTAATTCAATTAAAATAAACAAAATTTTATGCTACGCATATGTAAGTCGAGGTGTAAACACATCCATATAGGCATTCCTATGAATACTATTCCAGATTGTTATCAATAGTTATAATAAAGCTATTAGATAGTCCACAATGACCTTGCAATTATTATTTGATCTGTTACAAATAGTTAATCGATATACTGATTACTGGCTTTGCCAAGTCTTACTAGAAAAACGAATAACAATGTATTATATATATTTATATTTAGTAGCTACATGTAAATAATTACATAATTATCATAAAATGTTAGTACTTAAGTTTTGTTTTTTTCTAAGTGTGTTACTTACATTCTCGCCTTCTCTATTTTCAGATGTATTATGTGAGTCGTGTCACGTGCCTGGTGAGTTATTCACAGCTATTTTCTGGCTTGGATATTGTAACTCGCTCATGAACCCTATAATATACGCAAGTTCAAGCAGGGAATTCAAGAGGGCTTTTGTCCGCGTCATACGTTGTCAATGCAAACGCAAACCCCGCCTTTTTCTAAACAGTCGTAGCGCATCAAGCACAGAACTTAGGCAGTTTAATGTTTCGCCATACGGTCGCAGCAGGAGCCTCAGTGTTAACAAACGACTTTCACATGATGATATACTTATAGCAAATTATTGTCTATCAAAGCGAAACTCTGACTCTCCGATGATATCATTACGGGTTTTCCAGGACCAAAGAAAGCTTTCATCATATTCATCGAATTTTGAACATTCGGATATTAAGTCGTCTACTAGTGAACTTGCTGATGACGAATATTCGGAAATAGCATCAAGACGAAACTCGACCTGTAACCCGAAAAACACTGTAGTTCGGATTTCACCTCAGTCTGATTTGGGGTCGTTTGCAAAGGACGAGCATTATATAAATACTTTTCGTAATTTAAACAATCACACAGTGTTATGAGTGAAATTTGAAAAAGTGAAAAAAATTGTCAAAAATATATTTCTATTTTATGGTGACTGATACGTTTGTTCTGAAATATTTCTAAACTATATCCGTCGCCAAAGGCCAGACAAGAATAACATAATAATCATTAATGACGCATCTCAGGAGTAATTTATGGATTTTTTTAAAGAGATTTGTTCGTTAGACAGGGACAATTTTCACTTAAAAGAATTTCTAAAAACGACACACTAGCACGCTGTGAAAATATAATTGGAATACCTCAGTAAAAATGCAGACCCTTCGTTTCTAGTTTGGAAAGGTACATAATTCTTGTAATTGGTTGAAAGGCATCACGCATGTGAAACACAGTGTAATACATAATTACTTTATATTCATCATTTTGTATAATTGCTGCCATTTACATAATTTGACAATGTTAACAACGCGTGTTCGTCTATTAAAATACCTTTAAAAGAGACACACGCTGTCATGAAAAAAATAAAAATTAAACAAAGATAAATGTTCTTCGTAATTATATCTCACGAATCAATGAGTGTGTGTATTGGAACCTTTCTCTGAACGCAATTACTTAATTCATTCTTTTTATGGCCAATTCAAATCTTTTACTGTGTGAGTCACGAAGCGCGAAATTGAATATCTTATAATGAAGTTTGTAAAGTATCCCCATGAGACAAATAAATAAATGATGACAGTTAATTGGATTTTAAAGGAAGGAAGTATAGGTATGGCCGAATTTAGTTTTTAAGCCATTCTACTTCAAACTGTGCGTTGCTTTATGTATACATTGACATCTTAACACCATGCGGTTATTCTATTAACCGTATTCATATTGATGGCAGAGTAAATTCTCTAAAATACGACAGCATTTCTTTTCATGTTGATTTAATTTGTTGCCGTTGCAATGTTCCATTTATTCATGTTGGATCAAACATAGAATAGAATAACGTCCTCTTTTGTCATCCACGAAGCATAATATACATTTAAAATGCTCTAATGAGTTCGTCGTTTCGATTGTCTCTGAACAGATATGTCTATTTTTAATGAAACTTGGCATACACCGAAAAAGCTATCTATTAAATAATCTATTTAATTTCATAAAAATTAGATACTCAAATCAAGATATTCTAATAACCCCACGTATTTGTATTAAAGTCAATTAGTTAAAATATAAATCATGTGTAAATGTACTTGAAAACGCACTCAGGGGGGGGGGGGGGGGGGGGGGGGGGTCCGCACCTCACACGTTTTACGTGCGCTTTGGTTTGGTAAAATTGCATCAGGAACAACGTTTTAATATATTCATCAAATAAACATAAAGATGATCAAGTTGGAAAAGAAAATTCCTTTGGGTTTTAAATGAAATATGGGATTAAAATCATCTGTAAAACTTAAGATATGTCACCACAGAAAAAAGTAAGTGTTGTGTGCCTATGTTATACCATACATCAGCAATACAATTATGTTTATACACTTAATGTTTAGTGTGTATTCTTTTTTCTAGCATTGCAATGGCACAAATAGGATAGTATAGGCAATAATTAAAGTTCAGACATTTCGTTTTATGTGTTAAGATACACTGCAATGCTAATTCACCGATTTCTTTTTTTTTTTTTCAATATGTTAGAATCTTGCTCTTCTTCTTCTTCTTCTTCTTCTTCTTCTTCTTCTTTTTCTTTTTCTTCTTGTTATAATTCTTTTTCTTCTTTTTCTTCTTCTTCTTCTTTTTCTTCTTATTATTATTATACCAAATTTAAATAGCACTCTTTTCATGTATACACGTTTAAGAGTGTTGTACTGAATAGATATACGTACACTCTTATATGAACGATTAAGGTATATAACACATTTGCACAACTTGGATAAAATACACTTCCTTTTTGATTAAACGATCACAAGAAAAAAATGTACAGAATAATACAAATTATAACATATTAAACATTGTACGACTTGTAGTAAAATACTACATATAAACATCAGTTACAATATACATATCTAAAAGGCATGAACGCGCATATTTATCTGTGAATGGTCAGTTTTATCATCGGACATCATGATATGTTACGATAAAAACCGTGTTACAGAGATATTACGGTAGGTTTAGACATCAATATTATCACAAGAAACGTGAAATCAACAAGAAGCAGAATAAAGTTTCGGGTTCAGTCTTACTTATAGACGCGGTGCACAAAATAGGGATGGGCCTTACTTTTTTCTGTTTTACTAACGGGGCCGATTAGCTCAGTCGGTTACGCGTCTGACTATCAATCCTGGGGTCGTGAATTTGAATCCCCCAACTGGTAACAGTCTCCGTGATGATTGATATACGACATTGTGTCTCATTATTATTCGTCCCTCACCACTGAATCAAGTGGGAAAGTTATCAGTTATTTGCGGCGATGGGGTGTGCTCGAGTACTGGTTAATCCCAGGAAATAATGGTTAAGTTAACTGATCGTCTGTTAGCACTCGATGGCATAAAAATGACGCTTAATATTCAATCAATCAATCTGTTTTACTAACCGAATTTGCACCCATGTATACAACAACTGATTTGCCGGTATAACGTACTAGCTCACAAATAAATGTGACAAGTTATCTGAGACTTTATGCATAACTAACACATATATTAATTGCTGACGAGATATGATGTTTATATGAAACAAGCAAAGTTTATTTTCTTTGCTCGTGATAAATGTATTTAATATCTCATGAATGTTCAAGAAATGAACTTCATTTTAAATGGGTCTGAGGTCATAAAACTTTGCACTATGCTCAACTCAAGATTTCATTTCAACTCCTCATAATTGGTTCGATTAAGGTCGAACTACACAGTTCTCTGTTCCATATAAAATAAGGTACACATAGTATTATTAAAGTATTTTTTTCTATAGCAGGAATGTATACCCACATAACAATGCATAGTAACTGATAGGTTGACAATTTTTTTTTTTTTTTTTTAAGAGAGTGCAGTGACACCTTAAGATTTTTTTTAAAAAAAGAAGTCCTCAAAGGTTCATAAATACATGCATACAATTATGTTGAAATCCTGTAAAAGTCACTTTTTCAACACCCAGTGATGTCTAATTGCATTTTTGCCTAATTACGAACATTAAAGTAATTATATCTAACATAAAATACACAGTTAGTCTATTCTCCTGACCCAGCCCTCAATAATTTCTAGGCGTTAAAGTAAAACATAGTTTTGATAAGGAAATAGATCTCACAAAATAAAGCTAGTCACGTGTATTCCAAGTCATGTGAGAAAGATTTCCCGTATCGTCTATGAGCAAAATTAGAAAAAAATGTGTGACTAGTAATGATGTCTAGACGCCAAAAGTGATGATAGTGTTGAAAACGGCATAAAGAAACGCACAAAGTTAACGTAACGATCTTAAGGAGTGTATAGCTAATTAAGACATATATTACAAGCTGTGACTACAGTTCATAAATATTCAAATGTCAGTTGAATTTGTTTAATTCTCAATATGATCCCAATGGATGTGCTGAGATCTTCAAGATTATATGTTTTATTACGTTTCACCAGATAATATTTCCAAAATAAATAAATAGCATATCATACTTCAAATAATAGATGAGTATTTATACAACTTCATGTCTAATAAGCCAAAACAGAATGGCCTCTTTATTCTAAATAATGAAAACTACACCATTATACAGACGAAGTTATATTTCAGTTAGGAAACGCCGTACACTTTATGGCATGTTGCACCATCGTGCATTAAACGCATAGCATACCCCCCCCCCCTCTCCCCTCCCCAAGTTCTGCTGAATATGGGGAATTATCACCGGTCTAAGAATGTTATTCTGATATCCAATTCCATTCAAATTCCTGCTAATGATGATAGTGGGCGTGTGTGTGTGTGCAGTGATACCACTGCCAATAGCATAACTTATACTGCCTTAAATATGTCCCTCTCAAGAAATATTGTTAATTGTATCTTTCACCGATTCTTCTGTACACTTGCATGAATCCATTACCATCGATAACGTTGAAACCGAATTAATCTGTGCCCAATTGGCTCTTGTAAATCGCAACCATCTGCGTGCTCAGCCTGGTTGTGGCATACGGTGACGTAGGTATGTACGTAAGAGGAAATGACAAAATCCGATCATTTGAAAACCAAAATTATCACTTATTTACTCAATTTCTCATGAAATTTCTTAATTACTTAGCAATCTGAACTATTCCTGCATTATCTTCAAAGGCTTTCTGTGATTGGTGCAGGAAATGCGTATCTATGGAGTAAAAGGTTAAACATAAACTTATAACATATCTAATCATTTTTGAAAACAATTTTTAACATTGAGATGCACCTGCATATCTTATGCTAATCTATCACCTGGAATTTGCTAAATACAGGTGCGGATTATAATACAACTAAGATGTTGTTCATGTTACTCCTTCTGTATATATAAGTGTATGGATATTTGCGATTGATGCAATGTATGAAGGCAAATATAATACAAACAAGATTTGCCAGAAGACCACAAAACTCGCCCCTGGGTGTCTGAGTCCAAAATGGTCCATAACTGTGTCATTTGCAATCAAGAATTTCTGGTTATGGTTCTGTCTCTGTGTGTTCCATTGATGATGGTGAACACACATGCGAAGTTTCATTTACATCCAATGAGTGGTTGCATAGATACCTTAAACTAAAACGCAAAAGTTTACAGACGATGACGACGCCGTCGGGGTCATGGAAATAGCTCTCCTTGGAATTCGTCCTGGCACAACAAAACCATAACAAGTACAATTTATAAAATGATTTTTTAATTTTCTCATTTTATTATTTCATTATAGCTGCAACTGAAAGTAATTGCTGTATAGTGTAATAGATTAACTCAAACGCTTGGTTCGCGCTTATTATTTGCTGAGTAAAATAAATTTGCTAAACTAATGAGAACACCTGTTTGCTCCGATTGCATCAATCATCTAAACTGAGATATAGTGAGCCGTGAACTATACTATTTTGGTTAAAAAAAAAACTTTTTTAAATCTCTGTTAAATGGACATACATGGAGGAAGTGGTATTTATTTTAAACCACATTACATTACATTTTGGCAGATTCTATGTTGTCTTGATGTATGTGTATATCTACCTTCTTCAATCAATAGTTTATTGGCTGAGCATCTCAGTCTTGATGTTGCTGTATAATTACTAACACAGTTAAGGTTATATTCAATTTCGAAACAACATTTAAGAATTATTTAGCTCAGAAAACAGTTCTGGATATATTGATCGAACATGCGATGCGTCATGCTGTTGACTTGATTGTTTGTAACGTTTTCATCATACCACAGATGAGCAAATCCTAAACTTTCAAAAATATTAAAAATTTATGATCATCTATTTCAACGGTTACCATGTGTATCTCTCATATAAAAAAATGTTATTTTAAATAACTGGAGATTTTATAATTTTTAGCCAATATTTATGTATATGGACTTTTTGAATAACTATCATTGGAAACCTTCCGCAATTTCCATCAATTGATGTATGTTACTGTTATTTCATCTAACAGATAAAAGTTGTTTTTTAAAAAAAATTAATGTGGATGCGCTCAATATGAGGGCACCTATTCATTATTAGTGTAAACATTGAATTTCATAAATTGCGTTTTTCAATTACACCTAGATATACAACAGAAATAAGCTATCTGAACTCTCATGAAATAGTTCGAAGATGAATTTATCAAAACCATCACGTTTATCTCTTTTCATTGATGACGTTGGCATTATGACCTCAACGACACTATACCCAGTATCTAACTTATATGCATGTTGGTTGAAATTTACAATAAGACATTCCGTTTCCAATAGCATCATATTAAAAAAAAATAAAGTTATCAAAAAACACGTGTTGAGCTGTGTTTCTATTTTTTGGTGTTTTGCTCTTTAGTTTTAAATTTCGCTCCAAAAAGTTTGATGTTGCTATTTAGCTAGATTGTGTTATTTTGTAGGACGCCTAAAAGTTATGCTTTGTTGCATTGTTAATGCGACATTTACAAATTATAACATTACTATTGTCTACTGATCTACATTTTCTCAACACCATGCAAGCAGTAAGGAATTCCCGCCGGGCATTTTCAAATTCACTTTTAAACCATTAACTTTTATATATGCATTTCTTGTCGTCTTAGAACGACCAAATATTGAAAACGTTTTCTAATACAAACACGCTGCTAAAAGTATCAATACAAGTATATATATCTAATTCTTATTATATAATTCCCACTACAATATATTTAAATTTAACAATTTATTAGCTATGGCTTCTGTATAAAGTTCATTTGTTCATTATCCAACTACAACTTACTATGTGAATACTCACTTTTTGCTCAGCGCAGGCTACATTAATTAATCTTTACAGACGCGTTTGTAGAACATGTTTGATAACCATATACATTAAAGTCACTGGAAATGGGGAAAAACTCGTACGAACACAAAACATAATCAATAAAGCTATTACCATCTTGAGACATAAATGTAAAACTTCCGTACCTGCATCATCACCGACACGTCCAATTACTTTTTTTGTCGCTATTAAGAACATATACTCAGTATCAAGTAGTTTGTTACTAGATACATATCTATTGCATTATCTATAGAAGAGCGGAAGGCAGATCTAAATTTATGTAAGTGTTATCGTTTTTTTATCAATAACTTAAATAAATCTATCAAAATAATAGTTTTTGTTTTAAATATATCTACCACCACACCTTGTATTCAGGGCCTGTTTTATCGATATAAACCCTTGATTTGAGAATTTACATTTTCTTTGTTCTAAAGAAATAAAATACCGAAAAATGGTCATGAAAGAGTATGTGTATGTTGTAATTCTCCTGACTTTGAAGATGAGCATCACTCTATACGTTGATGTTCATGTTTTAATGATCTTAAAAATCCCATATAAAACGATACTATTATAAAAAACCTTTTATGTTTAAATTTATTAAATTAATGGAATCTAAACAAATAAAACCATTTTGATTTATCTAGCCATATACATCAAAATGCTCTCAAACACAGAATAATACTTTAAACAATAAACACTACATAGTATTAGTTTCCTTTGTAATGGATGATATTTATATTTATTGATAGAACCAAACTAGATAATATACTTTTGAGGCAATTAACTTTATTATAATCATTATATGATGAGGCATTTTTTGTTTAATTAAAGTGACTACACATTGTTGAAGGGGAAACATTTTAATCTCATGAAAGAAAATTACTCGTATATATATTTCAAATTGTTTGTGCGAGGGGTTCAATATTATTCAATGTGTTTCATGATGTTACATTAAGCCAATATAGGGCTAGACATTTGAAGCCTCTGTAGATATGTATTTTATCTTAATTTGCGAGTTGTTTGCATGTTTATAATAATATTGTTTTACAAAAAAACAACATATCATCTAATATAAATATATCCATATTTATAATAATTGATTGAATTTTTAGCGTAATTTTATGCCATCGAGGGCTAACAGTCAATCAGTTTACCTTACCACTGTTTCATGGAGTCCTGAGAGGTAAACCAGTACTCGATCAGACCCCATCTCCGCAAGTAACTGATAATTTTCCCACTTGAATCAGAGGTGATAGATGAATAATAATGAAACACAATGTATATCAATCATTTTAAATCAAATACACGCCTCATTTAAGGTAACATATAATTCTAATTAATTTTATGTATTTACCTGATAAAATTACATGTAATACTTCGAGTATTATTGTCGGTAATATGAAATTCGTGCTTACAACACTACGTAGAAATATAACGTAAAATTTAGGATCAATATTTTCTTAATTTCATAAAGTTTAATATATAAAAAAAAACACAATTAATTCATTATCATTGAAAGAATAAAACAAAGCTATGCAAAATACCCTTCGTTATCAATGTATCACGGGTACCCTGCTGTTATAGGACCAATTAACTTATGACCCGAGGGTCGAGGCAATGGTGAATACTGATAACAAGAATACACATAAAGCAATAATCAAAATTAATTATCACTTACAAATATGCGCTAAAATGTGATAGTGTTTACGAAAAAATGTAAAAAGGACCAAAAATCTATTTCATAAAAAATATGTATTCAAAAAATAAGATATTTTGTAATTCTAATCGATTTACGCTGAAATAGAATTTGTTGTTTATGTGTTTATTTTGTTAATACAAAGTGTGTTTCTCTTTGTTACTCTGTCACACAATCATAAAATACAATGATTTGTATCATGTAAATAGTAAATTAACAATATCTGGCATAGGGAGTTAATAAAATCTTTATTTAGAAATGAGAATAACACCGATAGGTATATCAACCACGGAATTATATATAAAACATTCTATATAAATCATTGATGTCAACATATGAACGTATGAAGTTCATTTTCCAAAGGAATTAGAGAGAAATCTTTTATAGTTGCTTGATTGTCCGTTATACTACTTATCATATAAAAAACATTATCCAAAGCATCTACAGAAAAGGAGAACTAATGACGAATACACTGCTCAAGTATAAAAAGGGCTATATATTATTGCTGTAATTTTTTATTATAGCTTATTTCATCATAGAATCAGTGACTTAATTAATCTTGGAAATATAAGTTTTTTAGTTTAAACTTATTTATTTTACTTCAATTATGAAACAAGTTCTTACAACTTAGGAAAATCACGTTCGAAGTCTTCCTGGTTAGAACCAGTACTAAGCATATGCAGGTAAAGTGTCTTGCTCAAGGACATCACACATAGCCGTGGCGGAGGATCGAGGATCATTATCATCATCATCATCATCATCATCATCATCATCATCATCATCATCATTCTCTCTCTCTCTCTCTCTCTTTCTCTTTCTCTCTCTCTCTTATAACCAAGCATGTGGCGGTGTAATAATATATTTAGACGTACCACTTATAATGGATTACAGAACGAAGAACAAAATATTATATAATAATGCATATACGCCTCACTTATATACATTTACCATGCAAACACAATTATTTACAATATTACATGATACAATGTATCTTTATATAATTCCTTGCTACAAAGGATTAAAAGGATTAGATAAATAATTTACTTAAATTGCAATAGGATTTAAATCACTTATATATTTTTTAAAAAAGTAAAGTTTAAATAATAATTTCTTGCAATTCTATTTAAAATGTGCACTAAAACTGTAATTTATTAAGAAACCGAAATTATACTATGGGCAATATCGCACCAATTTACAAAATTATTTTAAAAAACGAGCATCACATTTGATCATCTATGCTAGACAGAGAGTAGAGAGATGTACAAACTAATTAAACAATGTATCAAGTACTTATTGGCATTGACCAAATGAAAACATGATTTCTGTCTTAAGACTGAAGGCTGCGATTAATTGTTATAAGATATCATGTAACGCGACGTCGTTACGCGAAACGTCTACAAAACGACACTGTTGGAAGAATGTTCTACAAATATAATTGATAAAACTATTGATTCATATTTTATAATAACAGCTATTTATTCCTTCTAAAGAAGTCTTATGCATAATAACATCCTTTTTTTAATTCCTAATACTTAATAAAATACATAATATATATACAATGACCATAGAAAAGACCAAAAATAAAGACAATAAATGTCCCAAAATGATCTCCCCGGGTGGACGCCATAACAAGGAGATAAAATACCGTGCGGTAATTTGGAATATATACAGTCACGAGAAATCCCGAAGGTTGCCGATGTTTGCCGACTTGTAGAAAAAAAAAGTGTTTCTTAAAAAGTGTAAAAAAAGACCAAAGAGATAAACCCTTTTTTTAATAAAAATAATATCAATGGAAAGCTTAATAAAATATCTTGTTATGCTGATAAGTTCAAGTTGGATATAATGTGGTTGAAATACGTTGTTGGAGATAATATATCCAGTTTCTCCCAAAAATTTCTTCATTTTGTATAGAACATATACAGAAATTGGGAGATTGTCTTAAATCTTAAACATGACCAAAAATTAATAAATTTAAAATTATGAAAAAACAACCAACTTGTAGAGGACATTTTAAACAACACTTTATGATAAGTACAAATTTGATATTTTAAAAGGTTATTGATTTATGAAGATTAAACTAAAATCGTCCTTCTTTGTTTATAGTAAAATATTATCGGATTTTCACGACCGATAATGAAAGTCGGGTATGATAAGACTTGTCATCCTTCTTTTATAGCAGTATCTTTGTATCACACATTTTATCATGAATTCGTATAATACCGTCTGCATCTCATTATACAAAACATTGCTTTTTTATTGAACTCCTCTTAATAATACCGAAGCTTGATCTGGCACCTTGTTCTCTCAATGTACCTAATTACATGCGTTATATTTTATGGCCGCCCGTATACCAGCATGTTTTGTGTTGTTGTTTATGAGAGTGTTTTATTGTGATAGCTTTCTTTATATATATCAAATAAAATGGCAATATTTAACAAGAATTTCACGAACACGCGTCAAATAGGTAGGAAACCTGAGTGGGAAGTAAAATATTACGTTTGAATGAGTAGTATCTGTTGAACAGTCTGGTTTTGTGAACACAGTGTTTAGAGGAAAACGTTAATCATGTTTCTGTTGAACAGTTTTGTTTTGTTTACGCAATGTTTGGAGGAAAACGTAAATCATGTATCTGTTGAAAAGTCTGGTTTTGTGCACACAATGTTTGGAGGAAAACGTGAATCATGTATCTGTTGAACAGTCTGGTTTTGTGTACACAATGTTTGGAGACAAACGTAAATAATGTATCTGTTGAACAGTCTGGTTTTGTTTACTCAATGTTTGAAGGAAAACGTTAATCATGTATCAGTTGAACAGTTTGGTTTTGTGCACACAATGTTTGGAGGAAAACGTAAATCATGTATCTGTTGAACAGTCTGATTTTGTTTACTCAATGTTTGAAGGAAAACGTTAATCATGTATCTGTTGAACAGACTGGTTTTGTGCACACAATGTTTGGAGGAAAACGTAAATCATGTATCTGTTGAACAGTCTGGTTTTGTTTACTCAATGTTTGGAGGAAAACGAAATCATGTATCTGTTGAACAGTTTGGTTTTTTGTTCACAATGTTTGGAGGAAAACATATATCATGTTTCTATTGAACAGTCTGGTTTTGATTGTCATATTTCCTACACCATATTACGATGGATGAAAATATTGAAAAATTGTCGTTGTATTATGTTCTCCAGAAATTTATGTCAAAACGTGTATTAAAAACCCCATATGACGAAATACCGAAACGTTTATCACAAAAGTAATAGAAGCAGAAGTTATTGCAAAATATCATCAATGTTAATTGTGTTTTACTTAACAGATTTTCAAAATTTAAAACAGATTGATTAATCGCTGAGTCTAATAGTTTTTATTTATATCTATTTATATTTAATTTATATTGTATGCATGAAAATGTATTTTATTAAAATCGAAAATATTGTGGTTAAAATATGCACTCCAATCAATAGGTTATCGTTTTATCATCATCATTATTGTTATTATTATTATTATTATTATTATTATTATTATTATTATTATTATTATTATTATCATAATTGTTATTATTATTTCGATTTACGGACCAATATTTTATCTCTCACTTAGGAGGTTAATCAGTTTTTATTGCATTCGATGTGTAACGGGTATGATTCTAGAGAAGTCTTTTCAACTCAAATTTACCAGATCTAGTTTCAAGACCAGTATTAAATAGATGGATCATAAAGACAGACAAACAAAGCATTTACGTATAGACAAGCATTTGCTCAGAACAGCCACAGTGTAAATACGTGACTACTATTTTAAAGTATGTTGAGAGAGAGAGAGAGAGAGAGAGAGAGAGAGAGAGAGAGAGACATGTACACAGAAACAATATAATAGTATTAATTTATCCATTACTTATTTTACAAAATAATCGAGCACTATATATGTACTTGCCTTCAAATTAATGATAAAAATATTTAACTTTTAAGATTCATTTTTTTGTTATTTATCACATTCTTAACCATTCTGTACCATTGATGTGTTTGCTTTCCGTTATTAATGACTAGACTTTTACTGGGTTATTCCTGCTTCTTTATTACTATAATATTACTACAATAAACTTAAGTATCAGTTCTAAGTGCTAGAGGTCATACAACCGTCTGCGTTAAGGGTATACAATCTACAAATATGTAGTGGTCAAGTGACAGTCCCGTATTAATGTGACAGAATAAAGTGTCACCCATGCTCTCTCCATGTGCTCATTAACTGGGAATACTGTCTCGCATACTTGTAAATAAGCAGACTTGCATGACATTATACCTCGGTCCATAAAGACAAATTATTTATATACAACTCTGGCATTTGAAAAACAACTACATACGTATACATTTATCTACTTTAAAGTGCATGCGAAATGTTCCTGTTATACAATACTTTTATGTTTTAAAAATAATGATTTATTATAATGATACTTATTTTTGATAACCTGATTCTAGTATTATTGTGTTTTATATTGTTGATGCTGTTATTTTTTCTTATAAAATGATAATTATTGTATTATTATTACTGTTATTATTATAATTCTAATTATTAATATTATTATTATCATTAATTTTATCATATATTATTATATATTATTATTATTATTATTGTTAATATAATTATTATTATTATTATCATTATTAATATTATAAATATTAAAATTAGTATTAGTATCATTACTATCACTATTATTATATCATAATATTATTATTATTATTATTATTATTATTATTATTATTATTATTATTATTATAATTATTATTATTATTTTTATTGTTATTATTATTATTATAATAATTTATCATCATTATTATTATTACCATTGTTATTTTTATTATCATAATTAATTATCTTTTTTTGTTGTTGTTGCTGCTGTTGCTGCTGTTGCTGTCGCTATCGCTGTCGCTTTCGCTGTTGGTGTTGTTGTTGTTGGTGTTGTTTTTGTTGTTGTTTTTGTTGTTGTTGTTGTTGTTGTTGTTGTTGTTGTTTCATTACCCTTCTACAAGAAATCGGTTAAAGTATTTAGTATTTAGAATATTTAATGTTTCCAAAAGTGATAAATATTGATATTTTATTTCAGAAAAAAAATTGTGAAGTCTTGACATCTATGGTCTTCTTTTAAAGTTTAACATATGTTATGTTATTGTTATTTAGAAAGTACAACTGCTGGTTTGATATAACACGGGTCCTCCGTGGCCGAGTGGTATAAGGCGCCGTCTCAAGACCACTGACCTCTCACTGCTTAGGATGTAGGTTCGATTTCCGCTCGCTCCAAGAACTGTATGCGAGAATTGCCAGTTGCTTGCGGGAGGGCGGTGGTTCTACTCAGATTCATTCTGAGGTCTTCCTCCACCAATATAACTTGATATGTAATATATAACATAAATGTGTTGAAAATGGCGTTAAACCAGATTTAAAAAAGTATATAACACTTTTAAGCATTACAATGTGTGTATATATTAATGCAATTGAAAATGCCCTCAGTGTAAAAATATACCCAGCCAAAAGGAAACATGACAGTTAACAATTTTAATGATTACAGTAAAGCTGAAATTGATTTTCCTTTTGTTTTTATCTTATTTTATTTAATTCTGACAGGTGCACAAATAGATTGTATTTTAGCAAGATATTGATAGTATAACAATTAGTAGGACGTGAAATTCAATTTGGAAAAAATAAAGAACCTGTAACAATGCCTGCATAGATGCAACGAGCCTTTTGTTCGAAATTAATTGTCGTCGTCAATCACGCTTATTTTGAGTGTCGTCGAAAGAGACGTAATTTCAAACAAAATATTTTTGATATGATTGGTGACAGGAGCAATGCAATACCTCATCTCCAACAAATATTGTCCTCTATCGATCTTCAGTATATCGATCTTTTTGCACTCTTTTCGATTAAAGTCGTGTTGTTACTTTTTTCATTATAAACGATTATTTGTAAATAACCTTAAGACATTTGTTAAACTCCTTTTAAGACAAGGAGCTATTCTGATTTCAAATATTTGACAATGTTTTTACGTTTTTCACCAAAATGTATCAAAACGTGCCCGAACATGAAGATCTCACTACACAGTTGAATATTGTTCTTTGTTCTATATTAAAATTCCACATAGAATTTTTTAAGTACGTTTTGTTTTCATGGCAGGAATGTATTCCCACATAAAAATGCATAAGAACTAGTAGGTTGACCAGGTTTGAGTTACACTAAAGAGGGTACAGTGACACCCTAAGATTTTGTAAAAAAGAAGTCCTCAAAAGCTCATATATACGTACATGCATATGTTAAAATCCTATAAAAGTCTCTTATTTACACCAAGGATGTCTTATTGTAAAATAGTATACTATGAGAGCTTTTGCTCTACTAATCTGTATCAAGAAATCACAACCACTATGAACCATTTTGAAAATATTTCATAACCAAACTACATAGGCCTTTTTTAAGCGTACGAATCATGTTACCTCGGGGGAAAAAGGGGCGTAACTGTGTAGTGAAACATTTTTAACTGAATAACTTACTACCATATTTTCGGAAGAGAGTTATCGTTCATATGTATGAAGTTACTGTAGAAAGCTTCGAAAACAACTGTCATCTAAAACATCAGCAGATGCTAGAGTTTCATTCAATATATGTAAGTTGTATAAACAAAACAAGTGCCAGCAGTAACTTATCATCTATCATTATGTTAGTCGATTTTTTTTTTTATAACAAATGATTTCAATACCATTAGCTTAGTTTTGTTCACATTTTGCCTCACCCTGTGTTAAGCTAAAATTTCTGAAATTCCTATGCAAGTAAGTACGTGATGTTAGAAATAGTGTATGGTGTCCCGTTGTTGTTAAATATCTTGCTAAATTATTTTTACACAACGTTTATTTGTTTCTAACTTTATAGTATGTTGTATGTTGATGGGAACATGTGGTAAATCATTCTATGCATCAAGTAATACATTACTTTATGCATTGTAATGTGTGCTCTTTAAAGCAAAGCACACAAGGGAAGACAAATTGTAATACTCGTTTGTAATTTGTGGATTGATATTTTACAGTTTTCATTTTATTTCTATGAATAAATGATACACGGTTCTGTTTGGAAAAACATTGCATTTTATGATTAAATGTCGGACAATGGATCGTTCATATCAACGGGAATTTATAGCCGTTATGTGGCTTACACAATAAATGTTTACATGGATGGAAGCGATGCCACAGCGTGCACATGTTTGGAGTATGGCAAATAACTACAGTATACACAGTATCGCAAACTGATATTTCTGTGATAAATAGTTAGGGTAACGTTGGTGGAAGTCTGTAGAATGAACCAAACATTCCCAATTTGGTCCGTTAAAAAGCAATGTTGGGAAAGCCGCATTTGAGTTCGTTCAGTGGCATCAACTGAAAGTTTGATGACATCACAGTTAAGTAAGCGTGCAATTGCTATGAATTGTTGGACAGGCATAGAAATCCGTGCTTTTTCATTGGTGTTAATATACCTGATTCGGGAGATATCAGGTTCTGGGATAGACGAATGTTGGTGGTATAGATCGAAAGAAAAATATAATCTACACATTGTTAGGTAGCTCCAACCACATATTATAATGGGTAATAAAGGGAAAAAGATAAAATGAACGGAGTTCAAAATTGTCGGAAGGAAATGTTGCAGAAAAAGGCATGTAAAAGGCCATGTTGTGAAATGGAGGAGAATCCATCAGGTAACAGGTAACAAACAACAACATATGTACAGCCATATAAATTAATTCAAGAAATCGGTTCCAAAATTGGTTAACGATCCGCCATATTCATTGTTCGATGTATACCAGTTTTGAGAACACATACGAGTAAACTTGGAAGCATAAGAGTCGGAATAACAATAACATTGACATCGATGGTTATCGAATTGTAAACCTTGAAATGTTTCTATCTCGTGCAGCTGACATTTAAACACAGGGAATACAAACATTAAGTGCAGAAGGTAGGAAAACAATATCGTTTGGTAGTGAGCGTTCACATGTGGATTTGCCACTATTCTTTGTACTAAATGCTATGCTTTCAAAATACATTTCGGCTTCAGACAAGCCCAGCCACAATATCGCTGGTGGATTCACAATTGACAGGAGCAAAAAAATAATAACAAGGAAATGGTTGCTTATTAGAAATTAAAAAAAAAACTAATGCAAAACAACCAAAATTCAATAAGTGAAGCAGCAAAGAGAATGCCGGGATTTTGTCTCAACATATGTTATTATACGTGCTCTAAACAAAGCATTGAAAAAGTCACACCCATTCTTTTAACAAACCTAATCTTTGTGGTAAAGAATTTTGAACATGTATTTCAAAGCATATAATATTCAAATTCACTTATTGTTTTTTTTACAATGGATGGATCAGATTATCACCAGAGACTACTGAGTTCAATATAATGTTACGCTCATATCCTTATGCTCAAGCCGGACTTGGCAAGCTTTGTCGGTAACACGTCTGACGTCAATCCAGGGTCGTCAGCTCGGATCCCGCCCTGTCACATACTCTAGCTAATTATCATAAATTTCGTTCTGAGATCATGGGTTTCCCACCTCTGAATATAAGGGGAAGTAGTTAGTGAGCATATAATTACTCTTATATACAATGATTGTGTGTTATAAATAATTATATTTTAAGCAAATGTGCAGAAACATCTTTTTTATATAGTTCTTCTTAATATAATAATAATAATAATAATAATAATAATAATAATAATAATATGCGTGTTGTTTATCATGGCTTATTATAATTAAGAAAATGTAGGAACATCTGCTTGAACCATTTTATCATATCATGTGTACTTGATATACATGTACAATTCTTAGACATTTATTATCTTTCTCATCTTTTATGCTTGTTGTGCAGTTATTGTGTGTTCGGTTGCATGTTGACACATGTCAGTATTATAACTACGGGAGATGTGTCACTTTTACACACAGATTTCACATGACTCGACGATAATTGATACGATAACATTCCCAGATGATTTGTGGTGTTTAAAATTTGTTTCAATAGTCGACGAGTTTTTACTAACTGTTTTGCAAATTATTCAAAAACAATCAATAGAACCATTTGAAAAAGAGACAACAAATTCTATAATTTTGGTTCTCGTGGGAGCTTTGCGTGTGACTTAATCTGGTTATGTGAGACCTTTACTATTCCCGATAATTGGTTTCCACTTGAAGTCTCCATGGTTTGGAATTAGCATAGTTTATTAAACTTTATGTAAGAAGGTCATCTGTATTTGTAGAACACTTAGTATATCTCAATACTGGTATAGATCTATATACTAGTATACAGGTGGTGATTGAGCTTGGTAGCAGCGCTTGAAGCTTTGTTTTTTATTGGTATTTTTATGTAAAAACAATAAGATATATTAAATATCATGATTGTACATCTGAAATAATATTGAAACGAAAACAATGCATTGAACATCTCACATACCAATTAATTGTGTACTGTTCTACATATAGAGACATGCACTTCTGGAATACTGGATACATTACCAATGGTTCTAAAAGTGCCTTGTTCTCATAGATAGTCCTCTCTTGGTCCAAATATGCAGAAAAAACATGGGGTTGACCAAGTTGCTTTTTCACAATTTCGATGGTTTGATGACACCTCTTCATTTTTGACAATTCTGCCCATTTGTTGCAGTGTATCACTACGCATCTTTAAATTGTTATAGCATCATCAAACAGTTCCCAATGTCACCCAAACTTTGCAGAAATCATGAAAATGTTTCAATGTTCCCATATCCACAAATAAATATGACATTTTATGCATTTTTAACAAAATTATTGCCCAACCGCTTTACACAGCTCTAATATCTTTGGCGTAATACTCTTACTACCGTCATGTAAGGGAGGTAATTCTTCAGTGAGACCATTTATTGACAAATGTTATTGAATTCTGATGATCAATATGTACTAGTATGCAGCCAATATTTTATATATTGATTATTCTATAGATCCATATGTGTATGTACTAGTATGCAGCCAATGTTTTATATATTGATTATTATATAGATACATATGTATGTGGTATACAGGTATGTTTCAAAACAAAACGTAATAGTTTAGACGTTTAATCCAAATCAATGCATCAAAATGACATTAAAAGTAAACGTCAATTGAGAAAGTGACTAGCAGTAGAAACAAACGGTTATGATCATACTTCGTGTTCAATGTAAACATTAACAACACGCTTCTGTCAGGAAATAATGTAAACACAAAACAAACATGCTTCTGTCAGGAAATTAATGTAAACACAAAACAAACATGCTTCGGTCAGGTATATAACATAAACATAAATAAACAAAGTTGCGTTTGTTCAGTACTCAAACAAACATGCATCTTATAAACATAAGTATATAAACATGCTTCTGTCAGGTATTTGATATACACATCAGTATATAAACATGCTTCTGTCAGGTATTTGATAAAAACATGCTTCTGTCAGGAAATTAATGTAAACATAAAGCAAAAATGCATCAGGAAATTAATGTAAAAATAAAACAAAAATGCTTCTGTCAGGTATATAATATAAACATAAACAACACGCTTCTGTCAGGAAATAATGCAAACACAAAACAAACGTGCTTCTATCAGGTATTTGATATAAACATAATAAATAAAGTTGCGTCTGTTCAGTACTTAAACCAACATGCTTTTGTCAGGTATTTGAAATAAACATAATAAATAAAGTTGCGCTTATTCAGTACTTAAACAAACATGCTTCTGTCAGGTAGGTGATATAAACATAATAAATAAAGTTGCGTCTGTTCAGTACTTAAACAAACATGCTTCTGTCAGGTATTTGATATAAACATAATAAATAAAGTTGCGTCTGTTCAGTACTTAAACAAACATGCTTCTGTCAGGTAGGTGATATAAACATAATAAATAAAGTTGCGTCTGTTCAGTACTTAAACAAACATGCTTCTGTCACTTATTTGATAAAAACATACATTTATAAACATGCTGCTTTTAGGTACTTAATATAAACACAAAACATACAATCATGCTATTGTCAGGTATTTAATATTAACATAAATATATAAACATGTGTCTGTTCGGTACTTAATGCTAACATAAACAAACATGCTTCTGTCAGGTATTTATTATAAACATAAATTTATCAACATGCGTCTGTTCGGTACTTAATGCTAACATAAACAAACATGCTTCTACCAGGTATATATTATAAACATAAATATATAAACATGCTTTTGTTCGGTACTTAATGTTAACATAAACAAACATGCTTCTGTCAGGTATTTAATATAAACATAAATATATAAATATGCCTCTGTTAGGTATTTAATGCTAACATAAACACACATGCTTCTGCAAGGTATATAATATAACATTACATATATATATATAAACATGCGTCTGTTCGGTACTTAATGTTAACATAAACAAACATGCTTCTGTCAGGTATTTAATATAAACATAAATATTATAAACATGCTTTTGTTCGGTACTTAATGTTAACATAAACAAACATACTTCTGTCAGGTATTTAATATAAACATAAATATAAAAGCATGCGTCTGTGAAATACTTAGTATGTAACATTTATAGCGCCATGCGTGTCTACTACTAGAAAATACGCACAGTATTCAACTGTGACATAAACTACATATTTCAAAATGGCCACACCTCATGTCTGTCAAAATGGAGTATCTACAATTGTTAATAACATGATGTCAAAACAAAAATAGCGTATTGTTATAAAAACAGAGACAAAAACGGAAAAATATAGAGTCACAGTACTAGTATAATATTAAATTGGCACCGACTCGTTTTAAATTCGATTTTTGTCTATATTTATTTAAAGATAATTGATGGATGATACATGTTTGATACAATAGCACATTCATTTTAATGACTTCATTCCACGTTTTTTTTCCCTTAGAGCGGAACATATGCTCTAGCACACAGACGCTTATTGGCCGATATGATATGATGTTTTTTTTTATTTAAACAAAAGTAAAAGTCTATACCAGTATTGAGATTTACTACGTAATATACTGATACAAATACAATGATATGATATAAGAAATACATATACAACTATAAAACCAACAATTGCAGCTCAACAAACAGCATACAATGCGCTTATTGTGATTCTTAAAAGAATATGTCATCCGCAAATCAACAGTAATGACATTGTAAATATTGATGCATTCATTAAGTATCATGTAAGATATATTATTACGTTTCAATTATTCATAAACCATTACCGGTATTTAACATTAAGGCGGTTTACAAAACCCACACTTTTAAACACAAGTCTGATGATGTTGGTTTGTGTGTGTGTGTGTGTTTTATGTTTGTATGATGTTGGTTGTTTTTTGTTTGTTGTTTTTTGTTTGTGTGTTTTTATGTGTGTGTTTTGAAGTCTGGGGTGGTAGGGGGACCATTTCTTTTGGTATAATTTGACGAAACTTCCAGGTTTTGAATATTAAGTATATGTTTAGGCAATACTAAAAATATCAACTGTGACACATCGTTTAATTATATAAGCTCACAGGCAACATTTCTGTCTTTGAATATTGACTTTATTTAGTCGGATTTGACATGTTTTGACGGATTAGAAATACAAGAAATATCAAAGTTTGCAAATATTCCTAATTTAATTAAAACGTGTAAACGGTTACATAATACATTACTAAGAAAACATATTTTAAAGCTTAAATTATTTTTGCAAGGAAGGTGGCACACTTTCTTCTATATGGGGTTTATTGAAGAACAGAACAGTGACTCATTTTTGAGAAACATAATTCTATGAAATGCCTCGTTTAATTATATTACAGTAAAGCGATGATGTTCCTCTGAAAAACATTCCGTTATATTCTTCGTAATATGCAATCAAAGTAATAAACACATATTTTTTTGGTTAGGGTTCGTAGGAAACAACGAAAAATTAATTATCCGTGTTTAATTTGCACGAGAACCTTTTCTTTCACCACGGATTGTTATAGATACCATACAAATAAACACCGCAACTGTATACACGAGATAAACCTCTCAACACAAACAAGCTAAGAAAAGATTAAATACCAAGTGCCAAGAGGTCCATTCTGCAAAGGTCAGCTTTGACAAAAAAGTATAAATATACGTATTATAAGCTAAATGACAAACAAAAGAAAATTGAGCTCGGAAAGATTCCCTATTACTTTCCAGTAAGACTCTAATTGAAACAAAAGCTGAAGAAAACAGGCGTCACAGTCTTATTCTGATGACAATAAGTAACTAATCTAGCTCGAAAAATAATAATTTTAAATTGACAAAAACGTTACATAGATTCAAAATACATACTGCTGTTTTAATAGGATGTATTAAAATAAATTGTTTGTAAGCACCAGAACAGAAACAACCAAATATAATGTTAAAAACAACTGTTTGACGAAGGGAAAAGACAAAAGAAGAAATAGAGGTCGAAATGATATGAAACAAAGGCTTATGTTATCAAGATGATTCTACACGTAGTCAAGACACACGTTCACCAAGTACTATAATTATCACAAGTATGTTAAACTATACAAAGGTGCACATAAAAGTCTCTTGGTGTCCTAAATAAATATTTTTAATTTCGAAAATAGTATTCGTGTTTGACGCCTGTATAGCGGCTATCACCAAATTCAAAACTCATATTCTTGTTTGACGCCTGTATAGCGGCTATCACCAAGTTCACAATTCATATTCGTGTTTGACGCCCGTATAGCGGCTATCACCAAGTTCGCAACTCATATTCGTGTTTGACGCCTGTATAGCGGCTATCACCGAGTTCGAAACTCATATTCGTGTTTGACGCCTGTATAGCGACTATCACCAAGCAACAGTTAATTAATATTTATTGGATGGAATTGCCTGGTAGTATTACAGATACGAATTTGTTGTTCTGTGAATCGGTAACATTGGATTAAAACACGTTCAGCAGTCTCTGATTCAAATTCACAATCACATTTAGGAATTAAATGTAAATGATTGATCAATATTTTGTAAATTAGATTGGTACAAGAGGGCAAAATCCTGGCATGTATGCCAGAAAGTGACTAGTTATAAGCTTATTATAAAGTATGGTAAAATCAACGTAAAATAAAACTTGCGCAATATAACTTAGAATATATCGGCGGGATCAAAATAAAGTTATCGGCATAATATTGATATGCAATCAGCGTTATCATAAACTACCAGAAGCGTAGCTACCTAATATGCTCAAATGCCCGGGCTTGAACATAATTTTCAGAGTAATTTTTGTTTAAACAATTTTCCATTTTATGTAATTTGTATCAATAAAATGAATAAATTTTGTCTCAGATATACGTTAAAACGCACCAGTGCAATTCTACACACACAATATTTTCCGTGGGGCGGGGGTCAAACCTACCTAGTTTGGACCTGCATGTAACTTTTAAGCTAGCAACGCCCCTGAACACCGACTCAATATGCTGTTTATTGCTTTAACAAATGACATTCAACGTGATATTATCAATGGAATCGTGATGTTAGAAGAAGAAAAACGCACAATTTTGCAAAACTTGAAGAGTGTGCAAATAAAGTGCAAAGAAGGCACGAGCCAAGGAATGTTTTAGGAAAAGTCCATTTTAAATTAAAATGAATAAATCTTGTTAAATATCATCTCATGCGACAGTTTAACGTTGTAACAAATGATTTAAACTTGAAATACACGAGAGAACAAAAAATGGTATTTCATTTCCTATTTTGATTACGAAATATCTTAAATTGAACGAAATCTTCTGACTCAACAGATGCCAAGACGTATGCTCACTTTAATGTTTAAGGAGAAATATACCTTTTAAAGTATTTTCGAAATCAGTAGTATATTTGGAATATAATGAAACTAGAACTAATTTCCAATATGGATTTGTATTTTTTCTGCGATAAATATATAACATTTATTTATATGTGACGTCGTAAACATGGCCATGTTCGACCTTTTTGACGTCCAAATTTATAGCAGCAAATCGCGTATTTTTCGACCTTAGTTAAGTTATACCTAATGTACAGAATAGAAACATATATTACCACATACACATTTGACGGATGTATGGATTTATAAATGCAAAAATTACGAAGAACGCCAAATTCTGAAGATTCTAGGGGGAAATATTATTTTCTCGATTTATCGAAAAGACGGCTTCAAATAAAACATAATAATAAAAGAAAAAAAGCGATTTCTGCATAATTTGTATATGATTTTCTACAATATATAATACAACTATTGTGAGAGTTGTAGAGAAATTGACAAACTATTTTTTTTTATAATATTCAATTATTTAACCCTATCCTACGTCAAGAAACTCTTTAAAGCAAAACGCCAACGTTGGTATAGCGCATTTAATGTTGGGTTTGTGGTCATTGAATAAAACTGGATATACAAAATGTGTTGAAAATGACGTTAAACCTCATTTTACAAAATCTAGTGCTTTTTGTTCGTGACGCTTTTATCAACCAAAAAAATATAGAAATATGATTGTCTTTTCTTTTTTTTCACTCTCGAGGCACTATTAATGTCCAGAGCAAGTCGATCATTGGTTGTAGTTGTATGTTAACTAGGTAATATTGTTGAGATAGGTACATTGAAGATTCACTGTGCTGTTCTGAATAACAAAATAACCATTTGTTACGGGCAGTATTTTCTGTCTCTCTGGGCAGCACACACATTAAAATATTCAAACTCCACATTTTGTTAGGTATAATGAAGTGTCTGTGTAATGGAAATGATTCAGATGAAAAATAAATAATAATAAGTAAGTTAAGTTTTTTATTTTTTTAATTTAGGAAAAAATAGTGTCGACAGTAAAGATTAAGGAAGTTCAACCAACCGGAAACTTATGGCTTTTTTTTAGCCTTATCAAAAATGAAATGAAATACTTCAGTATATAAAATTAAATCCAAAGAAATATCATTTTATATTTTTAAGCAGTTTTACAGATACTTTCAAAACTTACATGATTTCACTTGATAAAATTACAATCTTTGAATCCCCGGCCGGCCAAAATCTGGTTTATATAGATGTACTACTTTGCGACTCATTGTCATTCGTCTCTCACTGATGATTTCCAGTGAAAAGTTAACCGTTTCTTGCAAAGATGATTCTGCTCAAATACTGATTAACATTCCAGGATCCCGGGAAACAGGGGTTAGGTCAACTGATCGTCTATTAAGTATTAACCCCAGGGTTCGCAGTCTAAGGTCTTGACTACGGAACACTAACACTTTATTTTAATATTTTTGTAGCTCCTGGTGTTTTAAACAAAAGGATGTGCATGTCCAACTAGAGATGAAATATTGCATTAACACCACCATCATATACTCTATCCACGGCACCACCACCCTGTTTTTTATACTATTTTTGTGTCGTTATTAAGTGTCCTCTAAGTAATATGGCAGGCTCGTCTAGCTCAGACGGTAGCGCGTCTGACATTCCATCCAGGGGTCGCGAGTTCGAATCCGCCCTCGACCACAGTTTCCGTGATGCTCGATATAGGAATTTGCGCCACCTCATTGTCATTCTCTCACCATTTATTCGAGAAGCAAAATATAAGATGCCTTCAGAGAAGGACGTGTTTGAGTTAATCTTTACATAATTCCAGGGGTGTGGTTATGTTAAGTGATCGATGTTTAGCTCTCGATAGCATTCAAATGACGCTAAATATTCAAATAATTATTTTTATATACATTCTTGCTTTACTTAGTGCAGATACAATGTAACCCATGTTTGAATTAAATTAGCTTTAAAGTGTCAGATCAGTTTAGGGACTCGTCTTTGGGCCAATTATTTCGTCTCCAAATATCAGGGGAGACAATTACCGACATGAAGCCGCGTTCAATAAACAGTAAACAGTGATACGTGAATCGTGTCTCTACTTGTTTGTTCCATACAGACGAAGAGTTGTAGATCTTTTTGCATATACTTTTATCTTATTGAGTTTAACACAGACATTTGAATATTTGAGATGATACTTGATGTAAAACACCCCCGGAGAGACAATTATTGGCGAAAGCAACATATATGCAATTTAGGTCAAGCGTCTTATTCTCGAGTAAAACGCCGCATGAATTGGAAGTTCTCATTGGCTATTTTCGGGGAGGGAGTAGTTATAGTAACAACTGTTGACTTTAATTGCAAATTACAGATTACAACAATCACAAGGAATGGTCACAAAGTAATAACCTTAATGTATAACTATTGTATTAAGGTACCTCTTTGGTTTGATTATCAGACGTATTGCTTTCTTTGTAACAGCCGTCCGATGCCAGGAAAATCGCACAATAGATATATAATCTTTGCTATCACCTAATTTGTTCAACCATTAGATAATTGCATGTTTGTTTAATTTGTTTGTATTAATCTAATTAATTATGTTATTTGTTAATATATGACATTGAACTTATTGAACGTTATATGTCAGTTGTTTGATGAATTCGTTAGTTGAATTCTAAGCTGCAATGCGATTGATTTTTTGTGAAATACAGAATTGAAAGTAAAAGAAATAATTCACTTAAAGTTCTGAGAAACGTCATCGAATGTTTTGATTGAATACTTATAAAATTGGCGTGTACGGAAAGCTTGGTAGATATAATTTACACTTGTATCGTAAGGGTTATTAGCTATTAATACTGATAATAACACGTATATGAATAAGGACTAAATTAATGAAATAGAGGTTGTAAGAATTTTTGTAAATCTCCAGGTTTTCCCAGGTATTTTTAAACAAAGGGTTAACAATCTATCCCAGAACCTGATTTCTCCCGAATCCAGTCTATTAACCACCAATGAAAAAGCAGGATAGTTCATGCATGTCCCATAATTCATAGCAATTGAACGCTTACTAAATCTTGACGAAGCAACTAACCAATCAACGTGCTTAAATGCGGCATTCCTAGCATTGCTATTTAACGGACCCAATCGGGAAAGCTGGGTCCTTACTACAAACTAAAAGGTTATCGATCATTACATTTAATATCGGTTTGTTTAAATAGTTTAGTACTCAATAATTATAAACTTGTCAAAAACCAGTTTAAGTATGAGAATTATCTTTGTATATTACCCTGTAATCTTTGATTATTTTACACTAAATTGAGACTATCTATTCATCCTCTTAGAATGCCAATTGGACATGATGACAAAAAAAAATGAAATATACTGTTCATGTTGCAATTCGAATGATATAGAAGATATGTTTCACTTTTTATGTATATCCATATATTAACAATATACGAAAACAGTATTTGAAAAACTATTAAAAACCTTCTGTGTGTCAGTATTTAGAGTTACTCAATCTCAAAATAAAACCATATCTTCTAACATTTAATATATATAAAGGAAGCATGGTAAATTAAAAGTGTAAGATATTTGAGCTTAGTGTTCTTCCTTATGTCATTTATGCACGCATTTATTAATTGTTTGGTTACATACTCTGAACTATGAATTATATAATGAAATTATATTGCTATTCATTGAAAAGTTCATTGTACCCATTAAGGGATTTTACATTTGATGTTGGATTGTCTATTGTATATTGTATGATGATGTAGCCTATTTATACGTCCGACTACACAGTTACGCCCCTTTTTTCCCACGGTAACATTATTCTTAAAAAAGGCCTTCGTAACTTGGTTTTGAATTTGTTTAAATGGTCCATAGTGGTTGTGATTTCTTGCTGCAGATGAGTAGAGCAAAAGTTGGCATAGCATATACTGTAATAAGACATCACTGGTGTCAAAAAGTTACTTTAATTGGATTTCAACATATACATGTATTTATGAGCATTTGAGGAGTTTTTTCCAAATATCTCAAGGTGTCACTGCACCCTCTTCAAAACAAAAAAGCTGGTTATTATAATCTTGTTACCGACCCCAATACCCTCTACCGCACACATCCCCGCACCCATTTTTTTTTTAAATTTTGATTTTGTATTAAATCAAATACTCTGCCCCATTTCCACTTTGTAACAGACCGCAAGACCGATCACCTCCCCCACTCCCACCCCATTTTGTTTTAGATTAAAAACTTTGCCCCATTTCAACTTTATTACTGACCTTAAGAACACCTCCAGTTAAGAAACCCCACCCTGGCCAATTTTGTTTATTTCGAATTTAATATTATGCTGCCCCATTGTTACCGACTGCCCCTTTTCAACTTTGCTACATAACCCAAGCACACCCCTTCCAACTGTTTTCTCTACTGTATTAAAACTGCACAGCCCTGTTTCTTAAACTTTGGCAAAAACAACCAATCCCACACCCCATCGACACCAATGTTTAAAAAAATATATAAGATTTAATACATTTCAACTTATTATGTACTAATACATAGTGTATATTCTGCCCTAATAGTCCTAATTGCACTTATATGTATCTACTAGAGTTATTGAATTTATAAACTAATCACCATCATGTCTAAAATGTTAACTTCACTGACTTTGACCTTCTTAAAATATTTGGAAAAAGACGAGCGTCTGCACCCGCTTGTGGTGTTCTTGTTTATGAATTATAAAATGTTTTACTTTTAAAACATTAAAAATAACGACGTTAACAAATTTTAACAAACACTCTACGATTCGTTTTAACATTGTAGCTATTCCTCTTTTACACATTGTCAGTCAAACTGTGTTTTTATTGTATTGGGAATATTTTCTATGAACGGATTTTCAATGCTGTAATTACGTTCAATTCGATTTGCCTAATTTCCGTATTTCATCACAACAAAAGAAAGTAACAGGAAAATGATACTGAAATATTTTGATTTTTGTAAATAAAAAAAAGAATATCAGTGGAAATATGGGAGTTTTAAAATAAACGTTTTTTAAACGCGTTAAGCAAAACATCAAGTTTAAATAATCATTTACGGTATTAAAAAACTACTTAAGCAAATCTACAAAAAAATATTCTAACACCATAACATTATAACCATGCTAAATTCTTTTTCGTTATATTTTATTTCCATTGCAAAAAAAAATGAGAAAAACTGCTGAAAGACTCGTGTTAAATCATTATTTTTTCGTGTACAATCTTAAGACTTCATCATCATTGTCTTTTCCTTTACGCTTGTGGTGTGACACGCATTGCGTGTGTTGTCTGTTGCATGCTGAGCCGTACAATTATACATAATTGTTAATTGCATGATTATATTTACAACGAACGTAATAAAACCGGCATCTAAAATCCTTGGCATGATGAGAAAGGTGTAGTTCCAAATATGCAGGGATTCTCTTAATCACATTGATGTATCATTTATACGTCCAGTATTAGAATACACCTCGGTAGTATGGGATAATTGTATCGCTACGAAATGAGAACTTTTAAACAATCAAAACGAAGCCGCGCGAATTGTTACAGGCACAACAAGATCAATGTCTCCATTAAAACTCTTTAACGATATTGGCTGGTTGTCTTTTTCTAGAGAAAAAGTACCAATATTTAGTACTGACCTATAATATCAAACATGGTATGATTCCAAACTATTTGATTTATATTATCCGACATGGTTCAATAATAGAAAAGCTTACAACCTTATAAACTCGCAATGTCTTAATGTCATATTCTGACGAACTGAGCTATTTGCAAATTCGTTCATTCCATTATCAGTCTCGTTACAGAATTAACAACCAGTTGTTGTAAGGGAAGCACCTTCACTATCAATATATAAACGAAATCTTTCAAATACATGTTTGAAACTAGTTATAGTTGTTATAGTTCAAACATTACATTTCCTTTTATCATTTTACTTTGAAGCTCGCCGGGACGAAGTCCAAGGAGAATTATTGCCATGACCCCGGCGTCGTCGTCAACGTCGTCGGCGTCTTCGTCGTCTGTAGACACCCAGGTTAAAATTTTGCGTTAAAGATTAAGATATCTATGCAACCATTCATTGGATGTGCATGAAACTTCGCATGTGTGTTCACTATCATCAATGGAACACACAAGGACAAGAACAATAACTCTGGATTGCATTTTGGCACAGTTATGGCCCATTTTGGACTTAGACACCCATGGGCGAGCTTTGTTGTCTTCTGACAACTCTTGTTTAATGCATCAACGGGATTTGAAAGCTATGATTAAGTTCATTCTATTCACCTTATTTCAATAGTTCATCACAAAATGGGTCGTAACCGAAAAATAAAACTCAAATATGATGATTTTGTCAAAACACTAAACACCAATGAAAATATGGGAATTTTAAATAAACGTGTTTTTTTTTAAAAACGTGCTCCTCTAAATAAGTCACGTTCAAACAAATATTTACACTATTAAAAAATAATTAAAAAAAGGTACAAACTATTCTAACATTATGATATTATGTTTAATATTCTTTTATCCTATTTTAATGGCAAAAATAAGAAAAACTGCTGAAAATCACGTGTTGAATCATTAATTGTATTCCTTGTACAATTCTTAGACGTTTATCGTCAATGTGTCCTTCTCTACGCGTGTGGTGTGACATACGTTGCGTGTATCTTCTGTTGCATGTTTATGAATGTCAGTAGTATCTCTATAAAATGTGTTTTTGATTTTAACATGTTACTTGCATAAAAAAATCAGTTTTAATAACTGAGCATTTTTACTCAGGCCAGATAGATTTTATTTGTAGATTTATAGACTTTTTTCCATGGTAAATCAGTAAATTCTGTAAACTAAAAAGGAGAAACAATTTATTACAGATGAAACACAGATACCGTATTTGGGATCGTCTAGCAAACTGGTTTCATCCTCATTATTAAGAGTTTTTGTTGTGCCATGGAAAACTTTAGTTGTGTTTTTCACGTTTCCACATAGAACATGGTGAATTCCTCTTTAAAAATAGAAATAAAGAATATGGTGAATTCCTCAAATCAAAAAATAAAATAAATTTTGATTTTAAATAAAAAATGGTCTCATGGGAGCTATGTGAGCGTCGTAATCTTGTTAGTTGAGACCGTTTCCATCCTAGACTAGTAATGAGTCTCCGCTTGTGTAGTTTCTGCCTCTGAAATTTTTACAATTCGCAAAAAGTGTCAGTTTGTTGAACTCAGTGTGTGAAGGTGAATCTCCGCTTTACTCCTGGGATAGTTCACATTCATAACAGTTTATTTATCTTTAATTCATAAAAAAACATAATCTGAATCTTTGCCATTAAGTTTCAGTTTATTAACCGTTTATTTATCATTTCTCCTGATTGCATAGCCGAAAACCAATGATGATGTTAATATAGTTATGGTAGTTCTACATTTAAGTAAATAATGGTTTATTAACCAGACATGGGTACAACACATATTACATGTATACCATTTACAATATCATAATCCACGTTAAATGTAGCACATTTACAAATATATCTTAATTACATCAACTGGAATAGCTAAATGTGTAGAAAATATAATGATAATTATGTCAAAAGACAAAGAGCGCGTATTTTCAAAGAGAGACAGCTTTTAGAAGCTTAGGCGACAGTGAAATACAACATTAGAAGCGCACCGCCGTTTTAAGTGACTTAAAGCGGATATCCGTTAATTAAAACGTGACGGACGGTGCTTATATGATAAACAACACATCTGTTTTAATATGAAAATATCAGTCACTGTACTGTATTTCCCGTATATTCCCGAGTCATTGCTCTTGCTTTCAGACGCTTAATTAATCGAAAGGATGTGTATTTCAAAAACAAAATTATACTGAATTAATGTCGAATATTGGTTGACAGTTCTACACTATCAACAGGTTTTGAATACAGTACGGAACTACCATTTTGGGAATCCAGTCGATTGCTTATTCTGTTAGATTGGCTAAGATACTCATACATACGTACGTCAAACACGATTATATCTGCTGGTTTATAGCAGTATAGGATATATAAAGAGAGTATGCGCAGATTAAAATTTCTTTGCAGACACATACAATTGTTATTGCTTTTTTAACAATTTATATAAGCAGCTGTGTTGTTTTTATTAACAGTTTAGAATCGCCAGCAACTGTCAAAACCTCATTGTTGCTTTGACTAAAATCAAATTTCACAAATCAATCATAAATCGAAATATATTATATGAAATGTTACTGTAATAGTCAAATCGTTATAAACGTGTCTGCTGATATGATAAAAAATGCCAATAATATTTGGCGGTCTGTCTCATTTTGGCTTCACCTTTGACTCTGAGACGTACCTTTCATCCCACTTTCGATTTCTTCAATGATTGTTAAAGCTTGGAAAACAAGAGTTGTGAGGTTTACAAAGGATTAGATATATTATTGGAGAAAAAGACTCCCCATTAGACACCCATATGCCATTGTCGCTGTTCTGTTTACATGCACAACGAATATGTCTAGAACATTGGTTAAGTCTACCTTCTTTATTCAGTATAGTTTAATTATTTTCATTAGGCACGTTCATCTGATATGATTTTCCTACGCACAGGAAGATCGGCGTACAAACAAAGACATTCACAAATTCAGTGACATTATCATCGCTTCTGTTTCACTTACGTTTTATAAACAATGGACCTAAAATCTGTGAAAAGTTCGGCTTAAGCTTTAATGCATGGAATTATAGTCACCTCACACTTGCATTTGATTGCCGTGAGTATTTCTCAATGCTATCTGACACGGCTTTCATGAATTGATTTATTGAAGTGTTTCAAACAAATTATTTCAAAGCCGTCAACTTAATCATAAAATAACGACCCGATCTGTTGTGTATTTCCTTTGACATTCAAAACAATGTTATTAATGAAAGAAATGCATCGAACAGAGCTAAAGAAATGTGTGCCAAGAAGGCACTAGCTAAAATATGTTGTTTTTTTTGAAAAAGTGCATTGTGAATTAAATTCAATAAATGTTACAAAGTTTTATTTCATGCATTGGTATAACGTTGTGACAACTTAAAGCTTGAAGTACACGAAAAGACATTGATTTGCTTTTTATTTCAAATTTCTTGAACAAAATTAATTCAATAGATTTCATGGCGACTGGTCCCTTTAATGTTTTAGATCAAAACGAAGGTTGGATTTTTATAAACATCATTAAAATTCCAAACATGCTGTTATGATCGATCCGATTTCAATCATCATTCCATTGTTATAGTGTTTTGTAAGAGAGCATTGACAAAACAAATATTAGAAAAACAAAACATCATCCTTCCGTGATTATTCGCAGGTAAATATGTTTACTAATAACGTATTATATACGTGTGTAACTTTAGATTAACTTAGATTATACAATATAATTATAGACATTCCAGTCTTTATCTTATTAATTAATATAAATAATTCCGAATCGAACATCAATCAGAAATCGTGGTATTGAGACCACAATTTTTTTCACTACATTTTACAAAAATAATGGCTGCTTAATTAGATTTATCGTAGCTTGAGACGCTGAAGTGGGTTATTTTCACCGTTGCTATGATGTCGTTAAAGGAGAATGAGTGGGACTAAAATGATCGTGAGGTTCCTGACTGTACATGTAGTCAGAGTTCGCAAATAAACATTGGTCAATTTACAGAATACTTTCTTTTAAAAGAGGAAAAGTGATTAAGGGACAAGCACACATAACTGTATTACTAGTTTTAATGACACCACATTTCGGACGCATATTAGTAATGCTCACTAAACATTAGACTGTTTTAATTACACCACAAGACACACTTCGGATTCATATTAGTAATGCTCACAAAACATTAGACAGTTTTAATGACAACACAAGACACACTTCGGATTCATATTAGTAATGTTCACAAAACATTAGACTGTTTTAATGACGACAAAAAACACAATTCGGATTCATATTAATAATGCTCACAAAACATTACACTGTTTTAATGACAACACAAGACACACCTCGGATTCATATTAGTAATGCTCACAAAACATAAGACTGTTTTAATTACACCACAATACACACTTCGGATTCATATTAATGATACTCACAATACATAAGACTGTTTTAATAACACCACAAGACACACTTTGGATTCATATTAGTAATGTCACAAAACATTAGACTGTTTCAATAACACCATAAGACACACTTTGGATTCATATTAGTAATGTCACAAAACATTAGACTGTTTTAATTACACCACAATACACACCTCGGATTCATATTAGTGATGCTCACAAAACATTAGACTGTTTTAATTACACCACAAGACACACTTCAGATTCATATTAGTAATGCTCACAAAACATAAGACTGTTTTAATTACACCACAATACACACCTCGGATTCATATTAGTAATGTCACAAAACATTAGACTGTTTTAATTACACCACAAGACACACCTCGGATTCATATAAGTAATGTCACAAAACATTAGACTGTTTTAATTACACCACAAGACACACCTCGGATTCATATTAGTAATGCTCATAAAACATTAGACTGTTTTAATTATACCACAATACAAACCTCGGATTCATATCAGTTATGCTCATAAAACATTACACTGTTTTAATTTCACCACAATACACACCTCGGATTCATATTAGTAATGCTCACAAAACATTAGACTGTTTTAATTACATCACAGGACACACTTCGGATTCATATTAGTAATGCTCACAAAACATTAGACTGTTTTAATTACATCACAGGACACACTTCGGATTCATATTAGTAATGCTCACAAAAACTGAGACTGTTTTAATTACACCACAAGACACACTTCGTATTCATATTAGTAATGCTCACAAAACATTAGACTGTTTTAATTACATCACAGGACACACTTCGGATTCATATTAGTAATGCTCACAAAAACTGAGACTGTTTTAATTACACCACAAGACACACTTCGTATTCATATTAGTAATGCTCACAAAACATTAGACTGTTTTAATTACATCACAGGACACACTTCGGATTCATATTAGTAATGCTCACAAAACATTAGACTGTTTTAATTACATCACAGGACACACTTCGTATTCATATTAGTAATGCTCACAAAACATTAGACTGTTTTAATTACATCACAGGACACACTTCGGATTCATATTAGTAATGCTCACAAAACATTAGACTGTTTTAATTACATCACAAGACACACTTCGTATTCATATTAGTAATGCTCACAAAACATTAGACTGTTTTAATTACATCACAGGACACACTTCGGATTCATATTAGTAATGCTCACAAAACATTAGACTGTTTTAATTACATCACAGGACACACTTCGGATTCATATTAGTAATGCTCACAAAAACTGAGACTGTTTTAATTACACCACAAGACACACTTCGTATTCATATTAGTAATGCTCACAAAACATGAGACTGTTTTAATTACATCACAGGACACCCTTGTATTCATATTAGTAATGCTCACAAAACATTAGACTGTTTTAATTACATCACAGGACACACTTCGGATTCATATTAGTAATGCTCACAAAAACTGAGACTGTTTTAATTACACCACAAGACACACTTCGTATTCATATTAGTAATGCTCACAAAACATGAGACTGTTTTAATTACACCACAAGACACACTTCGGATTCATATTAGTAATGCTCACAAAAACTGAGACTGTTTTAATTACACCACAAGACACACTTCGTATTCATATTAGTAATGCTCACAAAAACTGAGACTGTTTTAATTACACCACAAGACACACTTCGGATTCATATTAGTAAAGCTCACAAAACATGAGACTGTTTTAATTACACCACAAGACACACTTCGGATTCATATTAGTAATGCTCACAAAACATGAGGCTGTTTTAATTACACCACAAGACACACTTCAGATTCATATTAGTAATGCTCACAAAACATTAGACTGTTTTATTTACACCACAAGACACACTTCAGATTCATATAAGTAATGCTCACAAAACATTAGACTGTTTTATTTACACCACAAGACACACTTCAGATTCATATTAGTAATGCTCACAAAACATTAGACTGTTTTAATTACACCACAAGACACACTTCGGATTCATATTAGTAATGCTCACAAAACATAAGACTGTTTTAATAACACCACTAGACACACTTCGGATTCATAGTAGTAATGCTCACAAAACATTAGACTGTTTTAATTACACCACAAGACACACTTCGTATTCATATTAGTAATGCTCACAAAACATGAGGCTGTTTTAATTACACCACAAGACACACTTCAGATTCATAGTAGTAATGCTCACAAAACATTAGACTGTTTTAATTACACCACAAGACACACTTCGTATTCATATTAGTAATGCTCACAAAACATTAGACTGTTTTATTTACACCACAAGACACACTTCAGATTCATATAAGTAATGCTCACAAAACATTAGACTGTTTTATTTACACCACAAGACACACTTCAGATTCATATTAGTAATGCTCACAAAACATTAGACTGTTTTAATTACACCACAAGACACACTTCGGATTCATATTAGTAATGCTCACAAAACATAAGACTGTTTTAATAACACCACTAGACACACTTCGGATTCATAGTAGTAATGCTCACAAAACATTAGACTGTTTTAATTACACCACAAGACACACTTCGGATTCATATTAGTAATGCTCACAAAACATAAGACTGTTTTAATAACACCACTAGACACACTTCGGATTCATATTAGTAATGCTCACAAAACATGAGACTGTTTTAATAACACCACTAGACACACTTCGGATTCATAGTAGTAATGCTCACAAAACATTAGACTGTTTTAATTACACCACAAGACACACTTCGGATTCATATTAGTAATGCTCACAAAACATAAGACTGTTTTAATAACACCACTAGACACACTTCGGATTCATATTAGTAATGCTCACAAAACATAAGACTGTTTTAATTACACCACAAGACACACTTCGTATTCATATTAGTAATGCTCACAAAAACTGAGACTGTTTTAATTACACCACAAGTCACACTTCGTATTCATATTAGTAATGCTCACAAAACATTAGACTGTTTTAATTACATCACAGGACACACTTCAGATTCATATTAGTAATGCTCACAAAAACTGAGACTGTTTTAATTACACCACAAGACACACTTCGTATTCATATTAGTAATGCTCACAAAAACTGAGACTGTTTTAATTACACCACAAGACACACTTCGTATTCATATTAGTAATGCTCACAAAAACTGAGACTGTTTTAATTACACCACAAGACACACTTCGTATTCATATTAGTAATGCTCACAAAAACTGAGACTGTTTTAATTACACCACAAGACACACTTCGTATTCATATTAGTAATGCTCACAAAAACTGAGACTGTTTTAATTACACCACAAGACACACTTCGTATTCATATTAGTAATGCTCACAAAACATGAGACTGTTTTAATTACACCACAAGACACACTTCGGATTCATATTAGTAATGCTCACAAAAACTGAGACTGTTTTAATTACACCACAAGACACACTTCGTATTCATATTAGTAATGCTCACAAAAACTGAGACTGTTTTAATTACACCACAAGACACACTTCGGATTCATATTAGTAAAGCTCACAAAACATGAGACTGTTTTAATTACACCACAAGACACACTTCGGATTCATATTAGTAATGCTCACAAAACATGAGGCTGTTTTAATTACACCACAAGACACACTTCAGATTCATATTAGTAATGCTCACAAAACATTAGACTGTTTTATTTACACCACAAGACACACTTCAGATTCATATAAGTAATGCTCACAAAACATTAGACTGTTTTATTTACACCACAAGACACACTTCAGATTCATATTAGTAATGCTCACAAAACATTAGACTGTTTTAATTACACCACAAGACACACTTCGGATTCATATTAGTAATGCTCACAAAACATAAGACTGTTTTAATAACACCACTAGACACACTTCGGATTCATAGTAGTAATGCTCACAAAACATTAGACTGTTTTAATTACACCACAAGACACACTTCGTATTCATATTAGTAATGCTCACAAAACATAAGACTGTTTTAATTACACCACAAGACACACTTCGGATTCATATAAGTAATGCTCACAAAACATTAGACTGTTTAAATGACACCACAAGACACACTTCAGATTCATATTAGTAATGGTCACAAAACATTAGACTGTTTAAATGACACCACAAGACAAACTTCGGAGTCATATTAGTAATGCTCACAAAACATGAGACTGTTTTAATTACACCACAAGACACACTTCGGATTCATATTAGTAATGCTCACAAAACATGAGGCTGTTTTAATTACACCACAAGACACACTTCAGATTCATATTAGTAATGCTCACAAAACATTAGACTGTTTTAATTACACCACAAGACACACTTCGGATTCATATTAGTAATGCTCACAAAACATGAGACTGTTTTAATTACACCACAAGACACACTTCGTATTCATATTAGTAATGCTCACAAAACATGAGACTGTTTTAATTACACCACAAGACACACTTCGTATTCATATTAGTAATGCTCACAAAAACTGAGACTGTTTTAATTACACCACAAGTCACACTTCGGATTCATATTAGTAATGCTCACAAAACATTAGACTGTTTTAATTACATCACAGGACACACTTCGGATTCATATTAGTAATGCTCACAAAACATTAGACTGTTTTAATTACATCACAGGACACACTTCGGATTCATATTAGTAATGCTCACAAAAACTGAGACTGTTTTAATTACACCACAAGACACACTTCGTATTCATATTAGTAATGCTCACAAAAACTGAGACTGTTTTAATTACACCACAAGACACACTTCGTATTCATATTAGTAATGCTCACAAAAACTGAGACTGTTTTAATTACACCACAAGACACACTTCGTATTCATATTAGTAATGCTCACAAAAACTGAGACTGTTTTAATTACACCACAAGACACACTTCGTATTCATATTAGTAATGCTCACAAAAACTGAGACTGTTTTAATTACACCACAAGACACACTTCGTATTCATATTAGTAATGCTCACAAAACATGAGACTGTTTTAATTACACCACAAGACACACTTCGGATTCATATTAGTAATGCTCACAAAAACTGAGACTGTTTTAATTACACCACAAGACACACTTCGTATTCATATTAGTAATGCTCACAAAAACTGAGACTGTTTTAATTACACCACAAGACACACTTCGGATTCATATTAGTAAAGCTCACAAAACATGAGACTGTTTTAATTACACCACAAGACACACTTCGGATTCATATTAGTAATGCTCACAAAACATGAGGCTGTTTTAATTACACCACAAGACACACTTCAGATTCATATTAGTAATGCTCACAAAACATTAGACTGTTTTATTTACACCACAAGACACACTTCAGATTCATATAAGTAATGCTCACAAAACATTAGACTGTTTTATTTACACCACAAGACACACTTCAGATTCATATTAGTAATGCTCACAAAACATTAGACTGTTTTAATTACACCACAAGACACACTTCGGATTCATATTAGTAATGCTCACAAAACATAAGACTGTTTTAATAACACCACTAGACACACTTCGGATTCATAGTAGTAATGCTCACAAAACATTAGACTGTTTTAATTACACCACAAGACACACTTCGTATTCATATTAGTAATACTCACAAAACATTAGACTGTTTTAATTACACCACAAGACACACTTCGGATTCATATAAGTAATGCTCACAAAACATTAGACTGTTTAAATGACACCACAAGACACACTTCAGATTCATATTAGTAATGGTCACAAAACATTAGACTGTTTAAATGACACCACAAGACAAACTTCGGAGTCATATTAGTAAAGCTCATAAAACATGAGACTGTTTTAATTACACCACAGGACACCCTTCGGATTCATATTAGTAATGCTCACAAAACATGAGACATTTTCAATTACACCACAAGACACACTTCGAATTCATATTAGTAATGCTCAAAAAACATTAGACTATTTTAATTACACCACAAGACACACTTCAGATTCATATTAGTAATGCTCACAAAAAATGAAACTCTTTTAATTACACCACAAGACACACTTCGGATTCATATTAGTAATGCTCACAAAACATTAGACTTTTAATTACACCACAAGACACACTTCCATATTAGTGATGTTTGTCGCGTGGATGCTGCCTTTGATCATTTTCATGCTACTTGTATTTTAAACAAAAGAGAGTCTAAATGGATATGAATCATTACATGGAATCAGCACCACAAACTAACTAGCAACAGCACCACAGCCTCGTTTGTATCCCTATTAACCTCAGCGCTGGTGTAGGGTCGGGTGTCCGCCTCGCATGCAAAAGGTCGCGAGTTCAATCCCAGGACAGGTTATACGAAAAACTTGAAACAAAAGTACTAGAAGCTTCTTCGCTTGGCAGTCAGCATTTAGAGGATAGTTGATACGCTAATGTGACCCTGAACACCACGCAGCCAACCAATGCATTCATATTAGTGCAGTTAAGTGATTTCTCCTTAATTACCGTTCAGTGCCATTTACTAATTAACTAATTGCAAAAAAAAATTAATACAGATCCAATGTAGCATTTTGTTTTAATTTAATTGGTTTTAAAGTGCCAGAAACGTTTGCGGATCGTCTTTGGGTCTAATATTCTTCCTTAATTTTTAGAAAAAAGATTATATGTGGGAAAATGCCGACACGTTTCTTTAAATGACATACACAATTAGTATAGGCTTTTTTATATTTGTATTTTATGAACAAAGAACTAAAGATATTCTAGACTATATTCGTACATGTTACAAAGTTAAATGCAGACTTTTGAATATTGTACAATGTTTCCTAAGGCAGACAATTATCAGTTCACGGTTAAAGCGTCTTGTCATGGAATTATACTCAGCACGAATGAACTGTTTAAGGGTGTGGCAGGAAGGGGGAGGGGGCGTAAGGTATAGCACCGGCTATTATTTTTCATTGTAAATGATAAATCAAAACAATTAAAAAAAAATGTTCAAAGAATTTTCACAAAACGATAAATGTATAACTACTTTATCAATAACGATATCTATCGGAGCACTTTGGTTATAACATTAGACGTATTGACAGCTTTCTGATGCCAAGGAAAAACGGGAAATAGAGATTTAATCTTTGTTCAAATGACGATTAACACTCTTAGTAACTTAACACTTCATTCTGGTTAACAAATGTTTATTGAATGTTTGGATTCTTGATGCAATACCCTACACGACAGTATTTATATCCTTCAATAGGTAATTAGAACATTTTTGTTCTGTTACATAATGAGGGGCAAATGATAAGATTCGCAATTCTATAGATTTATGAATTACGGCATATTACAAATACATGTTCAGATCTGTTAATATAACACAAAATGAATTTTATTTTATACCTATTAAAACATTCTTAGGAAAATATATTTTAACCAAGTTTGAAGCGGATTAGTTTTATCCATCTCAAAATAGTGTTGTCAGTCCTCTTTTATACACTGACACACGTTTCATTGTATTCAGAACCTTTTCTATCCACGAGTTTCGAATTCCAGAATAATGTCCAGTTTGATTTACCTAATTTCCATGAACATTTCATCAAACAAAGGATCGTGGCGGGAAAATAATATTGAAATGAGATTTCTTTCGTCAAAAAACACATTTGTGGAAATATGTTTACACGTGGGAGATGTAAAATAAAGACATTTGCCACAAATACAAATATGAACAAAGCTAAAATAACTCTTTATGTGAGAAAATTTTCCAGTTACTTGTGAAGGACGGTGGTTCTACTCAGATTCAGTCTGGGAGTCATCCACTACCAATAAAACTATATGCCATATATAGCCTGAATTGTGTTAAAATGGCATTAAAACTCCATTAAAAATGAGTAAAGGTACAACAGTATTCTATAATGAAAATGCTATGCTTTTTACTTTTCCCTATAAGCTTGTTTAATTGCGGAAATGGGAGCAAAATGCCGAAAATCTTTTGTTAAGCCATATCGTTTTTTTCTTGTACAATTCTTATCACCGTCTTTTCCTTTACTCTTGTCTTGTGACATGCATTGCGTGTATCTTCTGTTACATGGTGATGAATGTCAGCAGTATCTCTATAGAATATGGTTTATATTTTAACATGTTAGTTGCGAAAACTGGTCATTTTTGCTGAGGCCAGATCTTTTTTATTGGTTGATTTACAGATTTTCCCGAAACGTTTTTGAAAATTGGAAAAAAAATAAAATCAATTCATTCTTTACACCGTGACAAAAAAGACGAAATAAAGTATTACAAATGAAGCGCACGGGTCAAAATTTGAATTTTTTCTAGGTTTAAATAATTTATCCTAAGAATAATGACTATTGTTTACTGGAAAACTCCGGTTTTTATTTATTTATTTCCACAAAGCATATCGGGTTTTTTAAAATGGAACTAAATAAGGATGGTGGATTTTTTTAATCCAGCAAATATTAAAATACACGTTTTTGTTTGATACCAAAAAAAAGTCAATGCAGTCATTTTGATTCTGAGGCAACACCTTATGTAATTCTAGGTGCCATGCGAGCGTCGTAACTGCGATACCTAAACCATTACGGATAATGCGGTACCGCTTGTGTAGCGTCCGCCTTATTTTTGAAATTTACAATTCACAAAAAGTGTTAGTTTGTTGAACTCCACGTATGAAGGTCAATCTCCGGTTTATATCCCATAGAGAGTTCATAATCATAACATTGTAGCATCAAATTATAAAGTACCAGTAAGATGTCTGTCAATATTTACACAAGTAAATTAGTTGACTGGAACAAGAAGTTTTTGTTGTTGTAGGCGATGTGGTTGGCATTTTATATCTTAACAAACGGAAATGCTTTACTAGTATATTTTATTTTTTTTACTGAAACTAAAACTTATTTCTTATTGGAAAAGCATAATTAGAATCTCTGCCATTGAGTGTCAGTTCATCAACCGTTTAAAGTCGTTCACATGATAGCAGAGCTGATTAACAAGAATGCGTGAAAAATATTAGAGATTTTTCTGGTAGTTCTTTTTCTATAAATGGGTACAGTCTTACATGTATGCCACATTATTGTACCATTATAACTGATATTTTTCAATGTTATATACGGCCAAATTTGACTTCTAGGCCACCTAGGCAAGCATTTAAATCAGCATATTCCACGTTAAATATAGCATGTTTAAAAATACGTATGAATTTTATAATTTTGTTAGCCTTATATTTAAAAAGTTTTTCATCATGACACAACATATAAATATTTATAAGTCAGTAAGAAGGTAAAAATATGTATGAGTTCGAATCCCCTCCCGGCAACAGCCTCCGTGATGACTGATATACGACATTGTGGCTCATTATTATTTGTCTCCCACCGCTGATTCCAGCGGAAAAGTTATCAGTTACTTGTGGAGATGGGGATCGCCTGTTAGACCTCGGTGGCATAAAAATGACGCTAGATATTCAATCAATCAATCAATATGTCAGGTATCAAATATATATTGATTATATTCACAACGCTATAAGGAAAGTAGAAAATAGACACAGTATTTTCAAACCGATGTAAAAATAGACTTCAAAATTACATAACCTTCTTCCCGTCAAACTGGAATAGCTACAACTTTAAATAATATGATGTCAAAAGACGAAGAGAGTCTTTTTTTTCGAAAATAGAGACAGATCTGAAAAGGTTTGGAGACCGGCGATCGCTATATTATTGGCACTCCGCCACTTAAACTTCAGTCAGGGAATAGCATTTTGTAGAAACGTGATGGATCATACCTAGTATATGGTAGAATAACACATCTATTAATATGAGAAAAATCGGTGGCTATATCCTACGATTGTTTCGGTGTCAATGCTCTTTCTCACAGACGCATAATTCATCGTAAATGTGTGTATTTTAAAAACAATATTCAAATGCATCATCTTTGAACATTGGTTTACCGTTACACCGCGTCAGTTAATATGACTGTTGGTGTATGGTGTTTAGCGTCAGTTTTAATTTTTCAGTCATATCGCGAAGGTGTCTACTTGAGACAGTATTCTGAGCGCTGTCACACTGGAGTATCATACCGCAGACACACAGTATGATACCCCCACCCAGTCACATTTATACTGACACCAGGCCGACCAGACCTTAAACTCTCCTCTAAATGCCGATCGCTTAGCGAAGAGGCTTCTAATACCATTTGTTAAAGTATTTTATATGATCCGGTCTGGGATCGAACCCACGGTCTTCCGCATGCGCTGCGGTATAGTTAATAAGAAAGACTATAAAAAGCGACCATTTTGGGGATCCAGCCGATTGTTAATTGCATTTAGTTTATTAATACACATGCACATGCACATACACATACACATACACATACACATACGATTACATGTGTTGCTATGTAACAGTATGGGGAGAGTATTTGCTTAAAGTATTGCAAACAAATATTGATATTTCTTTTGGAGCAGATGCGTTGCACAGCACCGAGCCTTGCTTCATTGTTATTTTGATCATAATCAAATTTCACAAAACTATTATAATTTGAAATATCTTATATGAAATGTCAATGTAATAATAATATCGGTATAACATTTCTGCTGATGTGACCTCCACTATCGATTTCTGAAAATTATATTTATAGACCGGAGCACAGGCGCTCATTAGCTTACAAGCACTTGAAAACGTTCCCAGTAGAGTTAGACATTAGTCTGCAACTGTTGCTCTTCTGTTAACAGCCATGCGCATAGTGAATGTGTCTAGACAATTGGTTCAATGAACGAACAAGTTGGCTGATTTTAAAAAGCATCCAATGGTTAGGTCTTATAAACGATGTGGCAATTAAAGTGAATGAATGTGTAAGTTTGGTTCTTTGTACAGGGTACTAAATACACCGATGATACCAAATCCCGACAAGGTTCTGGCTGATACAGCGAATTCCCGGCTGCAGGTGTGCCTGACAGTAATTTTGATGTTTAAATGTACTGATCTCAGTCATTATGCATTGCCATTTGCATATTCAGAAAAAAACTTACCTTATATATTGGCTAACGTACTTACTGCTATGTTCTATACAATTTACTACTGTGATAATAATATTTTAAAATAATTTGTATCCATATTTTAAAATAATTTGTGGATATATAACAAATAAAAATTAATGTTTTTCCTAAACTTGTGCATTCGGCGATATATTTGATCCTGACGACGTGCTGAAAATATGTCACACCAGTAAACTATCTTTATATTTCTGTTGTATCGAATAAAATAAACAACTGTAGCTGTTTAATTGTGTTATTATTTTAATTGTTATGGGTTCAGCGTATTATGATAATTACGGAAATGCATCGTAATTTGAAAATTATTTACATTAACTCGGTAGGAATCTGTCAGAAACGGCAATAAATTGTCAAAAAAGATAAGTTTCAATACCTCATTTAGAAAATTCCTTGATTTAAGCCATTATCATTTTTTTTTCCTGTTTAAATATGCAAAGAACAATTCATAGTTATCTCAATGAGTGCATTAAAACGTCACAATCAATTATTACACACAACGCATTTGAATTTTCCTCTTAGCCGGAAAGCGGTCAGAACACGACTAGGTTATAATATTAATAGCGGTTTGTACATTCCCATGATGCACTGTTTAGAAAAACAATGGCGACCTCCATGTGGCGAATGTCGTGTTTTTAACACGTGATTGTGACGTTTCAATATGGCAGCGCCCAGAGTCAATTTCTTCACTCGCCCTTATATAGGGTTCGGTCGCTCATGCGACCTAACCAAAAAGAATAAATGATATTTTGATAATGTACTAAAACTACACTAACTACAGAGTAAATAGCACCAGCAGTTGTTGTTCAGTTCATGTATCAAGTCAGGACAACTGTTCTGGCATTTCAAGCATTATCCTGTCACAATATATATATTAGTCATTTTTTTTTCATTCACAAAGAAGGGAATTTTATTTTATTCATAGCAGGAATGTATTCCCAAATAAAAATGCACTGGTAGGTTGACCATCTTGTTTTGTTTTAAAGAGGGTGCAGTGACACCCTGAGATTTTAGGAGAAAAAATGAGGTCCTCAAATGCTCATAAATGTTAAAATCTTATAAAAGTCACATTTTTAATACCAGTGATTTCTTATTGCAGTATATGCTATGCCAGCTTTTGCTCTATTCATATCCAGCAAGAAACTAAGACCACTACGAACCATTTTTAGATATTTCAAAATTAAATTACTTACTTTTTTAGGCCTTTTATTTAAGCAGAAGTATAATGTTATCGTGGGGGGAAAAAGGGGCGTAATCGTGTAGTGAAACGTATAGTAAATTAGTATTTGATGCCATATATACCAATGACATTGGCAATGTTGTTCCTCCGTAGCAAAAACAAAGCAACATTTGGATATCGAAACAATTAATTGCAGTTAATTAACAGCGATAAATCTTCTCCGATTCTGAGACTCCGAAGTATTAATGCATTAGGCTATGGTGTTATATACTCGGTTTGCATCGGTATTAATGTGAGTGACAATACATAAATCGATTAAACGTTAGCAAGCTTATTGTTTTTGAGGGAATTTTTAATGACAAACCACGATAATAACTCATATAAGGTAAATCTTAAGATAGAACACTTGAATTACGGTACCTAAGTTTGTTTTTACATGCACATCATGAACTTGATATAAGAAGACTTTTTTTGAAAAAAGTACTGTCTATTGATGCAGTTAAACCGGCGCCGTTTTCAACACGTGACATTTTTTATATGGCACGTCCAGTTTTATTGCTGAAAGGACATATATCATGGCTAGAACCACTCGGGGCCATGGTGTATTGGATAGAGGGTTGTCCGCTCACGCCAAATGTTGTGGGTTCGATCCGCCGGTCGACCCAATGCTCTCATAAAACAACACTCAGTACTGGCTCTATTTAGGAAACGGACTCGAGAACGGTTAATATAACCTCTGAGCTTTCACTGCAATCGACATAAAATAAATAAGTATAGACGAAAGGAACCACTCGGGTAACCAAACATAAAATAGAATAGAATATAATGAGATGTAAGAAGTCAATAGACGACAGCGTCTTATACCACATGGCAACGGAGGACTCACCACGTGGTCCTAAAATAGTTTTCACTTTTATAAATATATTAATATATCATATATATATATATATGTTTAATATTTATTTAATATGATAACAAATGAATAAATTTACTGTAAAAAATCTTTAATACGGTTTATATAAAAAAATACTTCAATATACATGTTATAAGTTTCTACAAGTTGTTTAGCCTATCGCCACAAAATATATCAGGAAATGTTTGCTCGCAGTGCCAATATTTATTGAAAAAAATTGGTAAAACCAGGTAACATATGCTTAACCTATCGTAACTTTTTGAAGGAACAATATATAATAATGTGAATACATGCCATGTGCTTTAACAGTCTAAAAGTTTGATACATTTTGTGGTGATATTATACGGGAAATTTAGATAAAATATACCGAGATTTTATGTAGAATAAATGGTTTAAACTTCGTTATTTAGTTCGATTGTGCAACTTAGACAAATCATGCTCGTGGTCTTCCTGGGTAGAACCAGTACTAAGCATGTGCGGCAAGGTGTCTTGCTCAAGGACACCACACATAGCCGTGACGTAGGATCGAACCCACGGCCCTCCGATCATTGATTCGATGCTCCACCACTGAACCACGCGCTCCACAGAATATATAGTTATATAGAGAATATCTAGTTATACAGAATATATAGTTATACAGAATATATAGTTATATAGAGAATATCTAGTTATACAGAATATATAGTTATACAGAATATATAGTTATACAGAATATATAGTTATACAGAATATATAGTTATATAGAGAATATCTAGTTATACAGAATATATAGTTATACAGAATATATAGTTATACAGAATATATAGTTATACAGAATATATAGTTATATAGAGAATATCTAGTTATACAGAATATATAGTTATACAGAATATATAGTTATATAGAATATATAGTTATACAGAATATATAGTTATATAGAATATATAGTTATACAGAATATATAGTTATACAGAATATATAGTTATACAGAATATATAGTTATATAGAATATATAGTTATACAGAATATATATATAGTTATACAGAATATATAGTTATACAGAATATATAGTTATACAGAATATATAGTTATACAGAATATATAGTTATATAGTGAATATGTAGAATAAATAAGTATCGTATCCGGTCCCCACTGAACAGTCATGTAAAAATATAGTAAATATAAGCCTCCAACTGAGTTTAATTTGTGCTGAATACAATGTTACAATACATGTGGAGACAAGAATTGTCATGTGATAATAAAGCATTATTTGAATAGTTCCCATGATCTAGGATAATAAAGACAGTAATACAAATATGACATTCCGTAAATCTAATCAATTTAAACACCGTTTTTGTTTTGATCTTGATTTATCTATTGATTGACAGAAATGGATTAAAGTATCAATATTAAGTTTCCTTTTTGATATTATTTTGTTTGAGTTACGAACACCATTTTGAACAAAAGACCTCATACTAGCTATAAATAACCCAATCAATGTGAAAGAAAACAAAAGTACGTGACGTAGATTAAAAACGAAATTATTTAATAACACAAACTGCGTACTGTCCAGCTTAACGATTGCTTTATTTCCAGGAAGGTACAAAGTGGTGTTGGACAATCGTCAGTAAAATGAAACCGATGTCGCTCAACACAACCGGAAATTAATAAAGTACATTCGTATTGCCTTTGCTTTGTGTTCTTCTCTATTTTCACAGACTGGTTGTAAAGCTTAATAGAATAGGAGACTCAATTATTACTTGAAAGCTCTCACCGAAGAACTGTTTGAGTGTCATGCAATATGCAAGTTCCTCAGACGTTCATCCAAAGACGACTTAAGATATGGTTTGCATGTTATAAAAGGCGTCATACAACTTGAAGAGGGGCATGGTTATGCTGAAATGGATTGTATTCTTATTCATAGATCAAATCAACCTTTACACATATTGACGTATAACCAAAAGTAAATATTAACCGTCAAATTTTACTACTTTAAATTAAATTTTATTTTATATTTAAACAAGAGATGTCGGAGGTGCAGCGCGATCGACTATTTCGATGTTGTTCTAAAACACAGCTTTTTCAAGAAATATGTACCAAATGGAAGACAATTTAACTCAGGAGTGGTAAAATTAAGCTATAATTATTGCTTGTCTGTTAAAAATAAATTAGCAAAATGATTCACCAACACTATTTATTTTCATTATCAACAAGCATGTTTTTTTTTAAAAAAAACAATAAAGGGAATGGATAGCTCGTATTGCCGTAATATTATTTAATTCATTTGTCATCTTTCAAACTAAAATTGCCTCATAAATTCATTAACCATTGCTGACAAATAACGCCAATACCTAACTTACATATACCATGTACATATAATATTGCATGACAAGAATAACTGAACAAGAAGTACTAATCAAACATTTCCTGAAATAACTCCAGCAAGAATATAAAATATAGTGTAAGCTATAGTTGAGATGATCTTCTGTTTCAAGATTTGTTTATCAATGTTATACATATGCGATACAAGTATACGCTACCTTCAAATCATATGGTAATATACCAGTTCTTGTTAATTGGATCTATAGTCTTGTACTAAAACATAGTTTATCAATGCTGGATATCCTTCTACATTCTAAGTTGCTCAGTTTTATACATATATACAATGTAAGCCTATGCACAAACCTCTCCTCAGAGGGCAATATATCGGTACCAGTTCATGAAAATGGATCTATAGTTGTAACAATATTGTACCAGCATGCACATTTTATCACAGCTGGATACCCTTTCATGAAAATGGGGAAAAAATACAGAAACTTAAGCTTTCATAAAAATGTAAATTTTTTTCACTAGGGTGGGGATCAATTTTGCGCCAATGATAATGGTTTTGAACAAATTTGAGAAAGGACCACAAAAACAAGCTGACCCTATTTGTCAAACATCTAAGCTCAAGGCCTTGTACTACAAACTATAACCTGCTAAAAAACAAAAAATATAAATATAAAAGGAAAGTAATTCTGCCAAAATGCAATCATTATGATTATTGTCTCTGTGAGTTTCCTAGAGGATGCTGAACACACTTGTGAAGTTTCATTTATGTCATATGATAGGTTGATGAAATAAGTACCAACTCAAACTTTAACCTGCTAAAAAATCTCAAAAACAAAATCCAAAAGGGCTATACCTCTGTAAAAAATGAAACCAAAAGTTTCGTTGTTAATGCTGAACACACATTTATAGTTTCATTCACATTGAATGATTGGTTACATAGATATCTTACCTTATAAAAAACTTTATCCTGAAAAATTAAGTCCATATAAGGCCATAACTCTGACAAAATGCAACCCAGTGTTATGGTTCTTGTCTCCGTGTGTTCCACTGATGATGCCGAACACACATGTGAAGTATAGACTAGCTAAAAAAGTTATATTTAAAACTTTTGGTGCCACGCTAGTTTTGGAAAAGTAAAATTGTTTAAAATACAAATTGATATTGTCTTGCACATGTCCTGTCATACCGATAAAAAAAACTGATGGCAATGCAAAAATTGAAATGACAAATTCCTAATGGAGCTTCATTGCCATTATGTTTTATATCGAAAAAAAAAATTTGCAACCACAAATTTACAAGACTGTTTTTTATCATAACTGGTTAAACGTTTTATTGGTCATGTAAGACCATAACGTCAGTCTGAGTCAAGCGTCCGTCTTTCGGCAAGTAACTGGTAAGCGTTCTCCTTGGGCACGAACCCACAATCAAAGCGGTGAGAGGTAACTGTTTGTTAAACGACAGCGTATTTGACAACTCGGTCAAACAGGGCCCATTTATTATTGAAGTTGTACTGCGATGAGGACTAAAATATATGTACATGTATGTTGATAAAAGCTGATAAAATATGTACATGTTTGCTGATAAAAGCTGGTAAAATATGTACATGTATGCTGATAAAGGCTGATAAAATATGTACATGTTTGCTGATAAAATATGTACATGTTTGCTGATAAAAGCTAATAAAATATGTACATGTTTGCTGATAAAAGCTGATAAAATATGTATGTGTATGCTGATAAAAGCTGATAAAATATGTACATGTATGCTGATAAAAGCTGATAAAATATGTACATGTTTGCTGATAAAAGCTGATAAAATATGTACATGTTTGCTGATAAAAGCTGATAAAATGTGTACGTGTATGCTGATAAAACTTGATAAAATATGTACATGTTTGCTGATAAAAGCTGATAAAATATGTACATGTTTGCTGATAAAAGCTGATAAAATATGTACATGTATACTTATAAAAGCTGATAAAATATGTACATGTTTGCTGATAAAAGCTGATGAAATATGTACATGTATGCTGATAAAAGCTGATAAAATATGAACATGTATGCTGATAAAAGCTGATAAAATATTTACATGTTTGCTGATAAAAGCTGATAAAATGTGTACGTGTATGCTGATAAAAGCTGATAAAATATGTACATGTATGCTGATTAAAGCTGATAAAATGTGTACATGTTTGCTGATAAAAGCTGACAAAATATGTACATGTATGCTGATAAAAGCTGATAAAATGTGTACATGTTTGCTGATAAAAGCTGATAAAATGTGTACGTGTATGCTGATAAAAGCTGATAAAATGTGTACGTGTATGCTGATAAAAGCTGATAAAAGGTGTTAATTTCTAGAGAACAGAAAAGAAGAACAAAATAGTGATTTAAGTAGACTAATACATGAGTGTCTATCTCATTATACATAAAAGATCCAAATTACAAAAAAAAAAAAATAGAAACCTTTCAGATTTTGTTAAAAAATGTCTTGTGTGTGTGTGTGTGTGTGTGTGTGTGTGTGTGTGTGTGTGTGTGTGTGTGAAGGGAGATTAACATTACAACAAGGGAATTTCCGATTTTTTTATCTTTTCAGTTGCACATTCACAATGTATGATATATATGTGGAGATAATTATTTGTCAGCAACCAGACATTAATGTACAGGTAAGACTATGGCGAGCACGGCTATCTGTATTACAAACCGTAGACATAATATCAAGGCATCTACCAAACCAATAGAATTAGTGTCAACCATAACATATATACTATGGTGTTACATGCAACATATCTGGACTGGACGGACAATTTACATACATGAACTGATAGTTTTATATAAGTAGGATCCAGTTAAGGATTCATGACTACTCACATGCTATATAAAAGCCAGACATAGAAACCCGCTGGAACATGAAAATACAGTGAAAGCATATAAATGTATTTCATAAAGGGAGTGAATTGAAATCACAACTACAGAATATCCGATTGTTTTGGGATCTTTTCAGATGCACATTAACAATGTATAATATATATATGGGGACAATTATTTGTGAACAACCAGACATAAATGTAAAGACCAGACAACGGCGAGCGCGCCTAGCTACAATGCAAACCATAGACACAATATCAAGGCAATAGAATGTGTGTCAACCATGACTTATATATATATATGTATAGATATAGATATTATTCATATATATATATATATAGTATATACATCCATACACACAAATATATAACAAAAAAAGTTCAAACAGTTTAACCTTGTGCAAAAAACAGAGGTTTCAATTTTGATTACTCATACAGATAAATTAATACACATATAAAATTGTATACTAACTAAAATCTATATATTTTACAATCTAATTCGTTGGTATCCGGAACTGGTCTGGCCCGGTTTATCTATGTAAGTACATCAATGAGGAGTCACTCTGCTTTTTGAAAAATTAATCATGTAGGAAAGCCAACAGTAGTTATTTTACACACATGTCAACTCAAGAGCTAATAAAACGCAAAACATAAAGATATATGAACTCGAGTCTATGTATCCATTTTTCACAGTAATTATTACCTGTTGATGATATCGGTTGTCTACCGTCATTACACCCACAAATGTTAATGCTTCGATTATTGTTTTGTAGTGTATGTCACAGTGTCATCTATCAATCGTACATGGTTAATATATTTTCTGCCGGATATCAAACATGATTCCGTGACATTTACCAAGAAAAGCATCACGAACTAAGTTTGGAAGCGGCGCAGTAGTGGATGTAGTATTGGCCGTGCATGATAGGGGTTGCGGGTTCGATTCCTAGCTCTCCACTATGACTAATCAAAATAAAACATTCAGTACTGGCCTTATCCAAAGAGCGGACTCGATATAACGGTTCATATAAGCTCTTAGCTTTCGTCACAATCGAGCTAAATTTAAAACTGAAATCAGTAAAACGTCCATCTAAAACTGTAAAACGTGAAACTACAGCCATCTAGCTAGCTTCGAACGTAACAGCCATGTTAATCATCGAATGTGATACAAGCGTTTGTACTAAAGCTGAATTTGGTCTTAATACGATGCTTTAATATGTAGTTGCTTGGATGGGGAATTTACACCGGGATATATATATACTAAAATGTTAGACAAAATGTCATTCATATCGTCTGATAATGTGTCAAAAACTAGCTTCCAGCTATGCTTAAAACCTGTTGGTATATGGACAGCTACATATGGATGTGTATTTGATTATTGGCGTATGGCTAATTGCCTAGACTAATTACATACGTGTCAAATGACCAGCGACTATTTTTGTAGATGGTGTGATGAAAATATCTGCTACCCGGTATTCTTTAGTACACTTTCTATCTAATACCATTCTTGCTGACCCCAGCTGCAATTTCTATGTATGAAACATGTTACTTTGCACTTAAATAAATCATAAAAAAAAACCTACGCATTATTTCAAAATTGACAATGTTTTTTTTTTAAATACTTTTTATTGCTTTTGCAAATGTCATTCAAAATATTGTCACGAAAGAACTACATCGTAACACAATCACAATATTGCATAAAAATATAGTGCTTAGAAGGAATCAGCTAAACCGTGTACTCGGAAATTTAAATTAGATCTAACAGGTCATACAGACTATCATCTCGTGCATCGGCCTGACGTTATTACAAATAATTTAGACCAGAAATACGCGAGCAATGTTGCATTTAATTTCCTATTATGACTAAATATATTTCAAACTTAAAGAGATTTAACTCAGTATATTCCGAAACGTATGCACATTTCATGTTTGAAGTGAAAATATAAGTCGGAATTTTGACAAAAGCATCATGATTTCAACCGCATAACCATAATCGTTTAATAATAAGTTTTCATACAGTATCCTTTTTGTAGTATTGACTTGTAAGCCAACCATTAATCTAACGTGATTTTCGATTTTGCCATAATGGTGTTATAATTCTTACTGGTTTAAACATATTTTATTGCATAATTCACATAGCAAACGGGTTGGGCCATAAATTCTAGCAACATTAGTTACGGCCCTCCCCTTTCAATATACAAATAACATAAGAAATCAAGATGGAACTTTTAACAATCAATAGGATGTAAACCAACAATAAAATTGAAGAGATAAATAAAGAAAAATAAATAAATTAGGTGAGAAAAAAGAGAGAGGAGACATAATATGTTTTTACTTTTTTTTTGATGTCATAATATCGTTCCGGTGCATTGAAGGGCTGCATAAAAATCTGAATTCTTACTCACATTATTTACGTGTGGATCATTCATCCAGACCTTGATTAGGCTGTAGAACAGCATCAATATTCTATATACATGTATCAGTATGTTCCTGACATTTATAAGCTGATCTGGAACTATTTCAATGATTATCGATAACTGAAACAGAATACTAAATTCTAAAAGCATAGCATTTCGCTTAAGGTTGTATTTTAATACTAATCACGTTACAGAATGAATTATATATGGTTTTAACATATTATAGGTTATTCGACGCCAACAGGAAGGAAGATTCCAGGTTCACTCTACATGTACAAAAACAACAAATTAACATACAGATTTTAAAAAGAAATACACAAACAAATGAATATGCAGAATGAATCTAGAACCTTGATACCTGCAGAGTTTCAGACAATTCTATCGCATTACTCAATTTGTCGCTTCTTACGACATGCATAAGGCATAGTGGTCCTATTCTTGCCATCACTCATATGGCTCCCTGAAACCACACAGAGTTGATAATTTAACCACAATAGTGAACATGACAAAAAAATGATAAAATGAACATGACACCCATTCAGAGGATTCCTACCCCTCTGCAGAGATTGGCAGTGATTCTATTCTTAGCCGGAACCACACGGGCTATTAGTTATTGACGAAAACGTTTCATTTAGTTTATATCTTAGCGCTAAATGTGCTTTAATAGTTCGTACTTTTGTGCACGCTAGCATCTGCATTACAGAATTATGTTTGTGATATTCTTTAATTATTAGACTTCTTTTATTTATTTTTTTATTCTTTTTCTTCAATCGCTTGTTATTTTAACAAGAAAAAATAAGTATATTTATACCAAATATGTTCAGTCTTTTTAGAAAAATATTTCTGAACTTTCGTAATTTCATCCATTTTTTCAACAGTGCTGACCCTTTCAGGATATCAAATTTTTTAAGGCCACAGCTTCAAATGTTATAACTAAACAACGTCCCAGATCTCAAGATGATTAAAAATAATATCTAAAATATAATAGAGAAACAGAATTTATTCTCATATAAAAATTGATGTCTCCTTAATGGATCACACTATATCCTATAGTCCTTTCATTTAAACAACTTGATATCCCTATGCATAATGATCATTTAAACCAAATACGAAGATAGTTGGCTCATCTGTTCTTGAGAAACAGCGAGGTATGGGTAGTGGTAATAGAGATATGAGCAAAGCTACGTTCTAAACAGATTGGAACCGGATCGTCGACTATTTTTCTAAACAATAAACCTTTCTTACGGGTAAATATGTCGGAAACATGTTTATATTGATAAATTACTATATGTTTGAAGATACCTTTTGAAAACACTAATCAAAAGCTTAAAATCGTATTTTCTGATTTGAACTTGATTTCGCAATATTTAACAGATTTTATCAAATTATTTCCATTATCAAACGTTATCTGGAGTATATGTGTGCATACAAGTATTGGTTTAAAAAGGCGTGCAGTTTTCTGTGTTTCTTAGAATTTGTTTAATCAAAGTTGTTTATGTTCTGGAAGAGTTATAAAAAAACAAATGTTACCTAAATAAAGGACGTTTTGTATCGATTTGATGTGTGCTTCATTATTTGATGTGGTATGATCATTTCGGTTCCCACCCGTGATACCTCCTATCAATATTTTAGGAGAATCCTATCTCGTTTTGTATTTAAATATAGTTAACTGTCATAGATGTTTACGTTGCTTTTTTAAATTAAAAACATCCCCAGCTAAATGTATTAGGAAATGATTAAATATTTTAAATATTTTAGGTCATATATTCCAAGTACAAGTTTGCTCAAGGACATTAACTGGTGGGAGCAGCTTACCTAACTTTCAGAATAATTAAGGTTCAATAAATAAGCTTCGCGTTGTCCGTGTGTTGGGAGAAATCGTAAAAATCATTTCCTTAATCAAATGCAATATTGATATCAAGCAATATATAAATCTTTAAATTAAAATCTTATTAATCGTCGCGTAAGTGCAAAAAAAATGTACACCAAATAAGAAGGCTTCTGGAATCGTTTTGCGTGATAGAACAATCGAGATAATTTTTTATTTAATACGTTGTTTGATAGAAATATCAGCATGAACCTTATTTGCACAAGTCATTACTAATTGAGAGTGATTATTTAATTCATACTTTACGAATCCTGTGCATATAATGACCAACACGATATCCAAAAAGCCATTAGAAGTGAATCGAAACGAAAGAAATTAGCAGCAAAGCAGTACTGAAGTTTAATAATTGGTGACTAACAACGATTTGATTACCGCGAATGGCTCCAGTTTTATGATAATTGGAAGACATCGATTTTAAAATATCATTGTTTAACCTGACCCAAGAAAGGATATTTTTTTAAATTTTGAGGATAATAGATGTAACTTTTATAAGCAATTTTAGTATCACTCAATCAATTCTTAATAGCAATAGTATATTGATATATAGATATTTTTTTAAATTTTGAGGATAATAGGTGTAACTTTTATAAGCAATTTTAGTATCACTCAATCAATTCTTAATAGCAATAGTATATTTATTTTTTCCGATTAAATAAGTGTCCTGTAAAAATACAATGTTTTATTTATACGTCTTTATGTTTAAAATGATTCAAACTGGCCTAATATAGAATCTGATTATTTCGAGTTTTACAAACTTCATAATTTCTTGTGTGTCGAATGTAAACTGGAATGATGATTCTGAACTTGCGATCTATATATATGAAAAATAAAAGTGCCCATTCCTCCTTGACATGTTACCACGACTTATCACCACGCGTTGCTTTGCAGAGTATTCACGTTTTAGTTTCCATGGCTTCTCCAACAACTGTCGTGGAAATAGGTTCGTTTTTGTAAGGTTTCTCTTATTATGTTTCCAGATTTCGAGTTTAATACTGTGTTTTTTATTTGTTAACTGTATTACTACAATGCACAGTTGGGGTCAGGATTATAGTATATAATGGGTAGACATAACATTGGGGGATCCAATGTCTGGACAGTACATTATGTGTTAAGATATGCATGTACCATGTGAAAGATACATAGTTCTGTTTTCGGCCTACGTTAAGGTATATTTTTGAAAGCCGATTTTTTTATCAATATATAATATTATACTTTAGCAAAGGGATCATATTAACTGATAAGAAACGCCTGTTTTAGCCAATTTAAAAGATATTTTGGATTTTGTGAACACAATTTTGAAAATTTTGAGTAAAGTTTAACAGTGTGGTAAATGAAATACTGAACTTTTCAAATTCAGTCGAATATTAAAGTTTCACCAAAATGATTTTGATGGACAATGTTTAAATGCAAACTGCACGCTGACACATACACATTTGAAAACCAACTATATTAGTGTATATGTGTGACAACTGCTATCCGCCAGTAGACATGGTTTTAGGAGAGGTAAATTCATAAAATTTGATGCCTGCTTTATGCCGACTCTAACTGTCTTTTAACATTTAAAACGACTGTGACTAAAACATTTGCTATGGACTAAACAGTATTACATCAGTTTATACCATTTTGAGTGATCGACTTAAATGATAGCTTTAAAGGTAAATGCATTTAATTGTTGCTTTCAAGACTACATCATAATGCTCAGAAAGAATACATCTTCCAAAAGAAATAGTTTCTGGTAAATAAGCGTCTGTAATTACCGTAATCGTTTCAGACAATAAATATTAAAGAAAATTAATAATTGATATCAGTCTATTAAATATATATTGACCACTGATCAAAAACAGGCACACGTACTCGTACTTAGTGGATAACCCCTAAACATATTCCATATGATGTTATTGACGGTTTTCTTCAAGGAGGCAATAGAATGCAATATTCAATGAAATTTTCTTTTAACAACTAATAACAAACATACTGTGAGGTAGTTTTCCAGTAACTTGCGAAAACACATTGGTTATAATTAGATTCATGTTTACAAGACTTTAGTCTAGGGTCGTCACCAACCACTCCTGAGAATACCCCTAGGCTTTGGCTTGAAAAATCCAAAGTTCAACCTTAAATACTTTGTTTACAGTGACAGATAGAATAATTGGATGATTCAGTTGACTATATATTTGATTATATATTTGACTATATACTTGCTTGCAAAATCTGACTTCAAAAAATGATCTTGATGTATGTTTTTTTTTTCAAAATTCATTCTTGCGTTCAAGTCTGAGAATAGTCTTAAGAATGGTTGGTGATAAACCTGCTTACCATAATCAACCAGTTATATGCACAAATGTTTGGATAAACCCCATTGATATTCTCCGAGTAAACAACACGATATATCTAAACACAACCTAGGGCATATATCAGCCTTCATTGACAATCGAACGTATATAGTATAAGGACTTTAGAGAGAACCCACCTATCCGTGGATTTATATATAGATATGCGTTTCTCTCTTTAATCACCATGTCAGCCTGATATCTTTAGGGATAATCATTAATATGAAATTCCTGTAACGTGCTGATTCACAAGTAAGCCACATCAGCAAAACTGGTTTCAGGGATGTAACAACGGCAATACGGCATGCATACCGATCAGATTATTTAAAAGCTTGCATATATTTAAATAATTATAGCCACTTTATGTATAAGATTATTTTACGGCGTTTGTTCTTAGGGGGTGGGGGGTAATGCCTTACTTGCAAGATCGCAAGGTTATTGCTTGGATGTTTTTAGATAAGCTTTGTTATGCTTTGAGTCACATTGTGGGAGCCTTGGTAATGTATCACATACTCGTATTCTCGATGTAGTCAATGAAATGCGACACTTAATATTCATCTGACTTATATGAATATCAATAAAAAACAAGATATTATTTCCTAAATACGGGCACGAGCCTTGGTGTATACACAAGAAATGTCACAGAAATACCAGTGTGCCATTTTTCTGTCGTATCTTGTTAATAAAATTTTAGTCTTGTTTATAGAACTCTATTCCAAAATAATATAAACACCATTTCCCCCAAATCTTGAACTCAAAACTATGACAATTTTCCCAACAGCTTAACGCTATTATGACATTAACGCCGTACCACGTTCTAAAGAAATTGAAGTTACAAATGATTAAAGATTAGAAGTTTGTCGCGTCTATTTAATGGAGCGGAGTGGTTCGAATTGAAAAATAGCTTTATTTATGCATAGTTAACAATATTTAAAATCTGAAAGTGTTGATGTGACGATACATTTAGGGGAAATCAATGAATGAAAAAGTGTTTTGTTTTTTTTTTACATAAATTTGGAGTGAACTATATCATTGAAATATGTCACTGTGACATTTTAATGCAATCCCTAAAACTACATAAACGAATAACCATATGCGAATTCAGTACATTTTCCTTCATTCTGTGCATGTCCTTAAGGGATTTAGAATACATCGTTTAATAAATAAATTAGACGCAAATGTCTTACAGAAATTGTTGAGGGTTAATTCTCTTTTGAGAGTGCGTACATCTTTGGAAATCATGACCACGTAATTTCCGACCGTGCCAAATAAAGGAGCTATTCATTTGGAATCGGTTTCAAAGGAAATTAATTTTATTTTTATAATCTAAAATTTTGTATATGAATATTAACTTCCTTTTAGATGTGAACGACTTTTTACAAGTATTGTATAGACACGTGGCATTGGTTGTTATGGTTCCATTAACGAGTTCAACAGAAACACCTCGTATATCTGAGTAACGCAGCTGTTCTTCTTATAGGTAAAATGAAACCGCGGTTAATAATGAGGAGAAATCAGAGATGTAACCAGATAGAAAGGTTATGACTTTATTATGAAAAAGGTACAAATAAATGTAAAACAAGTTCAATGTATTCGTGTTGTCTGCTTCACATAGCATACTGTTGTTACGCCGTACGGTACGTACATTGCATTTCTTGAATATTTGATTCATGCTATTTTCAAATGTAATTTGTACGATAATCTCAGATAGGAGCAAATACCATACATGAAGATTCAATATTTTAAATGACTGTGGTAAAAAAAGAAATTTCTTTTCTCTAACATGGAAATGATAAGATTTTGTACCGAAGACCGTTTTAAAATACTGCAAATTCGTAATTATCATTATGAAATGTGTGATTTTATTTCAAAGCAATTCACGTTTTATATTTCATATTTGTTTGAAAGATTATCGCTAATAAGTTTATTTCAAACACAAAACTATTCGATTTTTAAAAACAGTATGTAAGTTGCGCAATAGTGCTTATAATCGGTTTATCAAATTTTAGATGACCATATTGCATATCAATTGTACACGACAGTCAAGATATGGAATACTCTTTTCAAGTTTCAATTTTTAAATATTTATGTTCGTTATATGAGTCTTATATTTAACCCATTATAATGATTAGCATTAGCGTCATAAGATTACTTCTTAAAATGAAAAGACAGTGGCACTTCGGTGACCTGTAATTTGTAATCGTGTAATTTCTTTTTAGAACAGCATTATAATGTTAATACAATATGTATTATAGAAGTGTACATCAAGTGATGAAACATATGCAGAACAAAAAGAAAGCGAAGAATAACAAAAATAAGTAATTCATTTTAATCTTTGTTATGTGTAATACCAATACTAAAAATTGATATATTTTAAGTTGTATATATACTGGGCCATTGAGAACCGCCCGACCGTTGTTCCTACACATCTCACTACAAATGTTCACCTCTTTTTCAATGATTCTTGCGCTAAAAAAGGAGTTCTATATAATTTTTCAAAATGGTTCATAGATACTTGATTTCTTGCTGTAGGTGAGTAGAGCAAGTGCTGACATAGCACATACTGCAATTAAATATCGCTGGTGTTAAAAGTGTGACTTTTATAACATTTGGGGGCATTTATGAGCATTTAAGGGCTTGTATTTATTAAAAAAATTTGGGATGTAAAAAATACAAGCTGGTCAACCTGCCAGTTGGTGTGCGATTTTATGTGCGGATATATTCCTGCTATGGAAAAATACTTTAAATACATTGCTATGTGGATTTTTGTACAGTGGATAGCATAGACTTTTTTGATATAGAACAAAGAACCAAACTCGACTGTGAGGTGAGCACGTAACTGTAACACAATATTACACCTATATGAAACCACTTCGTGACTTTACGACTAATACTACAACTAAAATCAAAATTTAATTTTCTTACACGGTGGTGCCATCCTAGTTTATGCCGTGTCGCATGTACTTAATATCCAAACCAAGTTAGAAGGCACACACTGCTCTATAAAGTAAAATGATAAAGTAACAATAAAATACTAGTAACATCTCGTACCGCTGTAATCACAGGCTCTAGAACAATTAACTGACAATGATTAAACTTTAAACTTTAAAATTTTCTTGCAACGTTTAAGTAACACTTTATTATTCGTTCGTTTACAAATGGCTATTTCAAAAAAAATGTTTTGATAACTTAGTTATGAGTTTAGCTGTTGCCATAACAATATAAATAATTCATTGTGTAGGAATATTTATGTATATTCTTTATCATGCATGTGTTGTTATACGGTTTTACTTCAGGTACAGTAACTACAATATATAAACCGCTAACGTGGTGTGGTTATATAACACCCAGAAAAAACAAACCCTGACATACATAATCAATCATGAGCAGTCGTAGCATTTAAAGAACGAAGCAGAAGTCTTTCATGGCCGGGTGGTCTAAGATACCGTCTCAAGATCACTTACCTCTCCACCACTAAGGTTGTAGGTTCGAGTTCCACTCGCTCCAAACTTTATGTACGAAAGTTTGTCAGTTACTTGCGGAAGTACGGTGGTTTTACTCAGTCTGAGATTTCCCTCCACCAGTAAAACTTGATATGCCATATATAACCTGAAATGTGTTAAATATGGCGTTAAACCCCACTCAAAAAATATAAAAGACGAAACCACCGAAACGACATAAACATAAATTGAACAATCATAATCAATATAAGACATGCGCACAGAAGAAGTGACAAAAGAGGTCGTCATCTTGAAACGGTCACGGCGTGACAAATTTGTCATTGAGGACGTCTTAGTCTTATTAACGGGCAAATTTAATCTCGTTCACAAACCCCGTATTTCCGCCTCTTAAGCCGCTGTAGACCAACGACCGCTTACTTCTTCTCATCGTTGAAGTCATGGGTTCGGGCCGAGCTCAGTCTAAAGGTTTCCCAGTTAGGACGCTGATTCTATTTATTTTCAGGTTCAATCTGAGGTCTCCCTCCACCAGTAAAAGTGAATATGCCGTAACTAACCTCTCATGTGTTGACAATATTGTAAAACCTCATTCTTACATATACGAAAGTATGCACATGTGTATGGTGTAAAACATACAATGTCTGTGTTGTGTGTTTTTTTACTTGCACATGTAAAAGAAATGAAGTGAAAGCTTAGTTACTGAATTGTATGGTATATTTCGAGCACATGTACAAAATAATAAAGTACACGAGAAAATGTTTTGTTAATACTTTGTAAATGACAAAAGTACGATATTATAAAAAGTCTCTCAAAAGTCGGTATTAATCGCGGATCACGGGAGACTACTCGTAATAAGACGCGTCGAGATAAATGGAGCAGAGTTACGTATCTTTTGAAAAATATGCACAATACAAATACATTAGCGTGCAACGTGGTTATCAGATTTGAGCACCATGATTTTAAAAGTCATATGAATTCATCAGTGATTGTCGTAACGTTTATATATAATTTGTTACGATGAAATGGTTTACTGAGAATTATGTAATTATACATATTTACAGAGTAAAACTGTGAAGTCATCAGGTGTGTGAATATGTCTGTATGAGCGTGCATGATTGATTGATTGATTGATTGATTGATTGATTGATTAATTGATTGATTGAATATATAGCGTCATTCATGAGAGACGAATGATAATGAGACACAATGTCGTTTATCAACCATCACGGGGTGATTGAGTTTTCGTATACGATTTAAAGTAGAGTTTTTATTTCTGCATTGTTGATAGTTATAATAAGCTATTTTTCACTACACATTTGTACTTATTAATCTCAATTTAGGGGATGTAAAAATAAAAAAAAATAAATATATTATCAATCAAGTGTATTGTAAAGTTTCAAATCATGTACAATGTATATGTAGTTTTAGTTGTTTAAGACACTTGTTTAGATTGATGTAAACGTTCGCAATGCACTCGCCGGGTCCGGTTAGCTCAGTCGGTTACGCGTCTGACTACCTTATTTCCAGGGGTCATGAGTTCGAATCCACGCCCACAGTCTCCGATATGATTGATATACGTCATTACGTTTCATTGACATTTGACTCTCACTGCTGATTCAAGTGGGAAAGTTATCAGTCACTTGTGGAGATGGGGTGTGCTCTAGAACTATTTACCCTTTCAGGATCCCTGGAAAGAGTGGTTAGGCTAACTGATCGTCGTGTGTTGACCCTTTATGGCATAAAACTGAAGCTAAATATTCAAACAAATTTGCAACGCTCCTACTGCTGCGAATATATTAGTTTTATCAAGTAAACATGCATTAATATGCACGCATGAATGTATTCATGCCGCTTCGACGGTCGGAATAGCAATTCAAATCAGATCCTTTGCCAGTGTTAGAAATAATGAGTTATATTGATTAAAACATGATACAACATTCTCACAATGATGAATTTACATTTAATAATTTAGATAAAAAAAAACGTATTGGTTAAAAATACTGTATTTAAATCGATTAATCAATTCATTATATCCTTACTTCAGTAATATGAGTCTGCGGTCTTGTTATTAGATTGATCGTTTGTTTATTGTGAATTTATCAAATTTCACATCAATTCTCGTCTTTTAATGCGATCAGAATTTAATGATTTTAATAGCTGGCCTGTTTCAACGTGTTTAGAGTGCTTGTTTATTGGTAGCGCCTGTGTATATATTCTTGCGGTTTATCCATATAATGTATTCTAAAGACCGAGCTAATTTTATGACAGAGGTGTATCCGCTGTTTCGGGGAATAAACGGACACAGCAATTTGATAGATTTCAGATAACGGTTTGTCTGAAAGGTGTGTAGTTTTATCAAGATAATGCAAATACGGAGTAATACTATCCCAGTATTTGAAAAGACACATAGTTTAAATATATTAATCTTTCTGCGCAGAAACAGTGCTAAATGTATTAAGAAAATGCGGATATGTGACGAGATGTCGAACACACTTCCCTCCAGTCCCAGGTCCGGTCTGGTATTCATCAACTATTCTTAAGAATATCCTGAGACTTGAACTCAAGGATGAATTTTGAAAAAAAACAACCTAGAGACAATTATCGTATGAACCAAAATTTCCAAACATGTAGGGACACTTAATGTATAGTCATACTCTCACTTATAGTTTATCTGTCATGGTAAACTAGATATCTAGCATCCCCCCCCCCCCCCCCCCCCCCCCCCGATGTTCTATCACGCATCTCACTCCGCTGTTCCATATTTAGATTCTATTTTAAAAAAGGGCGTAACTCTAATAAATGGTAAAAAGATGATTATCTACAACACTTTTTTATATTATGCAGTTTCAGATACCGGCATATAGTAAATGCATGCATATTTGTAATATAGTATCATGTAATTCTTAATTGAAAAGTATTCAATCCGTTCATATGAGAATCATAAACGGTTCATTTTTTATGAACCCCACGTGAGAGGTTCCATATGATAATCATATGTGGTTCCTTTTTTATAATTCTCACGTGAATGGTTTCATATGAGAATCATATGTGGTTCCTCTTGTGTGATTCTCACGTGAGAGGTTTTACATGAGATTCATATGTGGTTCCTTTTTTATGATTCTCACGGGAAATGTTTCATATGAGAATCATATGTGGTTCCTCTTGTGTGATTCTCACGTGAGAGGTTTTACATGAGATTCATATGTGTTGTTTTTTTATGATTCTTACGGGAAATGTTTCATATGAGAATCATATGTCTTTCCTTTTGTATGATTCACACGTGAGAGATTTTACATGAGATTCATATGTGGTTCCTTTTTTATGATTCTCACGGGAAATGTTTCATATGAGAATCATATGTGGTTCCTCTTGTGTGATTCTCACGTGAGAGGTTTTACATGAGATTCATATGTGGTTCCTTTTTATGATTCACACATGAGAGGTTTTATATGAGAATCATTACTCAGAGCGAATATGGATCGCTCTTGAGTCAATTTTCTGGTCAAAATAAGTATGAGTGCTGTGTTTAAGAAGCCATCAGGTCGAGTCTGGGATCGAACCTAGGTCCACTGGCACTATGACCCCACTCACAAAAGATGTGGTAAATAATTATCTGCTTGGTAAAACAAATGGGGACAAATGTTTCACTTTACATAACAGTTTTTCTAATATATATAAAACGGAAACACATTTTTTTTTCTACCAAACGAAATTTGTTTTACAATAAAATAATTTAGTATGTACAATCCAACCTGTCACCTATATTGAGCTGCCTCTTGTCTCAAGCAGGCACATTTTTATTTCCCAATTTTATGATTTTAAAGCAAATTAACCTGTATTCAGCAATCACCTTTCTTAAAATGTCACTTTTGCTCCTTCCCTTGACTGATTGTTTAAGACAGGTTTCATTGTATCGTACCATTGACCAGTGAAATATTCTACCACAGGATTTGATAAATGCAAAGAATGTAATAATATTTAAAACGGGACTGTACAAGCTATGGAAGGAGAAAAGATATGATAGATCAGAAGTTTACAGATTAACAGTTTAGAGACCCTCATTAAATCTACTATATAAATTAAGATGATGATGATGATGATGATGATGATGATGATGATGATGATGATGATGATGATGATGATGATGTACACAGACCGAATCGGCGAATGTAAATGAGAAGAAGTTGAAGGGGGTGATAAGCTATAAGAGCTTAATAAGTTCCCCAGAAGACAAAAGGTACACAAAAGGTAGACAAAAGGTAGGTAGATATTACGAGCCTCTAAATGACTTACATTTCTGATACTTTTTGTTCTGAGTGTCAAATAACGAATAAACTTTCAGGAAATTTGAATTGTCGCCTGCAGTACAGATCCTCCTTTGCACGTGGTATTCGGCATTTAATAAAACAATAAAGGAATTTGAATATTAGATGAATGTATCAACACAATGCCGTGTGTCACTTTAGTGCATACACCATCTGTATAATAAGTCTGTTCACGTGTGCCGGACCCGGTTAGCTCAGTTGGTTACGCGTCTGACTATCAATACAGGGGTCGTGAGTTCGAATCCCCCGCCCGGCAACAGTCTCCGTGATGATCGATATACGACATTGTGTCTCATTATCATTCATCTCTCGAAAGTTATCAGTTACTTGCAGAGACTGAGTGTGCTCGAGTACTGGTTAATTCCAGGAAACAGTGGTTAGGTTAACTGACCGTTTGTTAGCCCTCGATGGCATAAAAATTACGACAAATATTCAATCAATCAATCAATCAATCACACTGTTCACGTGACTGACGGTGCTTTTTGTCCTCTTAAAGCCTTCTGCGAGCAACACTTTTTGTTAATAGAAAAATAGAAAAATGTCGACATGTGTCTGCATGCGGGCAAAAAAATTGATTGTACTAAACTTTCCGCAGACAAAAAGCGTCAAGCGAACAAAATAGTGCCTGCACACACATGTAAAACTTATTGTACAAACTAGGTTTCTAAGTGTTCCCAAAGTAATATACTATATTCCACAGTTGGTATACAAGTGATGTTTTGGTGTTAAATAAGATTAATCTAATATTCACAGCTTGTTAATTTTTGATTGTAATGTTTTGTGGCTTTCTTCTCTCTTTTTTGTTATTATTGCGTTTTCATACTTTTTTGTCTTTGCACCTAACAAAGAAGTTAACTTTCTGAATTGAAATACTTGCATCAATAACTTAACACAATATAAAATTGTTAAGTATTAACAAATTAAATCAATTTGATTCAAGTGCACGGACCAGTGTGCATTTGAACAAATGGATAATGTATGGGTTTTATACTACAGCTATAAACACATCACTAGCCCATTGTAGAACGTGACTAAGGCTGGAAAAAGACATAACCTGGGTGAAATATAGCGTTGTGTCGTGTTCTTCATCGTGGATTAACTGGGATAAATCATTGATGGAATAAACGAAAACTGTAATATATTAAACGAGAAAAAAACTTACTGTTTGGATGTTAAACCATGAGTTACTAAAGTGCTTTTAAATATTACTCGCTTAATGACAACACTTGAGAAAATACATGGACTGTTTTTTTAATTATCTTTACCTGAAGGTGAGTGCTTTATTTATTATTTAGTAGTTATGGTGTCATTCACCAACCATTCTTAAGAATATTCTTAGACTTGAACTAAAGAATGAGTTTTGAAAAAAAAAAACACTAATAAGAGATTATCTTTTGAGACAAAAATTTGCTGGCATATAGGGACACCTCATATATAGTCAAATAAACTCTCACAATTATTCTATCTGTCATGGTAAACTAGATGTCTAAGGTTGAAATTTGGATTTTCAAGCTTAAGTCTAAGATTATTCGCACGAATGGTCGGTGACTTCTCATATGGAGTAAGGTGTTCATTAAAATACATACAATTCGTTTTTTATATTCATAAACGTCCATTTGTTAGAAACATAGCATAAATTATCATGTATTTACGTTAAACACCATTTTTAAAACATAACAAGTAGTAGATGCATTCGATATTATTGGATGAAGAAAGGGTTATAAGAAATCTGAGTATATCCACCGTGCAGCAGTAAATAACTGGCAAACTTTCTCGCTTGAATATTTTGAAATTAAAGCTAACCGTAATTAATAACCTTCTCAGCCTTCAATATTGAAAACCTGCATACGCACTTTAATATCGAAAAACGAAAACCCGGATGTGAAACTTACTTCTCGCTAAAATTGATTTCAAAATTGCCTTGATTTTCTTTCAAAATGAAAATAAATACTTCAAACAACTTCACAGAGCGTACACAAGTTACAGTAAACACGGTGGTTGTCTAATAATAACGAATTTTAAATACAGACAGGTAAATAAACTATTTATTCTTACATCTATCGTAGTTACAATCGGCTTATTTTCACGATTTATTATAATACATAAATGCAGTAAAAATAAAACACTTTACTTTAACAGTATTAATCTTAATTGTTCACGAAGCGTGGTGTTACATCCTTTCAAATACGACCAAATGAATGGATACATAAGTATTTAATGTTATGTCAGCATAAATACCGATATGATAATTACACCAACTTGTTAAATATCACTCTCTGCTCACCTACAAACAGAATGAATGAATGAATGAATGAATGAATGAATGAATGAATGAATGAATGAATGAATGAATGAATGAATGAATGAATGAATGAATGAATGAATGAATGAATGAACGGACGGACGGACGGACGGACGGACGGACGGACGGACGGGTATTTAAGTGGCTTCTTTGCGTCAATCGTATACTTGTGTGGCTAAATTTTAAAAAATTTTAGCCACGTAAAATAAAAAAAGCCACATAAAAGCTGTTTTTAAGTGTCTAGAAACAGCCACGTAATTATTTTTCAACTGCTTTTCAACTGTCCATAAAAATTACTAACCCTAAACCTTAGACACTTAACTACCCGTTTGTGTGTACGGACGGACGGACGGACGGACTGTTGAGTGAGTGAGTAATGAATGAATGAATGAATGAATGAATGAATGAATGAATGAATGAATGAATGAATGAATGAATGAATGAATGAATTATTTAATGAATGAATGGGAGTTTACGGCGTACCAACACATAATAGATTATTCGACGCCACCAGGAAGGAAGAATCCAGGTTCACACTTCATATACAAAAACAACAAATTAACATATAGACTAAAAATCTCCAACAAATGAATATGCAGAATGAACCTAGAACCTTGATACCTGCACAACTGCAGAGTTTCAGCAAAATATATCGTATCACTCAAATTGTCGCTTCTTACGACATGCATTAGTCACAGTGAGCCTATTCTTGCCATCAGTCATGGCTCCCTGGAACCACACAGGGATTGGTAATTTAACAACAATAATTCACCCATTCGTAGGATTCCTACCCCTCTGCAGAGATCGACATTCATTTTATTCTTAGCCGGAACCACGCGGGCTACCTAGAAATATCTAAATTAAAACAAGGGGACTCGAGGTGGACATCGTGCGTTTTTTCTTAAAATGCTCTTGTTCACAACATTTTTTTAAGTAACAAGAGCTGCCAGATCTTGTTGACACTGAGAGCACTGATCTGAAATATGAAGACTGTCTAAAAAAAATGGACACTACAAAGTATGATTAGATATTATAAAAAAATAATGCAAATTGTCTAAGCATAAAAAAGAACATCTGACAAACTACAAGTAAGGATTAATCAGGTGTCGATTTGCTTTTCGTCTTAAAACTTAACATATCTATTTATTTTCAGAAATATATACTTATGACAAAAAAAACATTGACTGACTATAAAGGTGTCAACAATTCACTTCACTAAAACACAAATAAAGCGATTTCGCTTTAAATTTATAATGCATAACTCAAGATTTCCATAAACGGTGTTGGAACGGTAAACTAAATCTTTTTTAACCGTCTGAATATATTTTATTTAAATAACATGACTTAGACAGCAACTTCAGGCAGAAATCTAAATAAATCACCCTAAATGTCAATTAATTATAAAACAGAACAACAAACAATCATGATATTGAACATAAAAATAAGGACGTTTTGTATTTCGAATGTGGTTGACTTTCCGATAAGCAATAGTTTATGTCTTATATCTGTCTTATATCTGTTTATATATATATATTCGTCATTATCACCACCACCATCATCATCATCATCATCATCATCATCATCATCATATCATCATCATCATCATCATCATCATCATCATCATCATCATCATCATCTTCATCATCATCATCATCATCATCAGCATCAGCATCATCATCATCATCATCATCATTATCATCATCATCATATCATCATCATCATCATCATCTCTAGTAGCAGTAACAGCATCAGTATCAGCAGCAGGGCCATTGTTATGTTTTCTAATCTAAAGACTAAACCTTGTGAATAAAGACCGCAGCGTGGTCTATTGGTAGAGCGTCCGCCTCGCATGCGGAAGGTCGTGGGTTCGATCCCCGGCCGGGTCATACCAAAGACTTTAAAATGGTACTAGAAGCTTCCTCGCTTGGCGCTCAGCATTAAGAGGACAGTTCTAGGTCTGGTCGGCCCGGTGTCAGTATAATGGGTGGGGTTTCATACCATGTGTCTGCGGCATGGTACTCCAGTGTGACAGCGTTCAGAATACTGTCTAAAGTAGACACCGTCGCGATATGACTGAAAAATTGTTGAAAGCGACGCTAAACACCATACAACTACAACAACGTTGTGAATAACGACTATAATCAAAGTTAAGTGTTTAAATGTTAGACTACTTATATTTATTCCACTCCGGGTCTGAGTGGTTCTATAATTTGTTAGTTTAAGCTGAAAATAGCCCTTTATGAACGTGTTTATGGTGCTACGTCAGATTTAACAACGTTTTCGGACGGGCAAGCAGTTAAACAGTTTCATACATGTATTATGACATATTGTGCAATATCAATGGTTATAAGTAAATAATTACAGTTGTTATAACAGATTTTATACCAAGTTTAGGAGATTGAAGCTTATCGTCATAAATAAAACGATTTCACGTATTTATTATGGCGTAATATCTACAATATGTTTGTACTGACATACATGTGTATAGTTGTCCGTTCTGAGCCTGTCAGTGTAATATTAATGTGTACCCTTTGCAACAAACACTTAACATTTAAAGGTACATGTGGCAATGATGAAATCGATTTTAGTAAATTAAATGTTGAATCGTCCAGCCATTCGTAACAACTAAGAACGAACATGTATATCCGAAGGGAATTATGGAAATATTAATCTCAAAGTATAACTTTCTAACATTTTATATATATACATTTGTTTAAAATTAGTGTTGAGATTTTTATTTTCAATTATCTCCCTTTATGAAATAAATACAAATGATTTCACTGTATTTTCATGATCCAACGGATTTCTATGTCTTTCCTTTATAAAGCATGTGAGTAGTTATTAATCCTTAACTTGATCCTACTCATATAAAGATTTCAGTCCATGTATGTAAATTGTCCGTCCAGTCTCGATGTGTAGCATGTTAAACCACAGTATATAACTCATGGTTGACACCAATTATATTGGGTTGGTAGATATCTTGCTGTTGTGTCTATGTATTGCATTGTAGCTTGGCGCTCTCGCCGTAGTTAGGGCTGCGTTTAACAAAATAACTTACGATAAAAATCGGCGTACGTCAAATTGACAATTGCTCCGTTGAGTGTTCAAATTTTGATCGACATTTAAAATGATTGTATTTTCAGAAAATATGTAACTTTCTGCATGATTTGAGCCAACTCGACTTCATTTGGATGAAAATTAAAACTATAATGAATAATTGTAAGTTTACGTTTACGACGTAAGTTTTGTCGTAAGTTTTTTTTTTTTGTGAAACGAATTCATAGTTTGTAAATTTATGTCTGGTTGTTCACATATATTTATCTCCACATATATATGGAGGGTGGTCTAATATCGTTTAATGATCACTAAGGTCATGGTTTTAAGCCCAGCTCGATTTAAAAACTGAATGCGATCAAGTTTACCAGTATTTTGTAGAAGTACGGTAATTCGCGACAATACCTAGAAATACTGTAACACTTTTAATAAGACAAAATCCGTCATGAGTACGGATGTGCGGACAAAGTCTGTTTTGTTTTTTTTCAGTTTTTAAATTTCCTACGGACAAATGTCGCTATGCGGACAAAAGTCGACATATTTTAATATTTCTTCGGGCAAAAAGCGGAAAAAAGAGTAAACATAGCACTTATATAACAAAAAAAAACGCCAGCAAATATGAGCATTAATCATACATAAAGCAATCGTTATCATTTGCCCAAAAGACAAAATATAATCCGTGATCAATGTTTCAGTCATATCATGCTTGAGACAGCATTTAAGCGCTGTCACACTGGAGTATCATGTTGCAGACACATGGTGTGATACCCCACCAAGTCACAACGTTTTAGTTAGCTTTCAGTCTCGCAGATAGTACTTTAAATAGAGGGTAGGGCGTATGTACCGATAACGTCAAATAACCAGGAAGTCCTGAATTACCAAATAAACACATATTTATGTGGAAAACTGGGAAACTGTGACATTGAATAAAATTATAGATCAAATTCTCACGTAACATTACATGTTGTGACGTGCTGCAAGGATAAATATTCTGTTCGATTTGTGCATGCATTTATTCCTCGTTCATTTTTCCTCATGATCAAATGTCTACTGGGCGTGCACATTCGTGACACATTATTATAATGTAAACGTGTCGACTGGTGGTAAGTTGCTTTTTTTCTCACTTGTTGATTGATTATCATTATTGATAGGCACAATGTTTTCAGAATTGTTTTTTAATGGGCTTTAACGCCATTTTCAACACATTTCAGGTTACATATAGCATATTCAGTTTTACTGGCGGAGGAACTCTCATAAGCCCATTATGGCTGGCCCTTCCATTAGGGGTAATACTATAATAAACAAACACTTTACTTTATATAATGATAAAACAAATTAATTATGTATTAGTACATTATTTAATATTTCATATTTCAACAATCGTTGTACTTTATTACTATGTATTCTTCTTATTTATTCTTTTTAACAACGCACTAGGGAAGTAACTGTATCTTTTTTTTTCTTTTTTATTTAATTTTAGCGAGAAAGATTAATTAATTTTTTTCTTTCTCTTTTATATGTGGATTAAAATTAAAAGAATTATTGTTTTTCAAAGCGGACAACAAACGTGTATAGTTAGATGCTTTTCAGACAGTTGTTATGGTTACACCCCTTTCTAAAATAGAAACGAAATTATTTCTCTAAAAAAACCAAACTAAACTTTTCCTCAAAACAAAATTCTCAATTTCTTTGAATGATTACTTAACTCATAACACATTAAATGACCATCAATAGTTTAAGTGTGAACAAATATTTACTTATTGATAGCATACAAAAAGATCAATGTAAGTGAAAAAAATATCTAAAAAATAAGTAAATTTTCAAGTAGAGGAGTTTGATAAACACGGGGCTGCATATGATATGTATGTATACTAATGTATTTTCATTTCATATTTGCATCATGTAAAATATATACTTTTCAGAAATGATATACTAAAAGTCAAAATGGCCGTGTGTACCTTTGAAGCGAAAATCGTCTGTTTCCAGATAACTCTTTTTATGGTTTAACACCATCTGTTCTCACTGTTATTTTTCTACCTGTTATCATGGAAATGGGATAATCAATAAAAGTGTGTGGCCTTCGTGTCGCATGATCACGTGGCTAGGTCTTCAATGCGTTATTGATCGTTTTGTTTATTATATTTATAAATCTATCTTTGTTTGATGTTTGTAACTGGTTTGATGATATCCGTGTAAAACATCTTGTATATACGACATGGATAACTGGTAGTGTAAAAGGATGGGATGTTAGGGGTACAGTGTGGTATAAAAGGCTAGGGTTTTCTGGGTACAGCGAAGTGTAAACGGCTAGGGTTTTCATCTGAATATCGTGTAGTGTAAAATTATGTGATTTTGACACCAATGCCATGGAAACAGAAAAGTGTATAAGAATGGAGATTGCCATAAATATGTCTGGCAAGTCTACGATAGTCTGACGTTATTGAGCACGGAGACGTCTGGTTTTACCGTAAACAGTAGACCTAAACGTGCTCATAGAGGTAACAACTAGTAGCACGTATATTAATTATAATAAATAATTATATTCTTGTTGTTTGAGGTAGTGGATATGGTCTTTACATGTTTGTAGAGCCCTTGTTTGTTTTATATATAATTTACTTCATAGATTCTCACCGTGTCAGCATGTTTTTCATAGTCATACTTATCATTCGTTATTATAATATTTATCATTTTTATTCTTAAAATAATTTTCATTTAAAAATACTTAATTGATTAATGTATTTAAACTTATAAAAAATATTTATCACTTTTTATGTTGCTAAAATAAGTACAAAAGTTGTTTCTGTGTATTTTGATCTTCATGCCAGTACACATATATAACACATTCGTGCACTAAAATTCAGGCCCCACGCCAACAATAGTCAAATCAGAAAGAGGCATATCGGAAAAATAATAAAAGGTGATATCAAATGTCATTCATCCTGTTCACCAGATCATGTCTTCGAAGATTCAAAATAACACAGTGTGACTTTGTTACAGCTTTGTTAACGTTTCAGTGTCTGTGTTTGACCTTGAATTAAGAGTTACAGGCATAATGACCTTGAACTTACAGTTACAGGCATGATGACCTTGACCTTAGGGTTACAGGCATGATGACCTTGAACTTACAATTACAGGCATGATGACCTTGAGCTTAGGGTTATAGGCATGATTCCGTGTAACAATTAAGACATTGACATTCCGACTTCCTGTTTCCGGTCAGCCAGGAGGCGGCCATTTTTGTGTATGTGGGCCAAATAAAATCTAAAATTTAATTTGTACCTGCCGACGGTGGATATACAAGGACTAAAACACTATTTGTGAATTATATACACTATTTCGCTCCACCGGGTAACCTCCGACGCCTCCACTTTCTGCTTTATTTACCTTTTTTAGACTTTAGACTTCTCTATACTTTTGTTTACATTTATTAAAATCACCCCCACCCTCTTTAGGCGCACTGTATATTCAAAATTGACCCCATCCAAAATTACTAGGATAGTATATACAGTGCAATAGAATTTATCACATTTACATTTACCTCTGTTTTGTTTGCCCTTTATCTTTGAACTGTCATTTTGGCGACCGGATATTCACAGATGTAGTATCAATCATCAATCATGTAATCATATAACCATCGGACCATATATAACCATCATCATGTTCATGTTCATTACAGAATAAATTATTCTCATGTTCATTTCATTCCATCAATCATCTGTCAATAATTATTGGATTCCTCATTTCAAATGGATGCAGCCAGGCATAATAAATGGGCCACTTTTGGCAACAATGAGGCTCGATTCAATCGAGCCTCATTTTTAAATGATCAGCCCAGGGTGTCCACGGACAGTCACTTCCTTACCAAAAGTACGTGGGCACACAGGCTGATTATAAAGTCAGCCGGGCCAGCTCCCATACTGGACCATATTTCCATTATCCAGTTCACAAAAGCCATTCATCGGGAGCTGGCCAATAAAATAAATAGAATTATACCGCTGAAGTCGGGGTCCTTTATGCTAGAGCTCGCGTCGGCCGAATGTCTGGCGGGTGTTTTAAAAATAAAACCCTTCACCCTGGCTAATATCCCACTGGTGGCCTTTCTTCCCAGTGGTGGACCTTCAATAGCCGGGGTGATCCACAATATACCCTTGCGGGTCGACCTTGGGGACCTCCGATCCCACCTTCAACCTAAACCAAGGAAAGACGGTGGGGTCTGTGAGGTCCTAAAGGCCGACAGGCTTAAGGACAAATTTGGCCGCCAGTCTGGGGCGGTGAAACTTACATTCACGGGCAGATCTCTGCCGCTGTCAGTCACAGTGGCTGGCACTCCCACTTATTGGGACGTGGAGGAGTATTCGCCGCTCCCGATTCGGTGCTACACCTGCCAGGCATTTGGGCACGGGAGCTCTGGTTGTAAAAACGAGGTCAGGTGCGCTAGGTGCTCAGGACACCATAATATTCGTGAGTGCCGGTATTCCGGAATACCGCGGTGTGCTAACTGTGGGGATGGCCACACTACCCGGTTCAGGGGCTGCCCGTCCTACATTATAGCGGCTAAAGTCTCTAGTTTGGCTTATAGGGACGGGATCCCCTGGGATGTGGCGGTGAAGAGAAATAATCGGGTCACCGCCACTACACCCCCACAGAGTCACACCGGGGGGGCCCATGCCGGCGCTCAACAAAAACTATATAAAAACTTAACTACATCTCCAAAGCTAAAGGGGGAAGAGGCCGCGGACTCCAAAATTCTAAGAAATAATGGGGACAAAACCAGCTCAGGGGCTATCTCACGGCCAAAAAGAGAGGAACAGGGCCATAAAAACCCTGATGTTAACAATAGTAACCAGGGGAAGGATAAATTACCATCCCCCGGGGCTCAGAGAACCCAAGGACCTCTGACTCCCGTTATCCAGGTAAAGAATTCCTCTCATATACCCTCTGAGACAAAAGACATAAAAGAAATAAACTCCAAATTTAACCGGACTCCAACAGGTCATCTCGTTAGAACCTTTATAAAAACCAATGGAGAACGGGATTTCTTTAGATTTAATAAAGGGGGGGATTCAATTACTAGTTCACAGTCAGACACTTCAGACTGTGTTATAATCAGTCCCACTACTGATAGTTTAAAAATAGTGGGTACAGCAGGACTAATAAATACAGAGCCAGCGGCTAACTCCCCGTCAACAAAAATAAAAACAGAAAGGGGTTTCATAACCCCTATAAATTCACCAAAACTAGTTACATCGACCCCCAGTACACCTCCTGACTCCTCTCTAGGAGACTGCGACAACTTGTCCCGAACTCATTTTTCGGAGTCATCCTTTAGTGACTGCAGCGACTTTAATGTCACTGGAGAGGAGTCCTTGGTATCTATTCACTCCAGTTTCTATCACTCCGACAGGGACAGCAATACGGAAGGTGTATCATCACACTCGTTGCTGGAATCTGTGTCCATTGCTGACCTTGTGGGAGGTATAGATCCAGGAGTGATAAGTCAACCGATTAAAGTAACCACACTGGCAGATAGAAGCCAACAAACTTCCCCATTCCAAAAACAACATTCAGAATCGACTTCAAAAATAAACTCCACAATACAAGTCATAAATAATTCGGACAATTTTACAATAGATTTGGATAGTATTGTGGAAATAACAAAAGAATTAATCCTAAATAAATCAAAAATAACAGGAAACAAACTATCAAATTATCTCAAACGAGAATTTATTTATAAACTAAAAAAATTAACAATAGAAAAAGCCAGTGTGGTCCAAAGTACAGTGGGGGTCGATAAAAATTCTCAAGAAAATTTAAAATGCGCACCTGCCTCAAATATGGCAACTAAATTACCCGTGCTGGCAGGGATTCTGAGGCAGGCCAAAACACCAAAAAAAATCCTGTCTCAGTCTCCAAGACACAAGATACTGATTGGTCGTAATCGTCGCAACACCAAACTACATTTTCAATAGGGACCTGACTGTGATCTCTTTTAATGTTCAGGGACTGACCCCTCTTAAGCACACAGAGATTAAAGTTTTCTTGGATTTAAATCCACATATTGATATACTCTGTGTGCAAGAATCAAAATTACCACCAAATAAAGAGAGGAATGTCCCTGGATATAATGCACAATATAGTTTTTATAAAAATGCCCAAAACAATGTTTGTGGAGGGCTTATTACATATTTTAAAGATTCCATTAATTTTGAGGAGATTAGAGTAGACGACCCCAAAGATAATATGGGGAACTCCAAGATTGAAATTCAGTTATTTAGAGTTTATCTAGGGGGGTCCCCCTTCATACTTATCAATTTATACTCTAGGGGGTGTGACCTAGATTCTTTGGAATACATAAGTTCATCTATAAATGCTGAAGATGGACTTAGGGACTGTATTATAACTGGAGATTTCAATGCTCACCACCCTTTATGGGGATCTCCATTTGAGGACCGTCAGGGGAGGGATATTTTGAAATGGGCGGGGAGAAATGACAAAGTTCTACTCAATGACGGTTCCTTCACGAGAGTAGACCAGGGCTCAGGAAAGGGCTCCTGCATTGATCTAACATTCACCAGTCCCAAATTTTCAGCTAGTTCTAATTGGCAGGTACATGGGGATAATATGGGATCAGACCACTACCCAATCTGCATAACAATAAATTCTCAACACCACAAAATTACAGAAAATTCTAAAGAAGAAAGATTCAAATTTGAAAAGGCAGACTGGGATTTATTCAAAAAACTTTGCAGGGAGATAACCCTAGATGACGTCTACTCTAATGATATTAATATTTTTAATAACAATCTCACAGAAAGGTTCCTGTTGGTAGCAAAAAAATGTATACCTGTCTCTGACTCTGGCAAAAAGACAAGAAAAAATGTCCCGTGGTGGGGTTCTTCCTGTGTCGAAGCTGTTAAAGGGCGAAAACGAGCATTAAATAAACTAAAACAGCACCCTTGTCTCGGAAACTTATATGACTACAAGGAGGCTGAAAGGGAAGCAAAATTTGTCATCTTAAATGCTAAAAAGCAAAACTGGGAAGAATTCTGCGAATCATGTATACATAAAAACACAAACTCAAAGGAATTTTGGACCAAAATTCGCAGAATTAAAGGAAATTCACAACGCCCTATTCCACTTCTAAGAAATAAGACAGCTTTAGCAGTCAAATCAGTAGAAAAAGCCAACTTCTTAGTTGAACACTACTCTAAAGCTGCCAGTGATTCAAACGTCAACGATGAAACACTAAATTATCAAAATAAATTTGAATCACTGTATAAAAACTACCTAAAAAACCCAGAAATAAACAGGTCACCACTTAATAATGGCTTCTCAATTTTTGAACTAAGATCAGTAATTGATAGCAGGAAGAACTCAGCTTCGGGACTTGACAAAATATCTTACCACATGTTTAAACACATGCCAAATTCAGCCTTGTATCTGTGGTTAAGATTATATAACAAAGTGTGGAATGGTGGTGTCTACCCAGTAGCTTGGAAGCAGGCTTGTGTTATTCCCCTACTAAAACAAGGGAAAAACCCAAATGAAGCACAGTCTTACAGACCAATTAGCCTGACCTCCCATCCAGGTAAATTAATGGAGGGGATGGTCAAGGCGCGTTTAGAACATCTGCTTGAATCAAAAAATATAATTAATCCCTTTCAATCTGGATTTAGAAAGGGCAGGAGCACTTTGGATCAGCTCATTAGACTACAACATGATGTAAATACAGCAAAAAATAGGGGACACTCAGTCCTAGCAATTTTTCTAGACCTTCAAGCAGCTTTTGATCTAACCTGGCATGCAGGCGTACTCTATAAATTGAAAGAACATGGAATAACAGGAAACTGCTACCAATATCTGAGGAACTTTCTTGAGGGACGCAAAATTCAAGTTAAGGTGGGGGATACCCTGTCAGACACGGAAACGTTACACAGGGGAACCCCCCAAGGGGCCATTTTATCCCCTCTTCTATTCTCTCTTTTGATCAATGATCTCCCTGACACACTAGAGGGGACAGGGATGGTTACCAGCCAGTTTGCTGATGATTCAGGCACATGGCTAGGGGGGGTCAACTTAAACCTGTTACAAACAAGAGCTCAAACAGGACTTGACCTTATCTGGGGATGGGCAAAAGAATGGGGCTTTAAAATTAGTCAAACTAAAACAGTGGGAATTATTTTTGGCAACTCAAAACAGCACAGCTTGGACGTAAATTTAGGCGGCACACCAATCATATTTAAAAAAATAGTAAAATTTTTAGGCATGCTTTTAGATAGGAAACTAAATTTCCACAGTCATATAAAAGACATCATGACCAGGTGTGAGAAAGACTTAAATTTGATGAGAATGTTAAGAGGAACAGACTTTGGCACTGATAAAAATAGCCTCTTACTTCTTTATAAGTCTCTCATACGTCCAAAAATAGATTATGGGGCTCAAATCTATTCATGTGCACCACCTTCAACATTAAAAAAATTAGATATCATCCAGAATAAGGCCCTTAAGATAGCCCTCAGAGCACTACGTTCCACAGAAAGTTATTTGCTAGAGGCAGAGGCAGGTATTACCCCATTATGGTTGCGGCGACAAGACCAGTCAGTTAAATACTGGGCCAGGGCTCAAACCCGAAAAGAAGGAAACCCTGTGAACAAACTCTTCGGGACCGGATACCATATCAAGTCTAAATATCAAAAAAATCATATAGCCATGCCATTTGGGGCTTATACCCAGGACTTGATAGAGGAGTACGGTCTCGGGGAGATCAGTGTAGCAGACTTCAGACCCAAACCAGATCCGCCCTGGGTTCTTAAAAATCCTGATATTAGGTTAACCCTCTCAGCCGAGTTCAATAAAAGTGACTTGCCAGCACTTATAAGATCCATTACGGCAAACCACATTGACCGGCACTATGCTGACCACACTCAAATTTATACAGATGGTAGTAAAAATCCCGATGACGGAGAAGTTGCAGCTGCTTATGTCATTCCATCTCTTCAGATACAGTATTCTGAGAGACTCAGCAACAATTTGTCAATTTACACAGCTGAACTAGTCGCAATACAAAAAGCAATGTGCTGGATCATAGAAAATAAATCAACTAAATCTGCTATATTTTCGGATTCACTTTCAGCTTTAACTTCACTCAAAAATAATAATAGCAGATCAAGGCCTGATCTTTTGGCAGACATATATAAACAATATAACCAGTGCCTTGAACTAGGGTTACAAGTTACTATAGAATGGTGTCCAGCACATGTAGACATATCAGGAAATGAAGAAGCAGATAGGGCGGCTAAGGAGGGCCTTGAATACAACAATATTTCAAATTCAGTCCCCCTTGCACCAACCGAGGTCTATTCCTTAACAAGGAAAATAATTATTAAAAAATGGTCCACTTTTATCTCTAAAAAACCATTTAAACAAACATTTCGCAGGACCTCGGTTAATTTCAGACGACCAACAAATTACTCTAATAATAAGAGAATTGATAAATGCATTACTCGTCTGAGATTGGGTGTAAATCTCCTCCCAGGAAATAGGGGACAATATATAATTAAAAAAGGGAGAGATTGCATCCGGTGCAAGGAAAAATTTACCACTGAGCATTTTCTGCTACACTGCCCGATTCACAGGGTCCCCCGGGCAAATTTAAGGACTGCACTTGTTGGAAATAAATTAGATTTCGACATTAATAATATTTTGAACCCCAGCAAGGCAGTCCGGGCCTCAGTCTATAAAGCCTTGGAATGTTATATTCTAGACTGTCAGATGTCTGACAAAATATAGACTTAAAAATCCAGGCCCTAATTTCATCAGTTATCCCTCTAAATACCACCCAGGGTCAGCAAAAATGTTTTATAGTACTTTGATTGGATTCTCCAGTATGGTTTGATTTACTTGTTATAGTGCTTGGTCCTTCTAGGTACAAAAAGTATCAGTTTCTAGTAGGAGGTGGGGTGGGACCACAATGCAGCCCACAAAAATGTTGTGTGGTCTGGGGTGTGGACTCATGCCACCTCCCACAGCTGAGCCATGCTTACACAGAGAGAATTGTTATGTTAAAATATCAAATATGTATTTAAATTATTTTGTCAGGCTTACTTTCAGTCTGATTGAATTATAAATTGATTGGCATGAGAGTGATTTTATATTTATGCCACATTAAATTAACTTCCTCTAAAAAGGAAATTGTACATGGGATTTATAACATTCACAACAAATATATGCTGGCCCTGGGGAATGATAATATTCATTATATTATCAAGGGACCTGGCCCGGCACCCCAGCACGGGTGATGAAATAAAATTACAGGGCCCCCAGATTCGGTGGAACACTATTATTAGCAATATTAACTAGGCTTGGGCCTGTTAGTCCCAAGCGGCTAATTAGCTCTATCCTAAGTGCAACAATATATTATTTTACTATAAATGTTGTATATAATGTACAAAACTTTTAATAATCTGTTGTTTATTTTATAACCCTAATCTGGGCCGTTTAGTACTTAGGATACAGGAATATAATCATTATTTTTAGTAACTTATCTTAAATATGTTCAATTATTTTAATAGAGTATTGTTGCACTTGGAAGACAGCTATTTATCCTACACCACATGAACATCATATAGTCTGTGTAACAGTCTGTGATTATAATTTTAATAATCATTAAAATAGTAACGTATATCATGTTGATTACGGGACTATATAGTAACTCCGTATTCACTACACAGCATTGAGTACGGTTCTAGGGAATATCATGGTTAGGAAATGCCATGATACTCATTATTGAATTACACAAGACTACCTTATAAATATATAGTGACCAACTTCTACTAATCAGTTCTCAGCAGATCTGATCTGAGGGGATATCGGATTTTTTAAGATATTTTTTAATTATGGCGCTTTTTAGGTACGAGCAATCTGCCGGGTGCTTCTTTACAAACATCACAATTTAATTTAATAACAATTTTTAACATACTTTTAGTCCATTGTGTACCAATATCTGATACATCATGGGAGATTAGCGGTGGTTGGTCACATTTTAATAGTGTGGTGTACTAGCAAAATATTGCAAGGCTGACGAACATTTTTCAATAAATTAATTATTCATAAACTTGCGTAGCTCAAACTATGATATAGCGTTACCTGCCGCTATATTATAAAAAAATAAAAAAATATGGTTGAACACTTTTAGAAGTTATTACAACTTTCTAGTTTACCATACAAATACAAATATACAATTTAAAGTATATAAATAACAATGTACGTGTGTACAGGGTTATATGGTTCACCATTAACAGTAAATACTACTGTATAATGGTTTTAGAGAATGTCAAATGATGTTATTAGTATCATAGGCATTCAATATAGAGCTATGCAAGACGATCGACTGAAAATATACTAATATATGAAACCTCATTTACTTAAACATTAATACCTGTGTAGCCATATTCTTTTAAGTCAAGTACCATACCAGCAACAAAATAATATTGTTGCTGGTTTTACGGCATACTTTAGTTTGTTGATATTTATATATTGACAATTACTCTCTGTATGTGGTATATACGGTTGCTAACGGTACTGTCATACAAATAAAATATTACCATAGCAACTGAGCACAATTAGTGTGCACAGATAAACAATCAGCGGGAATCATTCCTGTTGAGGGTTCAAGTTGGGTCGGACGCTTATGATATCTCAAGCAAATTTATTTGCGCTATAAGCAAAAGCGTCTGGCCTAATATATAGGTTTTACACATACCATAGTAATGCTAGTACAATCGGTACTAATATTTTTAAATCATATTTTGGCTGCACAAGGTAGAGTAGAATGCCTGGAGTCTCAATAATTAAACGTTAGTATTTAAACATTGAAGTAAATCGTATAAAGTCTGCATCAATATAAGCAATTAAAACTAATTAAACAACTGATTAAGTAAAAATAGGAATGTCCATATTTATAAAACAATAAGTGTCTAAACTCCATAGTGGGTAATCACCGATTATCGCCGTCATCTTCATCATCATCATTATCATTAATTTTAAATGATCATCTTATCTTTTAATATAATCACCTTGCTTTTTAAGCAATCATCCTGTTTTTTTAAATAATCATCTTATCCGGCTCGCCAAAATGACTTAGTTCAAAGTGCGAGGGTAAAGAAACACTTATACATACATACAATTAAGACTTTCTATGCAAATCTGAGTTCTACAACAGATAACAAAACAGCTGAGATATATATAAAATAACTTTATTTATATTTTACGCAAGTGTGACCTTGACATTTGGTGATATTGAGTTTTTAAATCATTTTGATATTTTGACTTTTGTGTATAGTTATATTATGTTATGGTTATTCTTTGTTTGTAAGTGTTCTGTTCCGGACCAACACATCATTTTCTATACAAACAGTTTTTTTTTGTCATACTTCGACGCTCAGGTGTGACCTTGACATTTGATGTGCAGCCCAGGCTTTGCATTCTGGACGTCGTCCAGATATGGTGAACATTTGATATGGTGAACATTTGATATGGTGAACATTTGATATGGTGAACATTTGTAACAAGTTATATTAAACTCCTTCGTTGCGTATTATGAACTGGACAGGAAATGTACAATAAAATATTTTTTTAACATCAGTCATGTGAGACATTGACCTTTAAGGTGCAGGCCAGTTGCTGCGTTCTGCATGTCACCTTGTCCTGCATTAATGTGGAGATCTTATGTGTTTTGTGTTATGTGGTATGAAAACCTTTATATGCATGCAAGAGTTATAGACGGAACTTGAAAATAAGACGAACGTACGGATAAAATAACGAAAGGACAAACGAAAGGAGGGGGTCATTAGTACATCCCATTTCGAGGCCAATATTAAAGCCAATATCAGTAAACATGTGTACAGTAAATGGGTTGCTTCTGCCTCGCATGAGGATAGTCGTGGGTTCGATCCCTGGTCGAGTCATACAAAAAAATTGGACAATGGCTCTATAAGCTTCCTCGCTTGGCGATCGACATTTAGAGGAGAGTTCTAGGTCCGATCGGCCCGGTGTCTTTATAATGTGACTGGGTGCGGTATTGTACCATGTATCTGTGGCATGATACCCCGAGCGTGGCTGGTCGGCCCGATGTCGGTATAATGTGACTGGGTGCAGTATTGTACCATGTATCTGTTGCATGATACCCCCAGTGTGGCTGGTCGGCCCGGTGTCGGTATAATGTGACTGGGTGCGGTATTGTACCATGTATCTGTGGCATGATACCCCAGTGTGGCTGGTCGGCCCGGTGTCGGTATTATGTGACTGGGTGCAGTATCGTACCATGTATCTGTGGCATGATACCCCCAGCGTGGCTGGTCGGCCCGGTGTCTGTATAATGTGACTGGGTGCGGTATCGTACCATGTATCTGTGGCATGATACCCCCAGTGTAGCTGGTCGGCCCGGTATCGGTATAATGTGACTGGGTGCGGTATTGTACCATGTATCTGTGGCATGATACCCCCAGCGTGGCTGGTCGGCCCGGTGTCGGTATAATGTGACTGGGTGCAGTATCGTACCATGTATCTGTGGCATGATACCCCCAGCGTCGCTGGTCGGCCCGGTGTCGGTATAATGTGACTGGGTGCGGTATTGTACCATGTATCTGTGGCATGATACCCCCAGCGTGGCTGGTCGGCCCGGTGTCTGTATAATGTGACTGGGTGCGGTATTGTACCATGTATCTGTGGCATGATACCCCAGTGTAGCTGGTCGGCCCGGTGTCGGTATAATGTGACTGGGTGCAGTATTGTACCATGTATCTGTGGCATGATACCCCAGCGTGGCTGTTAGGCCCGGTGTCGGTATAATGTGACTGGGTGCGGTATCGTACCATGTATCTGTGGCATGATACCCCCAGCGTGGCTGGTAGGCCCGGTGTCGGTATAATGTGACTGGGTGCGGTATTGTACCATGTATCTGTGGCATGATACCCCCAGCGTGGCTGGTCGGCCCGGTGTCGGTATAATGTGACTGGGTGCGGTATTGTACCATGTATCTGTGGCATGATACCCCCAGCGTGGCTGGTCGGCCCGGTGTCGGTATAATGTGACTGGGTGCAGTATTGTACCATGTATCTGTGGCATGATACCCCCAGCGTGGCTGGTCGGCCCGGTGTCGGTATAATGTGACTGGGTGCGGTATTGTACCATGTATCTGTGGCATGATACCCCAGTGTAGCTGGTCGGCCCGGTGTCGGTATAATGTGACTGGGTGCGGTATCGTACCATGTGTCTGTTCCATGATACCCCTAGTGTGGCTGGTCGACCCGGTGTCGGTATAATGTGACTGGGTGCGGTATTGTACCATGTATCTGTGGCATGATACCCCAGTGTGGCTGGTCGGCCCGGTGTCGGTATAATGTGACTGGGTGCGGTATTGTACCATGTATCTGTGGCATGATACCCCACTGTAGCTGGTAGGCCCGGTATCGGTATAATGTGACTGGGTGCGGTATTGTACCATGTATCTGTGGCATGATACTCCCAGCGTGGTTGGTCGGCCCGGTGTCGGTATAATGTGACTGGGTGCGGTATTGTACCATGTATCTGTTGCATGATACCCCAGTGTGGCTGGTCGGCCCGGTGTCGGTATAATGTGACTGGGTGCGGTATTGTACCATGTATCTGCGGCATGATACGCCAGTGTGGCTGGTCGGCCCGGTGTCTGCATAATGTGACTGGGTGCGGTATTGTACCATGTATCTGTTGCATGATACCCCAGTGTAGCTGGTCGGCCCGGTGTCGGTATAATGTGACTGGGTGCAGTATTGTACCATGTATCTGCGGCATGATACCCCAGTGTGGCTGGTCGGCCCGGTGTCTGTATAATGTGACTGGGTGCGGTATTGTACCATGTATCTGTGGCATGATACCCCCAGTGTGGCTGGTCGGCCCGGTGTCGGTATAATGTGACTGGGTGCGGTATCGTACCATGTATCTGCGGCATGATACCCCAGTGTGGCTGGTCGGCCCGGTGTCTGTATAATGTGACTGGGTGCGGTATTGTACCATGTATCTGTGGCATGATACCCCCAGTGTGGCTGGTCGGCCCGGTGTCTGTATAATGTGACTGGGTGCGGTATTGTACCATGTATCTGTTGCATGATACCCCCAGTGTGGCTGGTCGGCCCGGTGTCGGTATAATGTGACTGGGTGCGGTATTGTACCATGTATCTGTGGCATGATACCCCAGCGTGGCTGGTCGGCCCGGTGTCGGTATAATGTGACTGGGTACAGTATCGTACCATGTATCTGTGGCATGATACCCCAGTGTGGCTGGTAGGCCCGGTGTCGGTATAATGTGACTGGGTACAGTATCGTACCATGTATCTGTGGCATGATACTCCCAGCGTGGCCATACCCCCAGCTTGGCAGCGCTCAGAATGCTGTCTCGAGTAGACACCGTCGCAATATATAACTGAACAATTGTTGAACACCAGCATGTACCTAAACTGACTTGAGAGCCTCATCGACAAGCTGTACACATATAATTGTAATGTATTGTTAATAAATTTGCATGCGATTGTCACTGAGTATTTTAAGTGGTTCAATATTTTCAAGTACATATAAGTTTCCTTGATATTTTTAAACACGTTTATCCTTAATGTGCGCTCCGCATGCACCAGTTTAAACATGTTGATACGCATGATAACGTATCTTTGGAGTCGCGGCGTGAACTTGTTTTGTTTTGTCTTTGGTATGCTTGCAAAATGCCCTGCCCGTCCAAGGGCCGATGTTTGCATAATACTCGGATACTGCAATATCATGTAAGATTACATGCTCTAATCAAGCGTTGGGACAGTCAGTTCTGGGAATAGTTTATTGATTTTTAAGATTGATACTAAACACATTATTGGTAATATTCTTCCATGACGGGACCATATCGTTTATAAAGCTGCAATATTTCATGTTATATGACACATGCTACGACACGTGCATTTTATCTCAGGTAATATGTTTTAATGATTAAATGACATTTATGGTTATATATTGTATCAAGTTTTATTGGTGGAAGAAAAACTAAGAATAGGTCATGAATATAACCATTTTTCTTCCGCAAGTAACCGGCAAACTTTCCCACATATTTTTTTTAAAAGAGCTGGGCTTGGACCCATAATCTCAGTTGTGAGAGGTAGTTTGAACTACCTGCGCGCAGGGTGAACATAATAATAATAATAATAATAATAATAATGATGATAATAATAATGATAATAAAAATAATATTATTAAATGATAATGATGATTATAATAATAATGATAATAATAATAATAAAAATAATAATAATAATAAATACTTTTATTAACAAGAGAACTCATTTGAACAAATCCAATCTTCAATGAGGCCCTCCTCTCATTCCGTCTTTAATAACCCTCTTCTACCCTTTCATTTCGCCCTTAGTTATATTCTCTCTCCTCTAGTCTCTTTCCTTAATTTTGAAAACCACGTGCGAAGTATGCACATGGTCGTTCACGGATAGTGTTCTATACGAATAATGCTTTTGACGACGAGAGAATACATTTTTTGAAACTTAATAATCAACACAGTATGCATAAGCGACATGTTAGGGGATAACTGGAGGCCCGTTTGAAAGTGGGTGCTGGGGTGATATTGTTTTTACAAACACTGTATTGTCCGTAAGGCACACAGTAATCTCGCCAGTATATTTTGGCGTTTAAACGCCTTCTCCGTACGTGTAGCTATTTTTATCTATTTATATTTTGTAATTTATATGATGGATTGATCATAGATTTGAAAAAAAATGGAAAAAATAGGGTAAGGGGATTTACCAAGGTCCAAGGTCCTGCCTGTGAGAGATATTCTCTGACATACAGTTTTTTTTAAAGAGAACAGCTTTTGTAATTTTAAAGAGATCAATTCTTATCAGACGAATGTGTATTATCTTATCGTCTAAGGGTCGTTAAACACAAATCAAGAGATTAAAGGGATGTTTGTTTTGGTGTAAGATCGGATGATATATTCAAGGAATCCCGTCATCAGACAAGACATTCTCGTGACTGGCATGCACGTGACCACCACAAATGATATTCTTTATCGCGACAAGCCTTTGTGAGAAGGTCGCTTTTGGTAACCTCTTAATGAAAGAGTATTCGATCTTCTGCCAAAGCAAATATATTTTTTAAAAAAAGAATTATGCATTATACAAATTATCTGTGTGTTAACGTGTAACTTCTTAAATTTCTGAAAAAAAATCATTTGATTCATTTGATATTTAAGTTAATATTCAATGACAATTTATATATACATATAATTTCACTGTATGAAACAGTGAATAACCATAATAGATAATCCAGTGAGAAATCTTTATAATTCATCGATAAGAATAAAATAAAGCCGGATCTGTAAACATTTCTTTTCAAATTCTTTCAAAACTCAGCGCGAAATAGTTAACAAAAGAACACCAGTGAGAACGATGTAAAGTGCAGATCATTTTACCATATCCGTTATATTTGTTTTATTCTACATAAATGATCAATAAAATGAATCCCCCCTTATGTCACACACTTGTGTATATCTAAATAACAACTTGAACATCGTTGTTTGTGTAGCATTTGTCCATGTATTAATCTAGGTGAACAGCGTCGGCAATTTTAGTTTGTGGGCTTTTTTTTTTGGGTGGGGGGGGGTGGTAATTTTAAAATGATTACAGAGAAATCGCACACACGGCCTATGTTGTTTATCAACTTGAATACCTGGGGCCGTATTCACCAACCATTCTTGAGAATATTCTTAGACTTGAGCTTGAAAATCCAAATTTCAACCTTAGATATCTAGTTTACCATGACAAATAGAATAATTTTGAGAGTTTATTTGACTATAAATTAGGTGTCTCAATGTGCTTGCAAATTTTGACATCAAACAAGTCTCTAAGTGTGTTTTTCAAAATTCGTTTTTTAGTTCAAGTCTAAAAATAGTCTTAAGAATGGTTGGTGAATACCACCCCTGAACACGTGCTACTCACACGATATTCAAATCGGTTATTTCAGAGAACAAACGAGGTGTAAATTCAGCAGTGATTGTTCTTTGTAGTATTTATGTGCTGCTGTGTTATTCTTTTTTTAATAGTGCCATATCAACGGTATTTACCAAGGAATCAAAGGGATGTTTCCGTGGTTTTACAAATGGAACTACATGTATTTATCGTATTGTTCTGTTCCATGCATTAGGTGCATGTTAACCATTATGTTGGTTAGATATACTGCATGGTTAGATTAAACATTATTCGAGAATGCATAACAAGAGATCATATTATTTAATTATATTTTATTTTATGTTTGGCAGTATTTGACTACGGCTGTCGTCAATCACAAATTGGCAGCACTCAACAAAAACAATCCCCTTCATGGGGCAAATAATTCACACAAATCATAATCCCCTTCTTGGGACAATAGTTAATATAAAGCACAATCCCTTTGATGGGGTAATTATTTCATATATAAGTAAAACTGTACATGTTCTTTCAAGTTTCATTTTACACGAAACGATCAGCTAAACTGAATGAAACCAATCCTGGGTGACAGTGAATGGAAACACAAATTCTGTTTATAATAAACTGTTTAATATTTCGATGACCGCCTCCGCATATTGAGCCATAACGTTGTAGGGTATGTAAAATCGTGTTCCAAGTCCAAATGGCAATTCTCCATAAAGTTTCCCACCGGATTGAGCGGTGACGTCGGGTATGTAACAGTCATGTTCCAAGTCCAAATGATACATCTCCGGAGTAAGGAAACCTGCAACATTCATAAAAACAAAAAAAGTATCTCTTCTAAATTATACTAATTAACATAATTAAGACAACTCAGCAAAGGTTAAATGATAAGATATATAAACTTTTAAAAGCTTTCAATTATGTTGTTTCTTTGCGTTTGTAAAATAGACGACTTCAATGCAACACTGTTATCCTGTATACTCGTGTAAAATGTTTTGCAAATGATTGAAAAGTTGTAATTAAATGAAAAGAGTATAAGAAGTTTTTGGGCGTGGTGGGAGGGAAACAAATAGATTTTTTTACCTGCATGTAATTTCTTACTACATTACCGTAATTCCAAATGTCAAAAAGGACGGTGCGCTGTTCTAATTACACTAACATGAGAATCACCCTGCAAAGCGCACCTTATTTTTAAAGTGATCCACACCTATCAGCTAGTGATAGCTGTTAATGTTTTATTCACGATATATATTTTGTGTATGCTAGTCACACATTCAATATACACATTTAATAACAAGTGAAAAGGACCCGGAGGAAAGATATACTGTATTATATGTATATGTTACGTAGGTATAGTAAGGTGCTATTTTAATACTATGTAATGGTTAGATGGTCGCATGTTTTAGAAGCATTCCGATACAAATTACATTGTATAAGTAAGTATTGTTTTACTCTTCAGTGCGCTAGAGAGAGAGAGAGAGAGAGAGAGAGAGAGAGAGAGAGAGAGAGAGAGAGAGAGAGAGAGAGACGAACATTTCAGGCCATCATGATGTGCAGCTAGTGTACTGTTGATAGTTGTTTTAAACACGATATGTCACCAACGTGACCTGCATTACAAATCATATAATAATTAAAATGTGAAAGTGAGTTTGTGTTTTTAGTTTTATTGATATAAATGTCAAATAAAATGCCTCGCAATGCGCTGCCAGATTCACGTTTCTGCGTACACTTATGTATGGAATGTTGCAGCGTCAATCAACGTTTCCGATTGTTCTGTACATAACACGTTGTAAAGATACGACAATTCGGTCATTCTCTCTCAATGTGCCTTTGGAATTTAAAATACTACCGCAATATTAATATTTGCATACTTAAGTAATTAAATAGATACGACAGTATTATTCTTTTTTTTTAATAATTATGTCTTGAAATGAATACCACATTATTAAAATTACAAATATTTGGATGGTTTTATATTGAAACAAAATATCATATTATATTTGGATACTTTCAAATGTAAATACCATATACTTTTATGTCGATACTGCATCATAAATATTCGGTATTTTCAAAACAATTATCATTCCAGTAGAATGTTTGGGGAGGTAGTGCAGTGCATAGAGTACTGGTCGTTCACTTAAGGGATAGCAGGTTTAACCCCTGGCTGGACCCGATGGCCTCTCCAAAAACCAACACTCGGTACTGGTTCTACTAATGAAAGCAATTCTTAAACGTTCTGATCTTACTTAGCAATCGATGAAAAGTAATATAATAAATAACATTTTGTGACAGATTTACAATAAAAGTTCGTGGTAAAAAGCGAATGTTTTCTGATAGACATGCACGGATGGGTATGCTATATGTTTTTTTCTTAATTTCAGATTTAAAAGATACCAAAACAAAAAAAAACGGAAGCTTAGGTTGCTATGAGAGAAAATGTGACCAGTTCAAATTGTTAACACGAAAAACTTTTTAAAACAATGGATAAACAAAGTAAACCATTCTTAGCTTTACAATGGCTACCGATATTGTTGTTGTTTTTATCAACTTGGCACGTTACCCAAGGAGCTGATCCCGTGTATTCGCCGCCGACATTGTCGGACAGTAGCGGAAACAACGCCGACAGTTCTTCAGCGGTGACTTGGGCAAGTCTACCGACAGGAGATCCCTACAATTCCGCAACACCAGCTAGAGTGAGTTCGGGCTTGGAACCGTACTATGGACTGGTGCACAGTTTCATTAACACCGTGTTCTCTAAGGGAATACCTAAAGGTAAAAGGAGTTCTACTCTTCCACTTTAAAGTTGCCAAATTGCCAAATTATAAATTATTCAAAAACTGTTTTATCGGACATTTTCCCAACAAAATGGTTATTGTCCAGTTTAATAATAGAATAAACTATATATAGATTAACAGAAATAACCCTAAAATGATTTTTGGAGGGAAGTCAAAAATTAACGAACACGTGAAATGTAGAAATAGCAGATGCTATTTGCACGAACTTGTTTGCAAGCAACGTGCAATTTGTATTTGTATCTTGACAATGTATTAAATAATTAACATTTTGTTATTTTAAAAATGCAATCATATTCTTGGGTTTAGTGCGACTTTAATTTCTTGACCACTAAACTTTTTATCTGGATTCAGAATATTCGAAATTTGTATTTTATTATTTTTATTCAGGTTTGATTGAGAAAGCCGTTGAAGGGGATTTCAGCTCTATAACAAGTAATTACAGTGAGGTATGTCTATTTATAGTATAACAGGACCCAGGTGTATAAATACCGATCCTAGCATACAGTCACGTGGATTCGCCACCGCATTTAAAGTGCTTTATCAATTTAACTTTTCTTTCACTGCTGAGGGCGTTTGTTCGAGTCCAAAGTAACCATGGAAGGACAAGACAAAAGTTCTACCCATATTCATTATGAGGTCTTCCACATTATAACCTTATGCTGTTTGCTAAGGTTTTAACATTTTTACATATATTTAATACTGTATTTTCTGCAATGGCTGACAAAAAACGACTATATCTTCAATGAAATAAATCCGATTTTAATATTTTTTAATCAAAGTTCAGCGCCAAAGGAGATGATGTAGATGAAATCCAAGACGGACAACCGAATAATTTCTTTTTATCTGCATAAATATTTCAATGAGCTATATTGTTCACAATGGTTATAGTGTATTGTATTTTTAATAGTTCAGTAAATAATTAGAACGTTTTAGGACTCCCCTCCCTCCCCACCCCCTCCCCCCCCCCCCCACCCCCTTTCCTGTCACTGAATGTCATTGTGACATTGACGTTATCTGGCAAAGCTCGATCGTTAATTAGCCAAGTATTTGATTTTGAACACAGACTATTTCAAAATGTAAATTGAATATGTTTGTATCGGTGTCGTTTTAATCGCAGTCAGTTTTGTGTAAATGCTTGAAAAGGCATTTAAAGTTAGTATATCGGGGGAAAATGCTATACATATCTTGAAAAATAAAACTTTTTTTAAATAGATACAAAGCATCTCATTATAATATCTAAATAAAATCCGAATCATTTGGTATACCAAATTCATCAAAACTTAACAAAAGCGGTATCCCCATTCTAAAAATAAACATCACTTAAATACTGCTTGACGACCTTCACATCATCATTCAGATTTCTTTTTCAAAAATAAAACACATTCACAATATGTTAAGATATCAAGTGTGGTCTTAGGTGATCTTTGATATCTAACATTGGACCATTTAGGTCTATTGAAGTCTAAATGAGTCTGGCGTGGACCAAGGTGGTATGTTATAGTATGCATGTATATTGCATAATTGTGTAGACTTTAAACGAGCAGCGAAAGCGAATCAACAATGAAAAGTGCCACCATCGTTCGAATTTAAGATAATTATAAAACAAGAAGAAACGGGAAATCATTGGTGCGGCATACAAAAAAAATGTATAAAAGTTCAGAAAGTAGGTAAAATAATGTAGAAAAGCTTTGAAAAGATTGACGCGCAATGCCTCACCGTGTCTACACCCATGCAAAGAGAACATAAAACCCACAGCAGTTCAAGTTTACGACACCAATATAACAATAAAGGCACGCACTGAAAATTACAAACCATTCATCTAGAACAGGGTGCTTCCTGATCAGCGGTATTGACAAAACCATAAAAGAAAATGTAGATATATCGTTAAAGCTATAAAACAGCGCCAATATTTTCTTACTTGAAGTATATGTAGTCAATGTATATACATAAATAAATCAAGATGGTCGACATCGAGGGTATAGGATTGGCATTGAGATTATACATCGGGTCAGACTTCACCACTGTGTTTGCCATTGACTAATGTACACAGTGACATTTGACCTTGCTGTCATTTTTTTCCGACAAGCAAAGTCTTATTTAATTTTATTTATTATTTACTACAGAAGTACCACCATAAAATCAAATGAAAATGTCCAAAACAATCCTTTTTACCAAAAGCATGACAAAATCATAATAATTACACTTCTCGTGCATTGATTTATCTCCTGTTGGTCTTGTGTTTCTCATTTTTTTACATTTTCATCCAATTAGAAATTAGCTTACTATTAGAATATATACCCTGAACGTCCCTATATTATTTTCAGCCAATCGTTTTCAGTGGTGACGCCTGACCTATGCTATTGTGCATGCTTCTTTGCTATAGTGACATACAAACAAAAAAGAAGCAATACGATATATATAATATTCCTTTGTATCTATATTATCTACCTGGCCTTTATTGAATAGTTAATATTAGGGATAGACAGATATATAGATATAGTTCTGACCAATCATAAATAACTCAACATTTGCGCCATATTTTCGCCATAGAATCGATAATGTACACAACTGTAAGTCTCAGGTGTTTTCTCTCGATCGACTGTACCAATCAAGATTAATTATGTACAATATAACGGTTAGTCAAAACTGTACATGAAACTTAATATATGTTTATGATAATATCGTATAGAAGTTTGAAAATCCATACTATAAAGACGATATTGTAATATCTTAATCACTAATTCAAAAATACAAAAGTCAAGCAAACCGTTCTTGTCTAAATACAAGTTTTTAACAAAGATCAACCTTAAATTATTTGAAGTTTCTTCTCACACACGAATGTTTTACATGTGTACGCATTACATTATAAGATTTACTACTTAAGTTTATTTTTCAAGACAAGTGTGTTTTAGGCTGTCTTTGATAGACATGGTTTTGTTTGAATTTTTAGTTTATTCATGATCAATTTGTGAATACGGCACAACGGTGCCATTGATTACTTGTTTTGTATCACCTTTATGTTTGTATGCTGATAGGTCTATGACCATTTGTATGAAATATATATATATATATATATATATAATTAACATCCATCATGATTGTCTATGTTTCAGTATGTAGGATACCTGATCGGATATGCTATTTGTGTGGCGATCGGTATACTGTTCCTATTTATCTTCCCCATTGTGGCGTGCTGCTTCTGCGGATGCCGTTGCTGTGGTAACTGCGGCGGAAAAATGTACCAGTCGGACAAAGACGCCAGCAACTCATGCAAAAAATACGCTTTTACTCTCATACTTCTAACTGCTGTGATATTCCTCGTGTAAGTGTATGGTTTTATTTTTAAGTTCTGGTACCTGTTTCACCAATATATGCTTAAATACTTAAAAACTAAAATCCAAGAAAAGCAGTCATGTGATCATGATTTGAGACTGGTTCAAGTAAAACTGTCTATGGTTTCATTGATATTGATTATATAAAAGATATATAACCAGTCAAAACTTAGCTTAAGTTTTTAAGTATTGAAGTAAACTGTTAGTGAATGGGCAGAATGAAACAAAAGCATTGTCTTTAAAATGCTTAAATATTTGTGTTCCAAAGCATTCTACTCGTTGCTGGTAAGAATCTAAGGAACAATTTTAATAAGATTACAATGTTAACCAACAAATAATTATAAAAGGAAGAAAAATGCATTGTCTATATAAAGATGTTAACAGCTAACAACAAGTAAATGGTAAAATGTGATTAATATTGTCATTATTGTGGTATTAAACGGCAGTTGTCCACATTACTACATGTATTATGGCCTTTGTACAATAAATGAGAGAACACAGAAACAATGCGAAGATAAGGATAATAAAATTTGACACTTTCTGTCCTTTTCCTGCCGGTTTAAATAATTCTGACTCAGCTCGATATTTTCTTTCTTTTCTTTTTCTTTTTAAAAAATGACAGCATTTATGGCGGATAGCCTATAACTGTCTTAATCGTTTAAAGATAATGACAAAACGAATTGCAGACTATAAAACTCTGACATAAGTTCAAGGTTCGAATAGAAAATAGAAAATAGGATAGTTATTTGTGGATTTCCGATTGTCGTAGACCATCAAACATTGGTAGGCGTTACAGTTGACAGTATTCGTTTATATCTCTGTGTGTTTTTTGTAGAAATTAAAGGTAATCGTGTCTCCTGTTTTAATATTTTCGAGTTAGATAATACTATGCAGATTATAGTCCATGTATGCTATTTGATATTAATTTCCTAAATTTCAGCTCGATTGCAGAGTTAGCTGATATGAATCTCTCTCGAGTCTGTTTCTTTGGTTAAATCGGTACTCTGAGAGCCTAGCTGGTTGGGTCTGGGGTCGAACCCGCGGCCTCTGGCGAGATTGGTCAACACTATATCAACCTATCTAATACTTCGAGTACTGTAGGTTGATCTGTGTATATACATTTCTTGTTAATGATATCGATGACATGGGCTGTTAATTAAGAGTAGCCATACCAACGCTGTTTTATTTTTCAGGGTAGGCATGGTGTGTATTTACGTGAACAACAGCAACACCTCTACTGCCCTGAACAGCATGTCGCCGACAACCAAAGAACAATTATCAGACATCAGGCTGTTCTTAAACAATACGGCCAAGGTAAACGCATGATTCACTGATAACATCTAGGGTTGATTTTTGTTGTGGATACAATGCAAATAATCGAATGGTTACAGGTAGCTTAATCGGGTCTGAGATAATTTGCATGCACTTGACTGATAGTTCGAAACTATCGCCAGTGCCCGGCAATTACATTATAAATAGCTAAAAATAAAACAACGACATTATCTGTCTGCCACATGCTACATTTTAAAATCAACTAAGATAAAGTGTATGAAGCTGGAGACACGGAGATCGAATCCAACAAATCCTGTGCCTGAAGCCTTGCACGTTGACTTGCCCCTTCCTTCGTTTTAACTTAAACTTTACATCATATACGTTTTTCTTATTAATCAATATTTTAATTAATATTTCAGATTAAGTCTATTAATAATTAAAGTATAATTAAAACAGAATACAACGTGAAATAAGCCTCGATTTTCGCTGTATACCTTATTTAATTTAGATCGTTTACAATTTTCAGGAAGCAAACCACATCGCAAGGACCAACTTTAATTTCATGGTTCAGGCAGTGACACGAGATTTGAACAGTAAGTCTCACAATGTTGATTACTTTGCTTGATAAATCTGGGATCCAGTCCTATTTAATGCAATAAGGCCAAATTAACCACCATGTCGTAAGAAGATCCGGAAAATTAAGACTTTCATCCATTAAGGTCTCATTACACAGTTACGCCCCTTTGTGTCATGGTAACAAGATTCTTGCACTTAAAAAAAAGTCCTCTGTGTGATTTGGTTTGAAATATTTTCAAAATGGTTCATAGGGGCTGTGATTTCTTGCTGCAGATGTGTACATAGCATATACTGAAATAAGATACCACTGGGTTTAAAAAAGTGACCTTTTTAGGGGTTTAAACAGATACATGTATTTCTGAGAATTTGAGGACTTCTTTAAAATAAAATCTTAGGATGTCACAGCACTGTCTGTAAAAAAACCAAGTTGGTCAACTTACAGTTATTGTGCATTTTTATGTGCGGAAGCATTCCTGCTATGGAAAAAATATTTTATAAAATCTTATTTTACATAGAACAAAGAACAAAATTCAACTGTGTAGTGAGACCTGGAAACTTTATTTTACTCAGTGACTGAGAGTGATTAAGAATGACTGAGAGTGTTTTTCAGGCATCATTTGGTGACGTTTGTTTGCCCCGTTGGCATGGTGATGAGCTCCTATCAGCATATTTTTATTACCTTGGATTTAATCATGATAACGTATAGTCCATGCTTTTATAAAGAAAACTTTACGGTATAAAAGACATGGCATATATAATTTATCGATTAATTTAGCAAATACATTATATCCTGTATCACAGTGTGAAATTACTGAAAATGTATTTGCAGCTATGGGGAATACGTTTTGTTACTTTACCAATGTTAGTGACGAGAGAATTGAGCGGATCTTCGATTATTTTTTTCTAAATTTAAAATATAACAAATATATGTTTGTCGTCAGTGTTTTTATAAATTAGATATGAAAAAAAAATACCTTCAAATATGCATGCACATTTCATGTCAGAAGTCATAGCGAAAATGCTTAATTTCTACCATTGTCATATAAATTATTTGGATGACCAAGATTTAAAAAAATATCCAACCAATGTTCATGGATATGCAAGTTGTTCTAATGACGTTTTTATCACCCCTCTTTCAGATGTAGAATATCTGGTTGGTCTACCATTGCGGCAAGATATAGAGACAGAAACAAACATACGAACAACTCTGACATCGGCATATTCACTTACAAGTGGTACATATGTTTTACTTTTCCTTCTGTATCTCTCTTCTCTCATAATCAATATCATTTTTCTGTCTTTATTATTTTGTCTTTCCTTTTATCTAATAATATAAACAAGTATACTTATACTTGGCATTTCTTATTCACAAAAGAAAAATGTTTGAGGGTTGGAATGAAAAGAATATGAACACTATTACTATTTTGTATTTGATGGAACAATTCGTTTCCGGCCTTTACTGCTATCTACAGCAAAACTGTGACTTTCATGTTGCATTGTACATGTATGTATAAAAGTAATACTGTGTATGTGTTCGTTGCTGCGAAAAAAGAAAACATACTTGTGTATGTAAAAAATATAAAATAAAACAATTGAAAACAAAACTTACATGAATGCCGACATTACCTATTATGATTACCATCAACGTCGTCGAAGTCATTATGCATGGCACAACTAGATGATCGTGTGCGTGTTTTAATCTTGTTTTGTTTTCAACTGCATATTAGTTAAACACGCATTTGCTTTTAAATCAATGTATCATTGATGAATTCAATTACACTGTCTACACATGTTAGTTTATACTAAATTGTTTATACTGTCTTCGTGTAGACTTGGAGTCGGCTGACACAGCACTGGCGGACGTGGAAACTAAGAAAACTGCCCTAGAAACGTCCCTTACTGCTCTTACAACTGCAATAAATGGCGTGAAAACATCGTTGGATTCAATTTTTGCAACTTGTGGCGTGAATTGTCCAGTGGGTTCAAGACCAGCTTATGGAAGTGCTGCAACCGGTATTGATAACTCAGCGGTAGGTTGATGTTTGGCGTTATTATTTATTTTTAATTGAATATGGAATAAGTGTTTTAAGGCTGTTGCTATCTATTGTTTTACATGATAATACGTTTATAAATATAGACGTTAAATTAAACCGACGATTTTAAAGGTGTGTCATTTATAACATTATTACAGGTTCAGTAGATGATAGAAAGATTATTGAATCATAAAAATGAAGGTCTTTTTCGAAGATAATAATTGATTCTGTCCTTGTAGTTTATTTTATTTATGAGAAATCCGTATAAACACAGGTTGGCATTTACCTTTTTATTCGTCGGTCCGATACTGACCAGTGAGTGACTTTATTGTGGACCACGATTTAGTATTTGGTCAATAAAATTAAATAATTTTAAACTACAGAGACAAAAGAAATAAAGTTATTGATTAGAATAACCGTTATATAAAATTATGATGTTTTATATAAATATGCAGTTTTATTGTTAAGATCGTTAACATATCAACGATATAGGCGGGCCTCTTTTAATATTTCTTTGTTGGATGCCGAAACTAAGCAACTACGGCTGACGTGCAACCTATCCAGAACCAACAGCTGTCGGTACGCTATTCACTGAACCGTTTTCATCAATATTAACTTATCATCTCAACTAGTTATGTTTTGTATTCTTTTAACAGTTTCCTGGCCTAACTGGACCAAGAACAAGCATGGACAATGCCAAGGGGAGTAACTTGACAGCTAAAATACAAGACGTAAGATTTATTTTTGTTCTTAACTATCACATCTTTTAATACCAAAGCAGGATTTTCCGAGTGTAGCATCTAATTTGATCATAAATAAATACAGTGTAACTAATTTATTAAACATTACCTTAATACTAGTCTCTCCCAGGGTTCGCTGTGCTACGGGAGACATCACGAATATTTTGTTTATCCCAAATCAACATTTATACGTCCACATTTGCTCACTAAACCTTAACAAGGGTTATACGTTGGATTATTTTTAGCGCGTAAATAAATGTAAATAAACAGGAGCGACAAACTATTTTGTGGCTAGAAAAATGTCCTCCAGCTGGTGACGAACGGCTTCCCGGCCTCCCCCCCCCCCCCCCCCCTCCCACACACACACACACACACACACACACACTCCATCCCTGAGTGGAATTTGATATTTCAAACGTCAATCAAATGCTGCATTCAAGCGTGTGTGTTTTAAAATTAAAAATGTTTTTGTGAAAATTACATTCTCTGATGCTAATCCTTATGGTGATAAATTGTCTCATGTATTTTTGTATTATCAGTTCCCCCATGTTACTCGATGCCAGGTTTAGTGAAGAAAGCAAGTTATAAATATATATGGCTCAGTATGATTCTTTGAGAAAATACACTGTGTTATATTATACCAACTTTTTCATCTAGCCCAAATGTATTAAGAATGATTATATCTGTATGTGTTTATAAAATGCTGGTATTGAATACATTAAAGAGGAGAATGCTTTAACATGCATTTCGATATTAACGTGTCTTTGTATAATGAATGACAGCTAGTATTGCGCATAGTATTAGTAAACTCTCACCATATATTTTGAACAAATTCAATGTATTATGCACACGAATGGCGTAAATGCAAACGAATGCATATTTTGTTTGTATTTAGCTTATGTTTAAAGTGTTCAAAATACAAAATGTTTATACTTATATGATTTTATAACGATTTTGTTGTTGATTACTGTTTTACTGAGACACGTGTAGATGTATAACGATTAATTGATGCATCGATGGACCACGGTGCAATGCATTCATTAGACCTACGATGTATCGATACGATTGTCGGATATCGTACATAGCAATTCTATTTTTGATTAAATATAAAAACTAGCTAATAAAAACAAACAAACAAAAATAACGGGTTTCTAAACAAGAGTCTCAATAGGCTTAAGTCGCTCACCTTATTTCATCTGTCACTTTTCCAATTTTGAGAATTATATCTGTGTTCACATAGTATTCATATGTACAAACTAAAGTCCTCCCTCCCATTGAACACTAGATCCTTTATATGAACAAACATGAAACACCTGTTCAAAGAGATCATTTATACCAAATATAAATTTGGCTGATTTGTTCTTGAGAAATTATTTTTGAAATTAACAATTTCATATCTTTTTGAGCCCCTGCTGACCCTTACGTGTATTAAATTCCCTTTAAAAAACAGCCTTAACTGTAATTACCAAGCAATGCCCCAGACGTCAAGATGTTTGAATAATACCTTAAATAAATGAGAAAAACATAATTTCCTTTTTTCCCATAGTATTCCATCCAATGTAGAAATCAAAATCCCCTTACTGTACCCTTATGGAATATTGCCCTATTTATTTGAACAAACTTGAAACCCCTATCCGTAGAGATCATTTAACTCAAATATAAACGAATTTGGTGTGTTGGTTCTTGAGAACATTTTTTGAAAATTCACAATTCTATTCCTTTTGGGGCTCGTGATGATCCCAATTGGCTATCAAATCTCCCTTTAAGGACCCAGTCTCAACTGTTATGACTCAACAATACTCCAGATCTCAAGATGATTATAATAATTCCTAAAGTAGATAATAAAAAAGAATTAACTATTTTTCTATTTGGATATAAAATCCCCTTTAAATGACCCAGTCTCAACTGTATTGTTAAACAATGCTTCAGGCATCAATATAATTAGAATAATATCAAAAATGGATGCCGAAAACACAATTTCTTGTTTTCCCATACTATTCCTATGCAGAAATCAAATTCCCCTTTTTGGATCCCAATGACCCTTGTCCCATCATATGAACCAAATTGAAATCCCTACGCGAAAGGATCATTTATACCAAATATAAACAAATTTGGCTAGTCGGTTCTTGAGAAAAAGATTTTTAAATGAAAATGTCCCTATGTTAAACTTTTGACCCTAGGGTCGTGGCTTAAACAACTTTGAGAGAAACTGATTAGGTGATACTACATGCAAACTATCAAACATCCATGCATTGCACTTTTGGAGAAGAAGATTTTTGAAATATTGAAGAAAAAAACTGATTAGACCATGGGGTGTGAGCGAGGTCAAATCGAACCCAGGATCCTGATTTGATCAAATATGAGAGAGCTTCACAACAAATTTGGTGAAAATCTGCCAAGCGTTTTAGAAAAGAAGTCGTTTAAAGCAATAGTTAACTTATGATGACGGACGATGGACGGACGATCATTTCAACTTCAGCTTTGCTCAGGTGAGCTAAAAAGCAAGACGAATATTCGAATATAAAACTGACTAAACATTACGGATAGCATATCAAGATATAAGATACAAAAAACTTTATTTTGTGTCGGATGTACAAATATGCTGTAAATCTATTTGCCGACAGATATAATTATTGTCATTTTCTCATTATCATCAGGTAGGTACTAATAGTTCCCACTATGTTTACTCCGTCGCTTTCGCGGTTATGCAGTGTAATACGTGTAATGTACGATTATATCTTTACAGTTATGTGTGACAAAAATACGACGCAGGATCGAGATGACGACGATATAGTTAGTTAGTGATATTCGTTATGAGTTTATCTATAGTATATCAGTTTCCTGTTCCTGAAATTAATCGTCTGCTTTGAAAATAATAATTAGTCTAGTATTCGAGGAGTTATATATATAGAGAATTATCTATACACGTCCTTGGTAATGCTCAACCTTTCAATGGATTTTTGTCATGGAGGACAAATAATATGTGATGCTCCCCCCCCACCGTCATTTAGAGCTACCGTTTGGAAAAGTTTCCCAGGCACAGGTACTGTGTTCACAGGTATCGTATAGAAAAATGAAATTGGTGTTGTTATAGATACATAATATATGTAGATAAAAGGTTCATGAAGATAACGTTGATACACGTTTAAGTTGTGTTGTTTTCTGTTAGTTCTGGAGGTGTCGCCCATATGGGAAGTCAGTGGTGACAATAAATAAAGTTATCATCAAGTAATGTCAGTTACGAAACTGGCCTGCAATTAAAGTTGATTTTCATTTCATTTCAGATCAGCTTTAAATGTACATTTTTAACAATTTAAGGATGTCAAATCAGCATTGGAAATGTTATGACATTAGATGAAAGCACTTCGGACAAAGTTGGAATATCCGGGAATACTACTACCAGTAGTTCTGTCTAGTATGATTATATTTGTCTGAAACGTGTGTATGTTTCTTGTGTAAATTATACACACTTTAATTATGTATTGTAGGCAGTGAATGAACTGGATTCTATTCCGGAGAGAGTTGGGAACGATTCATTAACAAACAGAAATGGTATGTGTTTTTTAGAGACCACTGTATACCAAAATAAGGGTTGATAACACAGATTGTGTTGTTTATTTGCTATGCTTGTATAGAACTTGTTGCAACAATTTAACATATTGTACATTATGCCCTTTGATTGTATGCAAAACACTGAAATTTTAATAAATGCATCCTTTTTATACTTTTTAACACCAGTGATGTCTTATTGTAGTATATGCTATGTCAGCATTTGCTCTACTCATCTGCAGCAAGAACTCATAGCCTATGAACCATTTTGAAAATATTTTAAACCAAATTACACAGTACTCTTTTTTTAGCACAAGAATCGTGTTACAATCACTCGCTGTATAGCGAGGCATAAAGAGACGTTCCAAGTAATGTTTCATTTAGTGGTTAAATATTGACATTAAATGAAATGTGTAACATTTTCTGCATACATGTAGATATAGAATACTAAGTCGGTGTCTTTTCGTAAAAGTGTATCAGAGTTGAGGTTTAGATGCTGGTCCAGTGCTTATATTTTTATGGAACTACTATAGTATTCCATTTATATGTTTGAGTAAAATATGCTCATGTATGTCCCGATCATTATATCATGGGCATTAAATTAAAGAGAAAGAAATTCAAGGTAGTCTGCCAAATAAACTTATTATTGGGTTACCGTTTTTAATGTCAATTATTTTTGATTATCATATGATAAACACTATGATAACATGTTTGTTTTAAATAATTGCCATGATTTAGATCTGAAGACAACCCTGAATGATCTGTCAGATGACATTGATCCACTGGTGAAGGAAATAGATGACCTGAACAGTCTCGTGAGTGATATAGATATTTTGATCATTCTTTTGTACCTTTTCAAGATGCGGTTCAACATCATTTTAAACACATTTCATGTTATATATGGCATATCCAAAAACAATTTGATAAGAAATTAACTCTCTTACAGTACACTAATTGCACATCACCTTAGCCTGGAATATTCATTTAGAACCATTGTATGGTGAGGATTAACAGATCTCTCTCTCTCTCTGTACATCATCAATACAATACACAAACTAATTAATTCTATATATATTATATTAACTCAAACTGTAATATATAATGAGTACTTTAATGTTTTCTGAATATTTAAAGGTCAGTGGTTCAAATGCCACAATCGATTTAGACCAGCTTGCAAAGACTGTTGACGATTTTGGAACCACAATTCAGCAATATGATAAATACAGGTACGATGAAATTATGTTTTCGAAATTATCTAGTTCTGAACATATGCTTATAAAACACAGTAATACATAACTAATATATACCAGTTAAACCAATGGTCATAGTTAAGGTAGAAGAAGATAGATAAAACCAAATATAACATTACTAATATCAAAATATTAAACGTCAAGTCTATAAAAGAATGATGTTTCTCCTAAATATTGAATAAAACGATAGAACATATTAGGATTCCTTTGTGTATTTGTATTAATAAAGTGTAAGTTTTTACTGATTTGTTTGAAAATATGTTTAATAAGAAGAAGGTGTAGAAATTGTCACCTCATATTAACGCTGTATAATTAAAGACAGCTATCTGCAACAATACTATCTTTTCCTGATCATTTAATAAGTGTTCATTATTAATCTCATCACTTTAATTGAATCATGAAGCATGATAAAAAAAAACTGTGGAAAATTGAAGTTTGCAGCACAATTTATTCTCTTGCTCCTGCAAAATGCTTTTTTTTAAAAGGACAACTGTATATAGATTATAGCATCACTTGTTCTTTATACATGTCTTTGAATCATAAACCAGTATTCAGCTCCCATGACCCATGCTGTTACTACTTCTGTATGATTGTATTGTACATATTGTAACTACCGGTACCGGTAGTCTATAAACTACAGCAGTGGACTATTAATAGTGTCCTTCTTGCATGAGGAAGAATGTTGGTTCCATACCAACTGGGTCATACCAAAGACTTGAAAAATGGTTCTAGAAGCTTCCTCACTTGGTACTCAGCATTTTGAGGATAGTTCTAGGTCTGGTCACCCCGGTGTCAGTATAATGTGACTGGCTGGGATGTCGCACCATGTGTCTGCGGCATGGTACTCGAGAGTATAAAATATAGCTTGGGTAAGTACCATCTTGATATGACTAAATTAATTGTGAAAGTGATGCTGAACACCATACACTTGCAACAATTAGTCTATATATATATCTATTTGGTGGTTGTGTCCTTTGTACGTCTCCTTATGTCTACCATATATTTTCTTTTTTCTCAATGTTGAGAATATATTACCGGTATATAGTATTACATGTATATTGTAGATCATATGGTGGGATAGGTTTGGCATCAATAGTACTGCTGGTGATAGTCATGGTGGTATTTGGAATGATATTCGGTGTGCTGGGATCAAGCCTTTCAACACCTCCATCAAAGCGAGGTTGTGCGTCTAACTGTGGAGGTGTATTCCTGCTATGGTATGATATAGGGGGCATGCAGGTCTCAATAAACATTTCAGCGCTGAGATTTTCCTCAGCTCATATAAATTCATTTTACTTTACATTACTGATTACTTGGACTTACTACTCATTAAAGCTATAATACATTTTTATTGATTGGTACAGAATCAGAGGGAAAATGGTGTAGACACGATAGCACCTTCATTTTTATTGAATCTTAACCAAACCTGCACAGCTGCATAATGTAACTAACAAAATTCAACTTAAAAAATTATTGAGCCTGTGACATTCTTATGTAACTGGATCGAGACATTTTAAAAACAATTGATAAATAAACACATTTTTTATTCATGCGCCTCTTAATTATTGGATGAAAAAAATAAAACAAAAACAAACCTGTCGTGTAACTAAGAACTGAGGACATGGGAACTGAATTGGTTAACACCATTTCAGCACATTACAGGTTATATATGATGTCCAATTTCATATTAGAGGAAGAACCCACAATGCATCTGTCCAGAATAAAATCACCTTCCTTCAATAAGTAACTGGCAAACGCTCTTGGATAATGTTTAACTGAGCTGAAAATGGTAGGGGAGCCAGGCTGAGTAGGTGGTTTTGATGTGACACGCCTTGGACTGCTCGGTCATGGATGACCCTTAGATGTAAATAGAATACATAAAGTAGCACTTTAGCATCAAGGACTTGACAATATAAACTTCCGCAAACATGTTTATTTTTATCAGCCAAATCAAACTACCCGGTTTTTTTTTAAATATTAAAATGTTGAACGATTGTATAATAAAACAAAGTAGGATTAATTGACCATGTGTTATATATTTTCCAATACTTGCAAACTACAAGTTTCCGACTAGTTCTCGATGTGAAATATTCTTTATGATTGGCATTTTAAATTGAGTTCAGTTAGAATACTGTGATAGTGTAAATAGATATGCATCTGTTTATTTTTAGGTCAGCAGCATTTGTGTTTATATTTTCCTCACTTCTGATGTTGCTTACGATGGTTACGTTTATGATCGGTGCTCCTATACAGAGATTTGTTTGTGTTCCAGTCACTGAATTGGACGAGCTGGAAGAGGTAAGATTTGATATGCATGATGTTGCATTGAAAACATGAAAGTCTGAGCAGGGTAACATTTTTCACAGTCTCTTTTTATGATTGGACACTGAGGTCACAGTGAGGTGGATGATCGAGGTTGAATAAATCCCATTAACCCGGCTGTGGTGTTTCACCAAAATATGTAAGTAAATACTGAAATCAAAGTAATGCATCCAAGTGGTCATGATTTTATAGACTCTAGAAAAACTGCATTTGGTTTTATTGACACTGATTAAATAAAATTAATGTTACCTTTTTAAAATAAGTTTTAAGTATTTAAGTAACACTTAAGAGATTGTTGGTGGAACAAGAGCCAGGTTTAAGTTCCCCAGGCATGGTCGTCACTTGACTGTCATCACTGTATATACATGTATATACTTAATGTTATTATATTTATTGTTTATATGCATGCTGTTGTGGCAGACACCGAGTTTGTATACTTGATAATGTGTTGGACTCTTGGTGTAATAAGTGAATATTATTCATTAAAAAGGCAAACCTAAAGTCATTCAGGACTGAGTATCTTAATACAAAATAATGGGGTTTGGAGCAATGAGAGAGTCTTGGTTTAGTACCAAAGTTGAAATGGAGTAGAGTAAAAAATGGAGGTGGGCCTAGATTGGGCTAGGGCTGGTGCCACAGTAGATATGGGGCATTGGGGCTGGACATGTTCAAATGATGATACGATGTATTTGCATTGTGACATATGACAAATATTATCAAGCTGGATACAATTACAACAGTTCATATGAAAACCTAATGACATTTTTGAGCTTCAGAGTGAGTAAGATACTGAACCCATGAAACACAGTAATAAAACAGAGTCAGTATTTGATTGGAGTTTAATATACATGTAAGAACAAGTATCATAACACAAAGTGTAATAAATACTATATTTTGCCTTGAACTTGAAGTATGAGCATGTACACCTGTGTGCCAAGTTGCCCATCCACATAACAATAAGTATGCACAGTGAAATACAATTTGTACCAAAACTTTAACACAGAGTTTATGAAGACAAGGTATGGCCATTACACCCTGAAATTATTCAAATATGACTGAATTGCAAACCAGAAATCCAATACAACTCGGTTGGCTGGAACACCACCAATTGCTCAAACAACTAACTCGGTCCCTGCCAAATTCCTATTTAATTTCTATTCTACCACCGATGGCTAGAACACTGATAAGTGGAACTGTCGAACAAGAGATTAGGTCCTGCCAAAACACTTACCTGTCTTTTCACATCTTTCGGTCAAATAGCTGATCAAAGATAAAGAAAATCAGAGAAGTTTTCCATGTTTGTTCATGCATTCAAAGGTGTGAAGTAATTTCTACATGTCATAATATTCCTACTGTCTTAAAGAGCAAGAAATTCGTTATGATAATTTCGCGAGTGTGTTTATAATTGGTTACACGTTTGCTTTAATTGTATACCGCATGTTGCATTAATTAAGTTAATTCGATTTTTAATTTGATTTTTGCAAACATTGAAGGTAAAGAGTATCTCATACAATTTTACCCTATAAATCTTAGACATAGACATAGACATATTTTATTGACTTAAACTTTACAGTTTCTCATCATTATACATACAATTGACAATATTTTTGCACATGACAGATATAAGCATTATAAACATTAAATTTTGCAAAAGTATAAAATGTTTAGTATACAGACGTGTCTGTTAAACAAAATATATTAAGTAACAAAAAACATATGATTTACCCATATAATCTTAGTATTTTACCCACCCAATTATGATAAAGTAATTCAGCTTATTTTTCTAACAACACATACATAACATTTGACATAACTTTCGTGAGAATGTACTATTAATTCATTAATTTAAAATAAAGTTCGGAATAGAGCGTCTAATTTTTAATGCTTCCGATATGTATTTGCTAAGTTTAGCAAGTTCAATTTTGTTTGAGATTGTAGCAAGGTTACAAATTTGACCATACTTGGTCTTCTAATATAATATTTTTTTATAAACTTATTTCTAATATCAGTATACATAGAACACAATAAAACAAAATGACACTCGTCTTCAATATCGTTACTGTTACAAATTTGGCATTTACGTTCGTTTCTATCTAATCTGTCCCTGGAATATCTACCATTTTCAATTCTAAGTGAATGAGAAGAAAGTCGTAATTTAGTTAAAAAGCTGCGTGCGGTTTTAGAATACAATAAATCAAGATAGTTTTCATAACCAAAAGTTGGTTTTAAATTTCTGTATAAAACGTTGAGAACCCAATTTGAAATGAGATCTGCATTCCAGTTTTGAATAAAACAGTCTACTAGTCTTTAGCGAAATATTGAAATAAAAGTATTACTAATACCATTTGTTGGTTCACCCAAACATACATAAACCCATAGTTATGTAACATACATTTTACATTTGACAACCAATTTATTTTCCTATTTTCACCGTTTTCATATGTACTCTTATATACACAATTTAAAATCACATTATCCGACTTTAATAGCCTTATCCAGTATTTGATTATCCTTATATAAATCTTGATATAAAAAGCGGATAGTGGCCAAGTTCTCCATAGACACCTGCATTGCTCATTGTTAACTTAACCCCTAAAATATTCTTACAGAACTTTAAATATATTCTCTCGATATCCTTGGACTTGGTGAATCCCCATACCTCACTCCCATAACTAAGAATAGATGTAACAAAAGCATCAAATAATTGCAAAGATGTTTTTGGATGAATTTCAAATTTTCTTATATTTGAAGTTAAAAGATTCATTGCTTTTAACGCTTTACCGCAAAGATATTGTTGATTCAATGTCAAAGTGCCCGTATAATTAAAAACAACACCTAGATAATTAAAATTATCTACAATATCCAATAACTTTTCATTATAGTGGAAACGTTCAGATTCTTTTAATCTACCTCTTTTGCGAAAAACCACGACTTTTGTCTTTTCGGTATTTACTTGGAGACCCCAAATATCACAATAATCATGTAATCTTTCAATACTTCTTTGCAGATCCTCTGGGCTTGAACCTATGAGAATCATGTCGTCAGCAAAAAGCAATAATATTAAAGTAATATTGCCAAAGACATTCCACAGTTTACTCTATTTTGTAAAAATAGCTCAATGTCCTCCATGAACAGAGCAAACATGATCGGCGACATTATTTCTCCTTGCTTTAAACCTACTGAAATATTGAAAAAGTCCGAACAAGATCCACTTAATTCAACACAAGATTTAACGGAATGATACATTGATCGAATAATCCTAAGCATTTTCACTTTAATGCCTAATTTAAATAATTTAAACCACATTGCGTGTCTATAAATTGAATCAAAGGCTTTTTTTAAGATCAACAAAAGCGCAATATAGACGATTTTTATTGTTAAGAACTTTATCAATAATACATCAGAGTATAAATATAGCATCTGTAGTGGATTTCCTTTCTAAAACCAAATTGAGAATCTGATATAATATTATTTTCATCACACCATTTATTTACTCGCTCATTTAAAACACTTGTGAAAAGTTTGCCCATACAACTAACTAGAGTTATTCCCCGGTAATTTTAACTTCATCTTTGTCACCCTTTTTGTGTAGTGGAATAATACAACCCTTAGTCCATTCATCTGGAAAACACCCAGTATCAAATATAATATTAAAAATGTCTGCTATATGAGACGATAATATACCGCAAGTTGATATAAAATATTCATTAAGCATATTATCTCCAGCAACCTTCTTTTTCTTTAACGCTCGGATCGCGACCTCAACTTTTCGGACACTTATACGTCTATCCAGTTCTTCGAAAACTGGGTCGTCCTGATTGAAATCATGGGTTTGGTTAAAAGTTTCAGCATCATCGGAAATAGTAACAGGTATATCTTTGAAAAGATTTACAAAATATGTATTAAAATCATGTAAAGAAATGTCTGGGGGAGTTTGTTTTCTTTTGATAAAACTTTTCCAAAATTCACATGGTCTGGAAAAATGCATACTTTCCAACTCTTTCATTTGTTTGTATTGAAAAGCATGTTCCTTTTTTTCAATAAGTTTTTATAAGCAATCTTGTAATCAGCAAGTAACGTTCTGTTCACATCTGACTTATTTAGATTAAAAGTATATAATGCTTCTTTATACCGCTTTTTAGCTTGAATACACTCCTTATCAAACCACCGGTTGTATCACTGTTCTGAATGTTAAACTTTGACCCCGAAACATTGTATTTCCTTTTAAAAAGCGGATCGGCCACTTCGCGGATTGTATTCGTAAATTTTACAATAAGGTTATTAATACTTAACGGACTATTTTTATCGATAGTATCTAAAAAATTATTGAACTGTGGTAATTTGTCTATTATTCCTCTGCGAAAGGCATCTATATGCTCATTTTCCCATTTAGTACTTTCCGCAAACTTTGCGCAATGATCACTGTCAAGACTTACCGGACATTTAATTGTAAATGATAACGGCGCGTGGTCGCTGAACTCATTGAAATTCTCAATTTTGAAATTGCTCACTGATCAAAAACCGCGTTCCCTTACTAAAAGATAATCTATCACACTACACCCGTGCCTGTTAACATATGTATGAGAGCCATTACCAAAGTCACCATCTATTCTTCAATTGGCTATTCTTAATGAGGTAGCTTTACACAAATCTAATAATTTATATCCCTGTGAGTTAATAACGGTATCTTGTTATTTTCGCTGCAATGGATTATCTGGTATGTAATCTAACGAGTCTAAATCTTCTACAATACTATCGCATACAATGTAATCATTTCTGTTTGACACATGGCATTATAATCACCTGCTATAAATAGCCTACCTAGCGACTAGAAATCGTGAATATCGTTTTGCAGTAATTCAAATAAATCGACATCAAATATGTTTGCCGCCGGCGAGTCATCTCCCCACATATACACACCACATAAATAAGTATCGTAATCGCTACAAAAGAAATCTTTATCTAACTTTAACCAAATAATTGTATCATTATGATTTCGTATAATTGATACACCTGTTTTTATAATGTTTTTTATATAAATAGCAATACCACCACTATTACGCTTTGCCCTCTTGTGTCTAAATTTCCTGTAAAAATTATAGCATTTATAACCTGGAAGGTCAATGTCACTGTCCTCTGAAGTCCACGATTGTGATAATATTATGATATTGTTTTTACACAAAATATTTACGAAATCAGTATTCTCCTTCTTAAGATTACTCAGTCCATTACAATTCCAAACTAGTATCTTGAGTTCATTCTTTGCGTTTCCCTAGTGAGCCTTGATCGGTTTCCCGTCAATATATAGGGTGTCGTAACTTATCCATGTGCTTCGCCCTTCCTGTTTAGACATGGGTAGTCTCATTGCACAATGTCGCATTTAACAACACATTTACCTGGAGAAGAAACGGCTGAGCAACTTAGTGATGGACCTGGTAATTGGGGGATAACTAAGTCAGCCTCTTTAACTTATTGCCGAGCAGCCGGCAAAACTGGAGTGTGATTATCATGTCATTAACATTCTCATGCACACCGAAAGCTAAATATAGCTATTTATACATGAGTATATAAAATTATGATGGTAAAAGGTAAATTAAGTAATTATAGTGTTATACAAATAATTATTTTGGAAATGATCTTTTCTGGTATATTGGATTTTCTACATAAACAAGATATACACATCATTTACATCATCTATTGCACCTGTTCAAAGCATACACATGGAATTCAATAACATGCTCACAAACATACTTGTACACCTTGTACATGTACGATGACTGTTGTACCAGGCTTGACTCTAACTACCGCTAACTCGAACTATTTTGTCCAGTCACGTTGAATTCGAGCGATTGAAGTTCTACTGTATATACTACATGTATACTACCTCAGATTATAAGCATTCACATGTATGCCATGTTTCATCTGTAAGACTGCAAGCAATTCACAGCTTACATTAAAATGTTAATGCAGAGTTTAAATGTAAATGTGACATTTTCAACCTGCAATATGACCTTGAATTTGGAGCCTGGTGAGTTACAACATATATACTGCCTCATAGTGTGAACATGCACACTTATGAACAACTTAAACCAAAACTTTAATGCAGTTGGAATGCCAATGCAGAAGATGACACTGGAATGAGTACACCCTATATATAGAATAGTCGAGTTAAAAATTGTTTTCAACTTAAAGCACTTCCGTTGTGTTCCTTTAAATTTGTAAAAATACATAATTTTAAGGACTACTGAATTTTCACATATTTCTTCTGTTCCAGTTATTTACTATCTACAGCGACCAGCAGGTTGGAACAGGAAAATATTACATTGCCAAAACGCTGTTGGGCAATGACACAATACCACTAACAATATCAGGGCTCCTCAAGTAAGTTTACAAATGATAAGATTTTCAATAAAGCTTTCATTCAGTGAGGAATCATTCATTACATTCAGTTTCACTTTTCAGCTAGAAACTGTCACCTCAGGCAACATTATATTTTCATCATTTTTTTTGCCTTCTTTTATTTGATGGTTTATTTATTCAAAATGCAATTGCATCTATTATAGTTGGAATCCACATGTATACTATGACTTCTAACATATCAATTTAATCAAAGTCCTGGACCTATTAATTAAAGATGCATCACCTATAACTTTTTGTTAATGATGGAACGCTTATTGAATCACAAAGAGGAAGGTCCCATTCAAAGATAATCATTGATTCCGTCCATGTAGTTTATCTTATTTATGACAAATTTATTAATACACAGAATACATGCACTTTTCGTTTTATTCAGCAATGTTTTAGCATAACTTGATACTATCCAACGAGTGACTGTCTCGCAGGTCGCGAATAAATATTAATGTTCAACAAAATTAAAGAATTTTACACTACAGAGACAAAATACAATATAAGTTATTGAATAGAATATCTGTAATATATGATGTTTGGTATATATCAGCGATATAGCTAAGAAAAGTATATGCAGCTTCTAGAGAGGGAAGAGCAAGGTCGGGTGTATTCATGATAACCAGATTTAAGCTCTCTGGTGACAGTTATGCTGCTCACTGTTCCTCATTTCTTCAAGTTGTAAGTGTTGTATATTAGTTGATAATTGGACAAGTTCATCATCACACGGTATAGGTAAAGCGGGTTACTACAGTTTGGTATGCAACACAATCATAACTGAATACCTGTCCCACCTGTATTGGTCAATGTTATGTTTATAACTGTTTTCAACTGAACAAAAGCGGACTGTACCTGTAATGGTTATGTTGTATATTGATTATGTTGTTATGGTACATGTATCTGTATCTTTCGAACACTACATGTATGTCTCGTGTTGCACATCTGTTGTCTTAATCTAATGTGTTAAAATTGTTTATTTATCTTGACAATTACACAGAGACTGCAAAGATGGCAAAGCAGCTTTGAATGCCTTCAAGTTGGACAGCAAATTCAATTTAAACGACATTCTCAACTACTCAAAGGTAAATACACCAGGTCCTGTATCAATAAAGCATCTTAAGTAGGAAAATTCAAAAATGCAGAATTGAAGATCAGGGGCCGGCAAAAGCACTCTTCCGCTCGTCCTGACAAGTGATTTTTGTCTGCGGATTAGCGATTTTACCAGTAACTAGTCCATCGGACGAGTAAACTTTTGGCAGAGATCAAAAAGTAAACGATCTGAAAACTGTAAAAAAAGAAATGATATAAAGTCGTTACGGTATTTATTCTTTCCATATTTCATTGCTGTAAATATCATTTGTAAATTTGACATTTAATGCTCATCAACGATAACATTATCATGCAATTTCTTGTCGAGTTTCCAAGAATACTTTTCATTACAAAGCGTTCGGCATAATTTTTATAAGGTATCGAGATGCGCTTGCGCAGCATTTTAATGCCGGTTAAAAAAAAATCAAACTGTTTTACGATTCTCGGAATAGTAGGCCATCCAAAAAGCAAAATAACCCTTATTTTAACTTTTGATGGCAATTTTTAGTAGAATTGTTTCATTGCCCAAGATGTATAGTATCGTGAGATGATGAATGCCACTCATGAAATTGTGTTTTACGATCACAGTTGAGTTCAAAGGTCAATCAGGTGCTAAAATTAACAAAATGGTAGTGTATATAAAATATTGTTATTATACTACAACTATGTTGCTTTATATATTTTTTTCTGTAATGACATGTTGTTAACAGTCTAATGAAACATTGAAAAGGACAATGAAGCATCTATTTAAAGGATAATGAAGCATGTCTGTCTTTCTGTTCATATTTATACGAGCTGAAAGTTCAATAAGTGCATTTAAAATGTGGACAGTTTCAGTATTTGTTGTTTATTTGCAAATATGCGATTTGTTATTAACTTTAAATGTTATACCTATCTTTGAAGATACAATACTAAAATTAACTCTTATTAAAAAGTTGCTTGAACGTCCGTATGTTCTACACAAGAGGATAATACACTGATGCACATTTTTATCATAAATTCTTTTCCAATTGAAATGAGATTCGAATCCAAATAATAATTATGATATATAAACCTCAAATGTAAAAGAAAGAGAGTTTATGTTATGATGTAATCAAATTACCTTAATTGTATGTAAAACTAGTAAAATGTGTCTCCCCATATATAAAGATGTCATACAAAATATCTCAGATTCTTAGAATATTACTTGTTACCTCCAGTATAGAAGTTCTTGACAAAATTGACAGTTTTGATCGTGACACTTGGTGAGATTGAAACATTTTATGTCATAAACTTTGTTATAGTGCATTCACTTCCTAAAACAAAATTAATAAACTCGAAGGAAAAATGGCGCCTCCTGGACCTTCTACTAGTAGTGTCGAAGAAGCGTTGAAAGATGCTCCTGTCCGTTCAACAACTTTAGCAAAATACTACCCACTGATTGTAGGAATCACACAAAATGACCTAGCCAGAGACAAATTCTGTGTCACTTTGGCAACTCAATCGGATGTGTCCGAGAAGTCACTGCAAGGAGAAAGTGATGCAAAGGAAAAAGACCACACATATACCAGATATGATTATCTGCCATTATGAAATGATATTGATGAGTCTCATGTTCAAGTTTTGTTCCAACAGATGGATACTTTTGACATTTTCTGAGTATGATCCTTTGAAGAAAAAACCCCAAACCATTTCCCTTCTGGTATAATGTTTCAAACAAGCAGAAACTTCAGGTTGTTAAATATGACAGTTAAGTACTTTAGAGTATTTTTAACATTTAAACGTTTAAACATATTTTTTGTCAGTTGCAAATGCTAGCAGAATATAGAAATCGGTTCTGTGCTGAAACACAAGTTGTCCCTGGTACCTCTGCCACTTGCAAGGGTTATATGATCTAGGAACTCTACCACAAAGACTGAATTTTTTAATGTATTGAAAGTGATTTTAACTTGATGGCCTTCCTAATTCTTCATTGCAATGGTACATAATTATTGATGGTCAAGCTATGATTCAGGCTTTGGAATGCATGCTATCCGAATAGTTGCTTTCTGCATTCTAACAAATCTCCTTATTATGTAGCAAATTATTACCTAGTATACTAGTGTATTATTTAAACGACTATAAATCATTAGCTTTCTTTGTTGAGCAATATTAAAGAATACTTACTATTTCTATACCACTTTTTGTCCGACCTCCATTGTGACCTCATGAAGCTATTTCCTTCAGTTGTGCTTAATTTCTCATAAGGTTTGTTTATGTATTCACTCCATTTTATTTAAAATACTCGCCTGTTTCATGTATTGGAAGCTTGCATTTCACAAGAAAATCGAAATTCATAAATTTTGCACACTTTTGACCTTTGACCTCAATTTGACCACAACTTGACAACACAATTTTTAACATATTTTATTCATATTCCTAGCAGTGGCTTACAACAAACACATTTTTATAATTTTCAGTTCAATAAATAAATAATTATTTTAACAATTATTTCCCGGTCTTCGGAATATTTCCCCATCTTTTTGCGTTTTACATGTTACGGAGACTTGAATGCATTAACTTTTTTATGTTTAACCCAAGCTGTTTGTATTCAGAACAAAAGCGATATACAAACACCAACACAATTAATGTTTATTGCTTTTAAAGCTAGTAATGTACTAATACTGTAAATGAAGTAATAAAATCATTTAATATAAGATATAGTTATCATAACGTGCTTCAAAACATTTTAGTATTAAATATTGGACAAGACAATTTTCCATCTGGACGAGTACAGTACTTTTTACCAGTCCATTTGCCCGACGGACAAGTGCTTTTAAAAGTTTTTCCCAACCCCTGAAGATTCTTTAATACTTTTCTCATTTTAAAACCAAACTAATGGATTATTAAGCATAATTATTTCATTAAATAGTAAGATGAGATCTAAATCTGTTTTTCACTCACATAATTTCTAATAGAAAATGTAATGATAGATTAGATGTTGTCCTACTTTCTTAGGCAATAAAAGCGCTCATATTATTCATATATTCATAAATTCCATATAACTTTTAACCTATTCATAGAAGTAGATATGAAGAAATAGGAAAATTTGACTTAAATTAAGACTTCACTTAGAATCTCCATGAAAATGAGCCCAGCTGATAAATAATGATCCTGTTAAAGATAGTGTAGTACTGTAGATCAACATTTACGAGATGGCAAGACAAAGTTATAATTCTTCATACGTTTTTACAATAATGCTGTTATAATTTCAGAAGACGTTGATATCTCACTCAATTTTTTATCATGTTAAGAAGTTTATAATATGGAAATTCCCTATCAGGCCCAAGGTCCTAAGTATTTGTGAAGCTCATGCACCAGAGAATTGTCTAACTATAAACTGTTTCAATATATGCACATCTTGCGTTTTGTTGTCCTGTACACGTTGTCCTGTACACATGGCGGTGTCTAGGACCCTGAATGTGAGATTTAAAGTATTTAGTTAGTAAACCCCAATTCAACAAGACATTGTACGCTTTGAATTTATTCTTTATCACAGTTAAAGGCAATATTCAAATCACTTTTATTAAAGCACCTGTGTTGTGAGTTTTTTGGTAGTACACTTGTTTTATATATGGCTTGTATTGTTGCATAGTTTGCTAATTGTGACTTCATTCATACTGAGAAATTTATTGTGATTCTTTATTTTGAAATTTCATATGCAATTGAAGTCTAAAATAATTTGACTGCAGAGATTCTATGAATTGTCTAAATCTTATTTGATTATAAGATATTAATAGTTGTATCAATAGTAAACATTACATGTATATATTGTTGCTTCTTACAGACGCTCGATGTCCAGGCAGAGATTGACGGTATCACTGTGGATTTTTCCAGTGTTGACATATACCCACCATCTTTAAGCACACAATTGGATGATCTTAAAGCCGCTGTCAATATCAGTTTTCAAGATTTCTACGATGAGGTAATAATGCTTTTTAATCTTTGATATAACATATCCATATGAGACAATATTGAATATGATATACCGGTATATAAGATGTAATCATTATATGGCATATACATTACCACTATTTTGGTTGATACCGAGCACGTCTTCCCATAGAAAGTGTTATTCATCTTGAGAAAAGTGATAGTGTCAAAAACAAACACACAAGTGTGCTGTCATGAATATCCACATATTGTAACACTTGATAGAGACATGTCCAATGAAAACGCTTGTAACAGCGATGGTTCGGATTAGCAGTTAAAATTATAGCAATGAGACTCATTAGATTGATTGATTGATTGGTTGAATATTTAGCGTCATTTTTATGCCATCGAGGGCTAACAGACGATCAGTTAACCTAACCACTGTTTCCTGGGATCCTCGAAGGTTAACCAGTACTCACAGTGGTTAAGAAATACACCAGAACGGTATAAATCATTATTATTATGATTATAATAAAAATGTTTATACTATATTATGATAATGCTCAATATTAAAATCTATGGATCTGTGTTGCATTTCACAAAACAACTTGAATAATTCAGAAAATGATACGCTTTCTGAAAATACAATATTAAATTCATGCGGATGACTATGCAAGATATTATGAATATTACTTACTTTACGTTTACAACTGATTTTTATCGCAATATTTTTTGTGAAATGCAACCCAGGCCTATGGGCTAATCACATGCATCAGGTCGATATATTCAGATATTAGCCTGACATCACCAGTATAATATCCTGTGATATATGTTTAGTCATATGACGGGTGATCTAATTAAATGAAAGATATAAATTATTAAAAAATTATAACTGAAAGTGTTCACATGTGTGTGTATTGTATATTATAATTTTCACATTAGGAAATCACAGTACATGTATGTATCTTAAGCTGATTTATGACAATTGGGTAACTTATTGCTGACTAGTATTCATATTTATCCAAAACATATTTTTATCTCATTTATGAAATTAAGTTAACATTGAACAGTTAATCAATAAAAGAAGGAATGTAGATTATAATGGATACAAGTAAAAAGTTTACTTTTATTTCCAGTCGTTATAATTAATTGTAATTGTAGGAAACATTTGTTACATGAATTAAACCGCATTCACATTTCATATAAAACATTTGTATAAAATTTGACGGTACTGAATTTTATATTTATTACATTATATAACTATACTATGGTTTGTTAACTACTTGAACATTGTTTAAAATGATTTATTAAGATATGTATAGCATTTGCATGCAAGTTGGCAAGTTCATTCTGGTTTCAAGACAGCATGTTTAAGTTACATGTACATATAATTCCCAAAATGGATGCTAGTTCGAAGAATACAAAGACTTATAATTCAGATCGTTCCAAACACTTCAATACTTTTGTAGAAAAATGTTTTACTAACCCATAAAGGTTGTATTTAAGTAAAGTGGGTACATTAGCTTCGTGTTAAAACTTTCTTTTATTATGTATTTAATAAAATATTTTGTTTATAAAACAATTATGCCGTTAGAAAATATTTACTTTTACATAGAATCTTGATGAAATATGTAAGATGGGTAACAATTCACTGTAACCTTGTTTGGTGGTCCTTGATACCATCCTAATGTTTTGCAGATGAACAAATCGCCAACAACAACTAATTTGACTGCTTTGGCAGATGAAATTGACGCATATGCAAATGGATTGTCTGGTGCTCCTGCACCAACTGCTGCGGTACATATTTATTCAATATGAATTTAACTCCCCAATGGTTGTTTTTGCTACTGCTTGATGACCTCTGTTGTCATTTCTGCTGTTTGCATGTGTTGCAGTTTATGATTTGTTTATACATTGATTATGTTTATGTTGTGGTGTGGATTTGTCATGTTAATATAACACGTCTCTTGCCCATATTTTCTTATATTTGTTACTTGTTTATGAGTTTTGTCTTAATACTAAAATATTACTTTTAGCATGGCTGTTTAATTTTAAGATTTTTTTATTAGACATTTGTAAACATTGATTTCCCATAGTTTTATTTAATTGGATATTAAATTATGCATAGTATTTTTGTGAAAAGTTTGCAAAGAAAAGTTTAGTTACAATTTGTTTTCGTACCCTATCCCCTTATTTCATTGATGTGATCTCATTAGTTATCAATTAAAAGTATTCCAGTATAAAACTGCTGTTGTTTACTTACCTTAATTTTAACAAGATTATAATGGTCCATAAAACACAAATGCTCTTAAAACATGTATGAAATAGGCAACTCATTCAGACTTTTTCTTTCGTTTTCACGTGGTGTTGCAGCTTTATGGAACATTACCTCACTATGTTTCGTACCGTTTTCATGTTTTTTTGTAATACACCCTGATACATTTGACATGGTTGTCCTTGCTGGAGAATACATCAGTTAAGTGTTAACTTTAGTTACCTTTATGATTTATGAATGACAAAATTAATGTTTCCTTTTTTCTTCGGCAAATACAATGCTAAATATCATCATTGAGTATTCATAGTGATGTTTGAATATTGATACAGATAAGCTACTAGTATGTTAATACTATAAATCTAGATCTCCATTATTAAACTTTTTTTTCGTCTTCTCTTTCAGAATATACAGGCTGAGGCTACTAAATTACGTAACATAGAGACCAGTCAAAAAGCCGATGTGGTAACAAAAACAGTAAGTGATTTTATTTTCTATTGAATGCTGTTTTAAACACATTGCACAGAATATCAATATAACATGTGATACCTGAGCGATGTGTTTTGTGACATATCAACATGTGATGGTTTTTACCGCCATTTACAACAGTACTCTTGTTATGACAACCGTTTTTTTATCTTGTGTATATCTTTTAAATTTCTATTCATTTCAAGACATTTTGAATGAATACATAAATGGCGAATATAATTCAGTTTTAAATGATTTGTTCTCTTTGACTTAGACTATATGTACTTTTAAATCTATTATATGTAATTACACAAACTGAAATCGGGGGAAAAAGTATTGAAGAGACGTACATGTAAATACTGTTCATTTATGAAGTTATTTTAAAAAAGATTCTTGAATTCTTCATTTAATTGTGATATGAAGAACGCATTCATAGTATGTTTTGCATTGATCATATAGCAGACTGTGCCTTCCTTAAAGATAAATTTAAATATGTTAAATACAAAATTGCATTGTTGTTTTATTTTTGTGTTTTCTTTCAGGCCGATCTAAACTCGTCTGTAGCTGCAATGGATGCTGCTGTGTCGGGTATACCGGTAGGTTAAAGTGGATGTCATCTTATTACAACTTACCTCTTACTGCTGAGTTCATGTGTTTAAGCCCAGCTCGGTACAAAAACTTTGTGCCAGTTATTTGTTGAGGGGCATTAGCTTTACTCAGATTCATTTTGAAACCCTCCTTTACTAATAAAACTGGATATGCCACATATAACCTGCCATGTGTTGATAATGGGATTAAACACTGTTTAAAAATAACCAAATCTAACAATAATAAATATATTTTTCTGGAAACTACTTTAATAGTTTATGGTTTGTGTACACATAAGGTGCAATACTTTTTTTAAAATCTTTATTTTTTATTATTATCATTATATATGGCCAATAAGATTGAATAAATTAATCAAATGAGTTACAAATAGGTTGTCAAGCATAACAGTTTGAATTGTATCGCGAAGTATTTTAAAATGAGAGCCAGTGTCATTCTATATAAATGTATTTAAAGGAAGGTTTCAAGTGTACATATCTTAGCTTATATCACTTTCAATATAATAGTGTAACAGTTTTATGTGTATGCTTTATGGTATTTTAATTTGTTTGACTATTAAGCATCATGCATCCGCAAGTAACTGATAGCTTTCCTACTTAAATCAATGGTAAACACTGAGATAGAGACTGTGATCTGGTGGGGATTTGAACTCACAGTCCCTGGATTGATAGTCAGACATGTTACTGAGCTAACCGGACCCGATTGTGGTATATGTGCATTTCAAAATGCATGTCTGAAAAGGGAAGTACATTAAATGACATTGCCACTACCACTGTACATATCAAACAAACATTGCATGGAATAATTAAACAGGACAAACATACAGAAGAAGTGACAGGACTGAAAAAAATAGCTGCTGGATATCTTAAACATATAATTATAATCATAAATGATGTACATTTTAACTTCTTTGAAAAGAATATAAATATGTACAAAAGTTATAAATATGTTTTGCATTAATGTTTCTATGCTTTGTAACAACATTCGACTTGTCTTATTAACATGTCACGATATCATAAGTATTGTATTCTTTTAAGTACTAATTCTTCATTTTGAGCTGTGATTTTGTCGATTGGTTTTCAAATATTTTGAACTTGAACTAAATGTGTTTTTATTAACACAGTCTCGTTTTATGATGTGACAATGGGGTAACAGGCGAGTGCAACCGTTTACTTAAAGGAATATGCTCGCCATTTCAAAGATATGGTCCTTGTTGTCATTTATTCAATATATATTCAATATGTTTATTTTGTGTTCTGATTATGTCTATACTGTTGTAATAGATCTGTCCTTTGAATGATACGTTTCCTGTCAGAAATATTTTTGTTGTTATACATTATAATTTTAGGCATCGGTCAACGCATTACAGACAGGCCTATCAAAAGCCGACACGTATATCGCTACGAACGCATCGTCTGCCGTCAAAAGTGTAAGCTGTTAATATAACATTCTGAAATTTGAACCCCATGATGTTTATTTGTTTAGTTTGCTAAACTATCAACATTGACAACAATTTTTTAAAAGGTTCATATTTGATACCATCTTCCATGGCCTAGTGGTTAAGGCATCCGCCTCTGAAGTGGAAGGTCAAAGGTTTGTATCCCGGTGGAAATACTTGGGTTTTTTTCTGATGCGGCCAGTTGCTCATCCAGCAGCTAGTTAAATTGAGACCAAATGTCTAACAGTCTGACGTCTGGCAAGGGTAACTTTCAGGAAGTAACTGTGTACGACATAAAGATGTCTCATAAGCCCATTGTGGCCGACCCTTTCAATAGTGTTGACACTTTAATAAGCAAACACTTTACTATTTGAGGATATTTATTACCTAAAATACATATACTACTTTCGAGATATAATATTGTAATTTGACTCTATGTTCTCATCTCTCAGACTGGTTGTTTTTTTCAATTATGAATATTTGTTGACATTTAAACACTGTCAAGAATGTATTGTGCCTTTAGAATTTAATCAATGGTTGCATAGAACAGAGCTAAATAAACATTTTTATTATATAATGTATTGAATTTATTATTCTGTTTTGGAAATATGCACAGGCAGGATCATAAGCATTTTTGTAATGTTTAAGTGACAAACAAATTTATGTCATGTTATGGTAATATGAAAATATTGTGTTATATTAATATGAAAATATATGTTTACATATTATTAACTGTTTATTATTCATTACAGCTTTTGAATACATATGTGACACGAATTCTCAGTATCGTCGACTCCTATGTGGACTACACATCGAATGCTGTAAGTCTTACACATAATGCACAATTGTAAGAATGCCAGTGCACTTTATGGAACAACTGTATTGTATTCTTCATTCCAACCTAAAAATAAACGGAAATGTAAAACCAACAGGACATAGGATGATGATTCACAAGACACAGCCAACAAAGCAGTAAAAACAATATGTAGAATGATTATAATAAGTACAATGTGGAAGAACTGACAACAAAGCACTGTCTTTGAGCAATTATTAGTAAAGGAGATCATTAGCCTAAGCCTGGTTAACGGATGAGCCCAACCTCGTTCACTCTCATATCATAAACAGAGAGAGAGTGCAAATAAAAATATCCCCAACAGACTATTTTCTAACAATTGAGTGATTTATTAATGTCAATATCGAAACAGTTATCAAGAATATGGAAATCAACATAATGATAATAATTATAATAAATCCATAATAAATTAGTATCATCTCCGCCTGCCCCCTATACTGCCCCCTACTTTTTATTTTAATTTAAAATTTTTTATTTTTTTTAAAAAAAACGCACCAATCTAGCAATAATTTTATAATAGCCTAATAGATATGACAATTGCTATGATAGTGGCATTCTGGACGTGTTCATTAATTGCTGGCTTCCCTCTATAAAATATTTGATTATATCATACTCAAGATTATCTAACCCAAAGTATTAAATGGATATTATTGCACACATGCATGAACCATTTACATACTACTATAATTATTAAATAATTGCAGAGTTCCTACATGTTTTGATACCTGAAGTTAATTTTAGTTATTTACATGTTTACAGGCGAACAATCAAATGGGAACATGCGAGCCTGTCTGGAATATGTATAACACATTGATGGTCTACACATTGTGTTACAACATCATGGATACGTTGGTAAGATGAGTCAATATTAAGTGAAGTTGATTGACATCATGGAGTAAAACAACACAAATAAACCTTATAATTATGTTCTATAGCAATAAATATGTATGTTAGACTTATGGAAGGCCATGAAAAAGTCCACCATAGAAACACCGTATTCATAGTAATGGCTGACAACATTGCATTATTTAAATATTTTCACTCTGTAATTGATTTGGAAAAGTAAATTAAAATAGTATAATTCAATGTACTCTCAAATGGAGGTTTACCCAAATTATGCAACGATGTCCATGCTTGAATATTGGCAGCTAAAGTGAACTGTGGATTGTTATTATATCATATAAGGTATTTATACTTTCAATATCCACAATGTCAATTCTGTGAAACTGGGTGTTTTCACAATCATCATTCAAAGTTGTTTACATGCATTCTGTATATGACAGGATAAGTTATTGAATTGAATTATTTACATCTTCAGATCAGTAATAAATGTACTGAGGAAAATTCGACTATTTTCAAAATGACATATTAAAGTATAATTTTGGCAATGTATTTGGTTAATACTTCTCCCATCCCATATTACCTTAATTATTAGTATGCCTTGTATTGCTGTACCACCTGATATAGAAATATATGAGCACAAAAAAAAAACATGGTTGTTTATGCTGCATATATGACGGGATAATTTTATTGTATATTGCAATACTCACATATCAAATTTACCAATTAATTATATGAAAATAAAACGAATACTTTTATAAGGGTATTGCAATTTATGGCATGAGTTAGTTAACTCTTTTTTTCACCATATTATAATCATATTACATAATGCTTTACAATCTGATACATAAATAATACATATTTTTACATAGTACAATAACCTGATGTACACAATGTTGGTTATGTTTCAGAATGGATTTTGGTTCTCGCTGGGCTGGTGTATATTCTTCTTCATGTTCAGTTTGATCTTCTCCATCAAATTGGCAAAGTATTTTAGACGTATGCAAGAGGATGACAGTGATGGGAGTTTTGTAGGAAATGGGAACACAAGCAACGAGTATGGGAAGAATAATCGGTGGGTGGGCAAAAATAGTTCTTGCAATAAAACCTTTTTTTTTAAATCAGTTTATAAAGAAAAAAATTATTTATTTCAGAAATATAAACATTATTTTATCAAATGAGCATTAAAGTGGTATGGTAAGTCCAATTGGAAATTTGAATGTTAAAATGTAAAATTAAGTTGATATTTTAAATTCATTTAAGGTGTAATTCCACCATTGATTTATGTTCTTTATTATATAGTATAATGAAGTGTGCATGCAAAATACTAGTATGATGAGAAGAATAGGGGTCTTATATCATCCAAGAGATTGTTTTTCTGTACAGTGTGTACACTGTTGACAAAGTGAAAATAAACTTCCAAAATCATGTATTCAAACCCCAATGTTCCAAGTATTATTCTTTTTGAAAAAAGAGAAGAGCTATTATCATGACCTTGGCTATGTCGGCGTAGTTGTTGTCGTCCGCTGGTTAAAGTTTTATGTTTAGCTCTGCTTTTTCTCTGTTTCGGAACAAACAACTCATGTTTCAGTGACTTAACTTCATAAACACATTCATAATATCTTATACAAACAATGTATATAGCTAACTTACCTAAATTTCTATACTTTGGGCTCTAAAACCTCGGGTTAAACGTTTTTGTTTAGCTCAAGACTGGTTATGTTTTATGTTTAGCTCAGCTTTTTCTCTGTTTCTGAACAAACTACCCATGTTTTGGTGACTAAACTTGATAAACACATTTATATTATGTTTATGTAGAAACAATGTATATAGCCAACTTACATAAAATTCCATACTTTGGGCTGTAAAAACTTTTTAAAGTTTTTAGTGTAGATCAACAAAAACTTTTAGGGTTGTATATAGTAATCGCAGTATCCGTCCTTCCATGCGTCCAGAATTTGTGTCCGGCCTGTAACTTTGTCATGCTAAGATGGATTTTGTTGATACTTTGTACAAATGATCAACATAACATGACGACATGTTGCGAGTAAAATCCACAGCTGCACCTCAAAGGTCAAGGTCACAATTTGAGTTTGTTTGACCACATTTTAAGTCTGTGTGAGAATTCATGTCCGGTCTGTAATTTTGTCATGCATATATAAATTTTAGTGATACTTGCTACAAATGATCAACAAAACATGACGACATGTTGCGAGTAAGACCAAAACCCGTACCTTAAAGGTCAAGGTCACAATTTGAGTTTGTTTGACAACACTTTGAGTCTGTGTGAGATTTCTTATCCAGCCTGTAACTTTTTCATGCTTAAATGAATTTTAATGATATTTGCTACAAATGGTCAACATAACATGACGATGTGTTGCAAGTAAGACCCACAGCTGTACCTGAAAGGTTAAGGTCACAATTTGAGTTTGTTTGACAACACTTTGAGTCTTTGTGAGATTTCGTATTTGGTCTGTTACTTTGTCATGCATAGATGGATTTTGTTGATACTTGCTACAAATGATCAACATATCATGATGACATGTCCCGAGTAAGACCCACACTCATACCTCAAAGGTCGAGGTCACAATTTGAGTTTGTTTGACAACACTTTTAGTCTGTTTGAGATTCCTTTCCAACCTGTAACTTTGTCATGCATAAATGGATTTTAATGATATTTGGTACAAATGATCAACATAACATGATGACGTGTCGCGAGTAAGACCCACAGCTGTACCTCAGAGGTCAAAGTCACAATTTTAGTATGTATGACAACACTTTGAATCTGTTTGAGATTTCAAGTCGGTCCTTTAACTTTATCAAACAGGGATGGATTTCAAAAACACTTGGTTCAATTTATCAACAATTGATCTGTAACTTTGTCTACATTTAACGATTTTAAAATAGCTTGACACAAGTGATCAGCATGTTATGATGATGTTTCAACAGCATTTAACTGTTGAAATACCCAGACCATTACATCAGATGTCAAGGTCAAGGTTACACAAAAGTAAAGGTCATGCTTTAATGTTAAAAACATAATATTGCATGGCTTGTCTGAAACATCAGCGCATTACTCTTTATATTCATGGATACATCTCTTCCTATAATAATATATTTTCAACGACTATTTGGGGGACATGCAACACTTACCAGTGACATTTCTTGTTCTGTATTTACTACCATCTCTGAGAGTAGTTATGTGCATGTAGCTTCATATATAATTTATCTCCTATTTAAGTAATTTAAAGTTAATGATTTAGTTTAAGTAGATGGAATAACTCTTGTAAATATGTTTTCTTGATTTGTTTCAGATTTTCTAGTGGTGGTCCTATAGTGTAAGTATCTAATTTGCAAACATTTAAGAGCTGAACACGTTTTTGTAAATATATTGTGTAAACAAACGTAAATTGTTGAAATGTAAAATAAACACACACACACAAGTTTTTGGGGTGGCATATAGTAATCGCAGTGTCTGTCCGTCCATCCATCCGGTATTTCGTGTCTGGCCTGTAACTTTGTCATGCATAGATGGATTTTGTTAATACTTGCTACAAATGATCAACATGAAATGAGGACTTGTTGCGAGTAGGACCCACAACTGTACCTCAAAGGTCAAGGTCACACTTTGAGTTTGTTTGACAACACCGAGTCTGTGTGAGATTTTGTTTCCAGTCTGTAACTTTGTCATGCATAGATGGATTTTATAAATACTTGCTACAAATGATCAACATAACCAGACAATGTGTCACACCTAAGCCCAGACTCCAACGGTCAAGGTCAAAATTTAACACTGTTTGACGACACTTTCAATCTGTTTGAGATTTTGTGTCCGGTCTGTAACTTTGTCACTTATAGAACAATTTCAAAAACACTTGGCTCAATTCATCAGCATGACATGATGACACTGTCACCCGTTACCAGGCGGAAAGGAGCAAGACAAATAATCTCTTTACCAATGCAACCATAATTATAAGGCGTAATTTCTGGAAACCAGGCGTAATTTTTGACAACCAAGTGTAATTCTTTTAGCCAGGAATAATTCTGTCAGCCAGACACTTGTAACTGTTAAAAATGAACTTAGAATTTTCATCAAAGTGTGACTTTTAAGTCTCCTTTTGTTCTGTTTTCCATAGGACCTGTTATTGCCTTCATTATAATGCAATATGCAATTCATGTTTTGATGTGTGAATATTTGGAGTGCAAAAACGTTGTACACACAAGTCATAATACTCCTGCAGGAAGGTACAAGAAGGGGGTTTGTTCATCTATAACCATACAACCAGCAGCATTTGCTGTTAAACAATCCTGATAATGTGTTAAATTACCTCAGTAACCCCTATAGATCTAGTCATCGATTAGTGTGACATATTGCAGGTCTCTAAGGAGCCTTTTGACATTTTTTTTATTTTTGCATCTCCCGAGTTAAGGACATCAGATCAGATAACAAAATAACAAAAAAGCCGTCCATCCACGCCTTATCATATCAGGCTAGTCATTGATAAAAACTGGCCAATAAATGACCAGCATGTTATCTTGACCTACATATCTGCAGAATTCAAATTTTTTTATTCAAGGAGAAACAGCTTTGTGTTTATAATGATTCTTATTTATTTTCTTTTGAAGAATATACCAATTTTAATGAATGTATTTGAAAGAAAGGATAAGAAGTTTAATAATAATAACATTATTTAGTGTTAAGGAATATGTAGCAATACTCTAGAAAGGATGCAGGGATTTTAATAATAGATGTTTCAAAAGTGAAAGTTCATGGTGAGTGTTAATCTTGATTGCCTTTTTATACAGCTGCTATGAATGTTTAAGAATTACTACAATTCATGTTTATATTCTTGCATTCAATTTCAGACCATCAGAGCAGCTACATTATTATTAGAATATACAACCTTTGACAAAAATATAACTAAGTTACATCAACATAATGACCCCTGAACACCAGTAGGGACCAACCTATTTTTCAAAGAAATGAATATTTAATGAAACATGTATAATGAAATGTTAACAATTAAAAACTATATTATATTTGTTAGATTTAATAGAAGTTCATTAATGTTCCTAGCTCCTGGCTTTTGTTTCACCAACATATTTAAATATACACTGTATACTGAAATACAGTAGAACTTCGAAATAGCTCAAACTCGGTTGGCTGGAACCCCACCGATCACTCATACAACTAACCCGGTCCCTGCCAAATTCCTATTTAATTTCTATTGTTCTACCACTGATGGCTAGAACACTGATAGGTGGAACAGTCAAACTAAAATTAGGTCCCGCCAACACACTTACCTGTGTTTTTCGCACCTTTCTGTCGAACTGCTAATCAAAGATAAAGAAAATCAGAGAAGTTTGCCATGTTTGTTCACGAATTCAAAGGTGTGATGTCATAATTTTCACACTGTCTTAAAGAGCGATAAGTTTGTTATGATAATTTTGCGAGTGTGTTTATAATTGGTTACAAGTTTGCTTTATTTGTATACCTCATGTTGCATTAATTAAGTTAATTTGATTCCTAAATTGATGTTTACTGGTAATTTAAAATCAAAATAAAATCAATTTATATTGCAAACATTGAAAAGTAAAGAGTGTCGCATACAATTTTACCCTATAAATCTTAGACATGGGAAGTTCAGTCTCATTGCACAATGTCGCATTTAACAACACAGTTACCTGAAGAAGAAATAGCTGAGGAACTTAGAGAAGGACCTAGTAACTGGGGGATAACTAAGTCGATCAGCCAAGCAACTTGGTGAAGGACTCGGTAAAACTGGAGTGTTAATTTCCATGTCATTTACATTCTCACGCAAACTGAAAGCTTAATATAACTATTTATACATGAATATATAAGATTATGATGATAAAAGGTAAATGAAGAAATTATAGTGTAATAAAATTAGTTATATTTGGAAATTATCTTTTCTGGTATATTGTATTTTCTACATAAACAAGAAAAAGACATCATTTACACCTGATTCATCTATTAATTGCACCTGTTCAAAGCATACTCATGGGATTCAATAACAAGCTCATAAACGTACTTATACACCATGTACATGTACGATGATTGGTGTACGAGGCTTGACTCCAACTACCGCTGACTCGAACTATTTTGTCCAGTCCCGTTGAGTTTGAGCGATCGAAGTTCTACTGTACTTAAAAACATAAATTAAAGCATACAGTTAATCCAGATATTAGACTTGCCTCCAAAAAAACTGCATACACTCACTGTTTCATTGACATTAGTTAAACAATATTTACGTAACCTGTAAAAATAGGTTCAGTTTTTAAGTATTCAACTAAAACTTGACAAAATTATGATGATGGTAGTGGTGTTGATGATAATGGTGCTGAAATTGTTGTTGGTGATGATGATAAAATGGTGTTGTTGATGATTATGATGATGGTGGTGTTTATGATGATGGTGCTGATGTTGTTGCTATTGATAATGATTGTTGTGTTGATGATGTTGGTGATGATATTGTTGATGATGATAATGGTGGTGTTGATGATGAAACAAAGCCTGATCACAGACTTCAAAGTTTATGTGACCATATGACTTCGTTGTTTTATTATAGTATTAAATTCTAGGATGTAATTGGTAAGAATTAGTTACATACATTTTTTTATATTCTCCACACACTGTTTCATTGACATTTGTGGAAAAGAATAAGAAGCCATATGCACTCAAACTTGTATTTAAGCTTACAGCGAGGACATTCATTTCCAGAGACACATTCCTTGTTTACGCCTGGTTCTTTTGACACCTGGTTATTTTTGCACCTGGTTTCTGGCATTTACGCCTAGTTCTTTTGACGCCTGAATATTTTAACGCCTGTTTTCTAACATTTTATGCCTGGTTCTTTTTATGCCAGGTTTTTAGCTCATTTGCATATTTCGCGAAATTTATGCCCGGTTTACATCTTATTTTACGCTTGGTTTACATACTTCAAATGAACACATTTACGCCTGGATTTCTATGAAATTACGCTTGGATTACACCAGTATTACAGGCGTCAAATTTCGTACAGAAGGTCACTTGTAAGACCCACACCCATACCTCAAAGGTCAAGGTCACACATTGAGTTTGTTTGACAACACTGAGATTTCGTTTCCGGTCTGCAACTTTGTCACCTATGGATAAATTTAAAAAAAACACTTGGCTCAGTTGATCAACATGACATGATGAAGTGTCATGTGTAAGACTCAGAACCTTTCCTCAAAGGTCCAGGTCACACTTCCAATTTGTTTGATATTTCGTGTTTGGTCTGTGACTTTGTCTTCAACTTGGCTCATTTGATCAAGATGACATAACGAAGTGTCACACTTTAGACACAGACCCGTACCTTAACGGTCAAGGTCACATTTTGAGTTTGTTTGACAACACTTCGAGTCAATTTGAGAATTCAAGTCCAGTCTGTAACTTTATCATACATAGATGGATTTCAAAAACACTTGGCTCAATTTACAGGTATCAATTTATCAATATGACATGAAACATGGCGCGTTAAGAACCAGAACCTTACCTCAAATGTCAAGGTCATCTTCCAGTTTGTGATATTTCATGTCTAGTATGAAACTTTGTCTTAAAATAGCTGTATTAACTTGTAGAAAAATACTTTACATCAGATGTCAAGGTCAAGATTACACAAAGGGCAAGGTCACACTTTAATGTTAAAAAAAAAACAACATGAAATTTTGTGTCTAGTCTGAAACATCAGTCCATTACTATTGATATTTATGGATATATCGCTGCCTATTATTATATATAGTTATTTTCCTGACCATTTGCAGGGCATATGACACTTACCAGTGACATTTCTTGTTTCAATATTAATTTATCCAATGTGATCATGTACCATCTTAGTTAGTAGAGCTAAAACAGAAGTGTAAATGTATGTAAACCGTTTACTCCCTACATACGCATTTTCCCGCACCAATCACAGAAGGCCTTTGAAAACAATGCAGGAAGAGTTCAGATTGTTTGTAACTAGCAATCTTAACACTTCCTGCACTGTTTTCCACTCTGTCAGTTAATATAAAAATAATTCACCGAATAATTCAAAAGCCTTCTATATTAGGTGTCCAAAGGTGTCAATATTAGAGGTGTCCAAAGGCGTCTTTATGAAGTAAAGGGTTAAATATATTTACTGTTAAAGCCAGGTATATAGTGCAACAATTTTTACCCCAGTATTTAAATATGTCATCACTATAAAATATTTAGTTTGATTTTTAAGTAAGCTCATGGCTTATGTAAATCGGCTTTGAGTCAGTTTCCTGGGAAGATCTAATGTGTATGGGGGTGGGGAGTTTAAGAATCAATTTTTCACATCAAGCCTAGGATTGATCTAATTCGTGACCTATATCAACTCTCTAACCAGTGTACTTCTTTAAGAGTTTTTGAATCAGTGGTGTTGTGTCTTAATTATATGGTAAAATACATGTCCTCATGGAATAATGGTTTCCTTTAAATTTCCCCAAGAGCATGCTGCTTAAATTTAGTAATACATAATGGATATATCTATAATTTGAAAACTGGTGTAGAAATTTTAAGGGATAGCAATGCTTATATGATATATGTTTTCATATTTTTCAGAGAATCGACACCATCAAAACCACAGCTGTGGATGAGGTAAATTGATTTTTGTAATCTGAATTTAAAGTTTATACTGAAAATTGTGAAATAACTCAAAGTGCACATTGAGAAATGTCATTACATCACATTTTGACTACAAATTGTGTAGACTAAGTATCAAACTGACTTTTGAAAATGAAAAAGAATACCAATCTGGAGAGTGAAATTAAAATCTATTGAAAACATTGTAAAATCATTACACTCGTATTGCTCCCCCAAAGGGTCTGTACGTGCCCAAGTTCTTGTCCGGATTATTTCTCTACAACCTCTGGTTGGAATTTTATGAAACCTGCTAAGATGCATCACTGCCAAGTGGAGATGCGCATATTGTCTTTGTGTTCCGGTTTGATGATTTTTCACAGAGTTATGGCCCTTTCATTGAGTCTGTGACCAAATTATTGACCGCGCTATTTCTCTACAACCTAAGGTTGGAAATTTATGAAATTTGCTATGTTTGTGTTCTGGTTTGATGATTTTTTGCAGAGTTATGGCCCTTTCATTCTGTCTGTGACCAAATTCTTCTCCGCTCTATTTCTCTACAACCTCTGGTTGGATTTTATGAAACTCATTACCATGCGGAGTTGTGCATATTGTCTTCATGACACTATTTTGCTACAACCTCTGGTTTTAATTTTGTAAAACTAGCTAGGATATGTGCATATTGTCATTTTGTTCTGGTTCAATGATTTGCAAATGAGTTCTATCAAGTGCAGAGCCACATATTGTTCCTGCTATGCAGTTTTGTATTTTTCAACCAAATAGCCATCAACACTAAGCCAATATAGTACAGAGTCAAACACTCAATTGGGGAGCATCCATCGGTTCCACCAATATTTTCTTGTTATTTTTAGAATTAATACCTATCAAATAGATGACTGATGGTGTATAAACAATGTTTCCATTATTTGATTGTTTATTCTGTTTGCGTGTGTGAGTATTAAACGTAACATTGATTAATAATTGTTAACTTATTCCTTTGTAAGTGTCCGAAACAAAATTTTATTAATATCAATATTAGTTTATTAGAAAAAAACAGGTTGGATATTGTTTGTTGTTTTTCTTTTGGTTGACTTGAACATTAAGCATACAGATATAAAATATGAACAAAAAACAGTTTATAAAACCAAAGCATTTTCATGGCATAACATAGTATTAATATACGCTGCAGTATTCCTTTAAATGTGCCTCATTTTTATACTTTATTTTTCCAGGAAAAATCGCGTGCAACATCACGACGACTGGTAGGCGTGCACACATCCTGTATCCCAAAGCTTGTGAAACAGTTTCTCGCTTTTGATGTTGTCATGATTCTTCTTGCCTTACTGTCACTGTGTTTCAACATGACTATTTTATTTGTCAATCTCGATCTTATGTTCAGTTTGCTTATAAACTGAAATGTGCAGATATACTCAAGCATTTATATTCAAAACAAACAGTTGTGTAGGTTCCCAGTAGCGTATATCTTTGTCATGCAATGTATTTATATCAATGTTTCACAACAAATGCAATTAATTTCCCATGCAGTTTCTGAAACTTACTTCCAATGGACTTGTTTTGCTAACTGAATATTATGGATAAGTAAGTAAGCATGCTTTGAGAGAATTACTATGAAACATCTTAGTACAAAGAGGGTAAAACAAGTGTTAAACCTGACAACGAGCTGCTTGTTTTGTCTGCAAATGTTTAGCTTATGGAAAATGTGTTTATTATTACCTCACAGTGGATAATGCATCAATAATTTACTTGAATTTACATAGAAAGTTCTTTTAGTGTGATAAAATTGCATCATTTGCAAACAAAACAAAATTGTTGCTTTGAAATTAGTGTTTATTATTAACTACATTATACATATTCTAATACTACCGTGTTATTCAACACTGTTGGGAACATATTTTTTTATAATTTAGCTCATTAACTCCTATTAGTGTTGTTCACTATGACGTAATGATAACATAATTTGTAGAATATAAGTACATTTAGGTAATACATACAAAAATTGACCGTCATTCTAAATTTCTTTCTGTGATAATTGTATTTATCAACTAATTGAATCCACTTTTTAAACATTGTACATGTAGAAATTTCCATTAATATGAATTAACCACCACTTTATATATATATATATAAATTATACTAAAAACGACCAGTGACTATGAGTATGTATACATGTAACTAATTATTTGGAATTCATATTCATGTTAATTTAAATTATATATACATGGAGATAATCATTTAGAGTATGCACAAACCTCACATAAGCAATAACCAGTTGAATATTAAACATCATAACATACTTCGAACATTTTTACATAGTGGGTTCTAAGGACTTATTTTTCACTGTTGAGGTCGTGGTTTCAAAACAGGCTTGATCCTTTATGTTAAAACAGATCAGAGATGTTCATCCACAAGTAAAACTGAATATGCAATAAATATCCTGTTACGTGTTGAAACCGGAGTTAAGCACCATCTGAAACATTAAGATGCTAATTGTCAAAGTAAGTCGAGTAATGTGTGTAGTGAGAAACTATGTGCAGTCTTGTATCATTAATTTGTTCTAAAAAGGCTTAACGCATTTAAATTCTTGCCAAATGCTGTTCTTTTACTGTAATAGTAACAATTTGCAATTTAAATTTTTAAGATATTTTCTATGCTATTTGTTACGCTTATATTGTTTGCTGTTTACAATTTATTTACAAAATAGTTTTTTAGATAACAATTCTATGTTTGGAACATTAGAATGGTTCCTGGCAATTTGAAAGCATAACACATAATGAAAGCCTTTAAATCAATCGACTGGATAGATGTTTGTATGTTTTTTATATGAATGTATTTGATTTTTAGCCCTATTATCAAATCTCACATAAAATCTACACTAAACATTATTTTAAATCATTATTATTGTGCTCAAATGTTCTATCAATGTTGACCAAAAAACATAATTAGTTTCTAAATTGGCATAGATGCATTTGCACAGGTTTCGGAAAATGTGCTGGTGATGGTAAACACTTTTGTTTATTGCTTGACTTCTTTATCCAAACTGACATTTGTTGTATACCAAATGTGAATATACATGTATGTGAATTTTAACAAATGAAATATATATTTCCTACACTAAAATTCCAGTTAAAGTTTACATGGCATTGAAAACTGATTGATTGGTATTCTGTATGTCTTATGGATGGAATTCAAATGCTTACAGCAGTTCATTATAGAGTTTGCCTGATTAAAGTATCCTGGTATGTTTGTTATGTGACTGTGCATATGTTGTGTTATAGTTGTCATCATTGTTATATATATTTTTTATCAAAATATCCGTTGTAATAGAAATAATACAAGTGTTCAAAAAAAGATAATCATAAGTTGGAGCGAGCCTGTCAATGAATGCAGAGCACTATAAACATGAAATGTCTAAATAAGGCACCTTTATGTAGCGTGATTAAATATTTCTTAAATATTATAATAGAAAACAGATTGAAAAAATCCAATTGATAATTGGAGATTTAGTGACAAAATAACAAACCTGTTAAACAATAGTTTACAAGTATGAATATGTTCAGGTGTTGAGCTTTGCTGGTCAAAGTAATTATTTACGATACATTTACATTTTGTTTATATTTAGTTGCTTTTTAAATTCAGTCTTTAAATTGTATTAATGATCATTTATGTGTGTATATATAAGAGAACTTTCAGTTACTCTTTTTGCTTTATCTGAGTATGTATTGATGTGCAGTCGAGCCTCATGTTTTTTGCTTCTTCTATTTGCATAATAATTATTTTGTAGATACACTTTGATGTCAAAACAGTAGTTCTAGTTGAATTATTTGTTGTGTTTATTTTTAATTATCATAATTATTTTGTCCCGAAGATTATGTTTAACCACTTAACAAGTTGCTTTTATTTATATAATGAGTGTATTAGCACCGAAGTGCATCGTAAGTCAGTCACATCTGAAGAATGTTCACTATTGAAATGCCAATTATCAAACAAACTTTTTTGTATGGTTAACTACATTGTGCATTTCCAGTGTTGTTGTTTTTTAAACATTCCTAAGGTGTGAAGTACGTGGTCTAGTGGTGGAGCATCGAACCAAAGATCGGAAGGTAGTGAGTTTGATTCTCAGCCACAGCTTTGTGTGGTGTTCTTGAGCAAGAAATTTTTTTCTGCATATGCTTAGTACTGGTTCTAACCAGACTTTGAGTGTGATTTGTCTAAGTTGATAAATCTTGTTACACAATCAAAGTAAAATTAATAAGACTTTATATCAATAATTATATATGTAGATCTATTTTGAAATTGGGAAATAAAACACAAACTACATCATACAACTATTGGCTCTCATAAAGACCAAGTCATAGGCATTGTTGAAATGTTTCGAGATGAATATAGGGTCCTAGCATTCAAGATTTTCTATATTAAAATATGCTTTATCGGTCCTGGAGAGCTAAAGATGTCATGATAATGAAGGTCATAAACAGAACGAAGTTGGCATTTACCAGGTATACATTTCTATTTTTGGAATTGACAGTTAGGTTAATTAATGTTATATATGTTGAGAGTCGTTTATATGAGGTATCAATTACGTCTTCAAAGGATTTTCTAACCTAACACCTTAAATAAAACAAAAAGATAACGTATGTGCAAACATTTTAGACTTACTTTTTGTATTCAACAAAGATAAAAAAAAAGGTGTATGTGATTCATCTTTACATGATTGTATCACAGAAACTTTCTTGATAATATAAAATTAATTGGTTTAAATAAAAAATGTTATTTTACATCCATCATTTGTTTATCTTTCTTGGTAATTGTTGTCAGATTCATTATGTATTTCATATATACATGTACTGACTATATTTAAAAAAAAAATTAAAAATTAAAAGACAATCATTCAAAACCATATCTTTTGTATTAAAAAATAGTATATACATATTATTATGCTTTGTTACTGGATAACCAATATGAATTGTTTTGGTTATCCAGTAATAAAGCATAATTAGTTGTAATACATACACATGTGCATTGTAATAATATAAATACGTCATGTCTTAATAATGTTTACGTATCATATTTTGTCATATTCATTATTGTGGGTTCAATTGTCAACCCCTGTGTGGTTCCAGGGAGCCATTTGAGTGATGGCAAGAATAGGATCACTGTGGCCCTTGCATGTCGTAAGAAGCGACAATTTGAGTAATACAATAGAATTTGCTGAAACTCTGTATTTCTGCAGGTATCAAGGTACTAGGTTCACTCTGCATATTCATTTGTTGATGTGATTTTTTAAATCTGTATGTTAATTTGTTGTTTTTGTACATGTAGAGTGAACCTGGAATCTTCCTTCCTGTTGGCGGCGAATAACCTACAATGTGTTGGTATGCCATAAAACCCCATTCAATCATTCTATGTTTACGTCAGTACTATAAAATGTCAAATTATTTCAGTCCAACTCCTGAAAATGATGCATATCAAGCTGGAGAACCTCAGATTGACAACATTGACAAAATACCTGACCAATGTGTCTTACATGGGTATGCTGGAGATGAACAAGATTCAAATGGTTCCTCTTATACATGCCCTCAGGCAAATGTAGAAGCGCCAACTGAGGATAACAACCAAGGTGAGGATAACAACCATGAAGAAACGATTTCTGACCGAGAAGAAAGTGTAGCTGAAGCTGAAACCCAGGATACAGACAATGGAAACATTTCACCATATCAAATAGACGTCTTACCTGTAGATGATTCAGAAGCCATAACAAATGTTGATCCGCCGAACGACGAAGTAACTGTTGGAAGTGAACATGACGGCGATATTGGCAGCAATGACATTCTGATGAATTCTGAAGCAACAGATGAGCAGTCTAGTATTCATCATGAATCGGATGCATAGAAAAATATTTAAAATGTTTGATACAGCACTAGTTGAATTTGCTCTGCATAATGGTAACTGCTGAACCAATTAATTATATGAAATTCTTTTTTTGTAAATTGAAAGCTAATATGCCTAAGAATTTTCTGCCATTACATATTTGTCAAATTAAATGTGCATTAGTCGATGAACGCTGTCTTAATTCATATACATGCTTTGCTCAGTAGATTGTTGTTTATCTCATTTATACCATTTTCATCATATAACCTAAATGTTTGTAACAGGATGAGTATAATAAACCAATGACATCATTGATATTAATCTAGTGTAATATCACCGCTGATTCACAAATATGCCATTTGTTTGAGACGTGTGAAAATCTTTCATGAGTCATGCTCATTTGTCAGTGAGTTTATTATTAAGCCGTATAAACTTCTGAAATGCATGCATGATTGTCATTAGTTGTGATCAGTATAGTATTGATAAAACCCTAAAGATCCCTTAGTGACATTTTAAAAAAAAAAAATTAAAAAATAACCACGACAAAAATGTGTGTTTCTTAACTCTTTATATTCATATAGACGCCTTTATACACCTCTAATATTGAAAGCATTAATTCACCACGTATCAGCAATGGGTGAATTATGTTTATATTAACTGACAGAGTGGAAAACACGAGCAATCTGAACTCTTCCTGCACTGTTTTCAATGGCCTTCTGTGATTGAAGCGTATCTATGGAGTTAAGGGTTAAAAGAGTAGACCAAGCTTTTAACTATTGTCTACATTTTTAACATTCGGTAATGACTCGGTGTCTTCCGGCTCTTCCTCCGCCAATGATCTGAAGTACACAAATCGATATGCACAGAGATTACCGTCCATCGACATTCCAAACAGACTTGTGGTTACTCATTTTATGCTGAATGTTTTTATCAGGAAAAAAAATAAAGAAAGGATTTTGTCGTTTTGGAAGTTTAATGAGCCTTCAAACTCATTATGTCGATTGTATAATGGCTGACAGAGTCTCACATAGTATATATTTTGCCAACTCATTCAGTAATTTAAAAAATCAATGAGCACTCTTATGAAATCCTTTGTATGTTTCAGTGACCACATGTTCACATATTTTCTTTGGCTTTAAAAACCATGTATTCAGTTTGTTAAAAGTGAAAATAATCAAATCAAATTTTATTGGCATTTTCGGCAAACTTTTGCCTTTGGCCATCTACAAAGTTTTTAAATAAATATGGCCAATACACAATACACAACAAAATCATAAATATCATTCACATACAAGTTGTGTACTACGCTATACACATATTGAGTATAAGAAACAGTTACATTATATAGGGATCTTAAAGTAGTTTCATTATTAAATATCATTTACTTGTTCTAGTGCTAGTGTTATTATCTTAAAAGCTTCAGATACATATTTTCCTATTTTTGAAATATTTTTCTTGTTTTTATTTGACATAATATTTGAAAATTTCTGAACTGTAGGCCAAGATGTACTATTTAGATATAATATTCTGATGCTATGGTATCTTGGGCAACATAGTAAAAAATGATATTCAGTTTCAACAACTTTCATGGAACACAATTTACATAGCCTATTTTTCTATATTATTAAATCTTCCAAACTCAATTTCTAAATCGTGGGAGCTTAATCTAAGGCACGCTAACTGTTTTCTAATGGCATTATTTTTTATAACATCTAAATAATCTTCAAAAATAAACTGTTTCTTGAATTTCCTAAAATATTCCAATTTAGGCAATTCTTCAATGCCAGTATTCCAACTCTGGATATACTGATCACGTATTCTTTGTCTAAACATGGGTAGATAATTTACGTCAGTATTAAAGTTTAACCATAGTTCACCATATCGTAGTCTCTCCAAATATTCCTTCACAATACTCGCCCAACATTTACCAATGATAGATTCACATTGATCAATAAAAGATCTATATATAATAGAATTTGGGCTTTTCAAAATCTTAGTCCAGAATTTTAATGCTCTTTCTTTAGCTATAATTGACAGTGGATATCATCCTAGTTCCCCTAATACAGCTAGATTTGAGATTTGCTGACGAACACCTTAAACAAGTTTGCAGAATTTAATATGAATTTTATCCACTTCCTTGAAATCATAAATACCCCAGATTTCCACCCCATATAAGATAATAGGTACCACCATCGAGTCAAAAATGGATAATTTGGTTATAATGTCGAGATTAAGCCTATCACAAACAGATAGCAAGTTGTTATAAGCCTGCAATGCTTGTTCAGATGACGCTTTCACAGCGTGTGTCATGTTACCCATGTGAGTGAATTTTATACTTAAATAACAAAACGTGTCAACAACTTCAATAGGTTCCCCGTTAACAAAAAAATCAAAGTTATTAATTTTTTTTCTTTTCACGAAGATACATATTTTTGTTTTATTAATATTTATTTTGAGACCCCATCTACGCGAATAGTTTGATATTTCATTAAGCCAAATCTGTACACTTTTTGAGTCGGTAGTGAACAGCGCTATGTCATCGGCAAATAAAATCGTGTATATAGACGGTTGATTTAGATCATTCTCAGACAACCCTTGAAAGTCAATACTGTACTGAATATCATTAATAAAAAGTATAAATAAAAAGGCGAGAGTGGCTCCCCTTGCTTTAACCAAGCGTAACATCGAAAGATTCTGATAAATTACTGTTAGACGGAATTTAACATTGTCATAAATACATTTAATGATTTTAACCATTTTACAGCTTAATCCTGATTGTATAAGTCTAACCCAGAGGGCATCCCTAATAACGATGTCAAAAGCTTTTCCATAGTCAATGAATGCACAATATAGTTCGGATTTATTAGCTAAAACCTTTGAATAATTGAATGAAGAATAAATTTACTATCAGCTGTGGTTTGTTTATCCCTGAAGCCAAATTGTGAAGCATTAAATACATTTTCAGATTCATACCAGCGATTAATTCTATTCCGTAAAACCAATGAAAATATTTTCGAGATTATATTTACAAGAGTAATTTCTCGAAAATTACTACTAAGGGTCAGTTTTTCTCCTTTTTTATGAATAGGAACTATAACTCCCCTACACCCGCATCAGGGTATATACCAGAATATATGATTAAAAATATGGTTTAAATATGGACTAATAAAATCTTTAGAATCAATAAAAAAAGTCAGCAACATTATTTTCAAAATCACAACTTTTATGTCTTTGAAAACTGGAAATGGTTTTTGAAATTTCCTCAATACTTATTGGACAGTCAAGAGCATCAATAGACTGCTTCTGGTTGCATATCCAGAATATGCTCATCAGGGTCAAACTGCCCATGCGGTGTATTTGAAATCTTTTTAAAATGGTCCACGAAATCTTGCATATTAATATTGCTTGAATTATGTCTTCTTTTTTTTTATATATTTATTTATATTTTTCCAGGTTTTTTTTGCTGAGACGATAATTCACTTTTTTCGACTAATAAACAATGACTCTTGCACATGATTCTATTATGTTTATTATGGAAACCTCAGTTGCACCAAATTTTAAATACATTGGGTAGTGTTTTGAATATGTTGTTATATATTGTTAGGAGTGATGCCATTGTAAGTTCTCAAGAATTAAAATGTTATCACTACTTTATTGGTAATGTGAAAGTTGGCACGACACGACATGTGTTGTGTTGTTTTTTTTTCATTTTATCACTGTGTTAGTCTTTTTCAAAAGTTTATGTATTTGTGTTTTCTTCATGTGATATAAAGAGTACTTGCAAAAGGTTTGTTCTGAAAACAGCAGCCTTAAGAAAGCAGTTGTACTATGGCATTTTTAGTGCCTTTGGTGGAGGTCACCTTGTGCATCTTGAGCAAATTTAAAATAATCAAAATCTGAGCCTCAACAAGGACTTGTATAGAAAGATAGGAAACTTGCATCTCCTGACTAAATGTTGATAAAACAACACATGAAGAATTAATTATTTGGCAAATTAATCATTCATAATTCACAGGAAACTGATTTCTATACATAAAGTTTAAGCTGTATAATAATCTTAGATGTTCAAATATGTATCAATCACGGAAAATGCTCTTGAATATAAGATATTGAGATTTTAAGCAAAATTTATCGTAATTTGTAGTTATTTTAGCTGCAGTATACACATTTGGAATCACAAGTTCTTCAACAATTTTAAACATAAATTTCTGGGAATGGTTTTGTGTAAAAATTTTGATGTGTGTTCCTGAGATGAATGGAAGTGAAGATTATAAAAAACGAGATATTGCGAGATTTCGCGTGAATATGCGAGCGTTCACAAAATCTCAATCGGTTGCCTTTCCTTCTCTATATAAGTCCCTGTCCCCATTCAGCCTTTACATACTCAATAGATCAAATACAGATAATTTCACATGTGTATATTAGATGGTATGGTATATACATGTACAATCAATTTAAGATATTTTATCAATTTCATTTTTCGCCAGAATATGTTACACGAACATTCCGTCTCTGAACAATGGGAAATATGTATGTAATGGCATAACTATTAAACATTAAGGGAGTTTTTTTTATATAGATATATGTCATTTGAAATTGTTTAATACCAGTTTTGAGAAAATGTGTTTAATATACCGATATACATGTATATATAATGTAGCAATATTATATGTTAATTGCTTTAAGACGACTGTGATATAACTATGCTAGGAATGTGATGAATACGTGTTACTATGAACTGGTGTGCACATGCACTAATAAGGCTGAGTAAAAAACGTGCAAAATATTTCACACAGACACGTTGTTAATAACTTGACACAACCACAAAACTAAAGACTTTATTTCGTTCGTGAAAGTTTAAAGGAGCCATTTCAAATTTTAACTTTATAATTGTGTCGGTTATTAACATGTCTCTGTGAAACACTTTAAACAGATTTTATTTTTCCAGCCTAATTGGTGCAGTCATGCACTTTATTAGGAAACAATACCTGTCAGAGGTACAGGCATTTGTGTAACAGTCAAGAAAAGGAACCATTTGCTAATTATTAGTATACCGTCCTACAGTTTGATAATCGGTTGATATTATTTCCCTCCATGGATTGTGTATGGTTTTATGACCCTTAGAAATTTGTTGGAGTGTTTTATCATTCAATATACGCTTTTGTTCATTTTAACTGTAAATATAATAACTAGCTTATTCGCTTTTTTTTTTTTTTCGTAACCAGTTTTAATTATTAATTTCATTGATGATCTATAAAAGTGGATTCATTCAATATAATAAATTTTATGTTCTAATAGCATAGCAAAATCAAACATGGGAACCCTTCATATAAATGCTCGAAGAGTTCATTATAATGATAATATCACTGTTCTGATTCATAATATATTTGATTGAACAAGTGAATGTTGAAACTTATTTTGCTTTAAATGTCGACTATTCTTTGGAAAAGCAATTATTATTTTGGAAAGATACTATCAAAATTGTTGAATTTTGTTTTAGTTATTTAATTTATCTATATATTTGACTCATTGTGATCTTCATGTGCTAATATGATCTATTTGTTTTACAATTAAAGAATTAATAAAAGCTAATCAAAATCAAATAGTTATTTTATTTTAATATATTATTTTAAATGTCATGTTAACTTTTTAGAATAATGATATAAACTAACCATTTCCTTGCACGAAGTGTGTCACTATTTGAAATTTTATGATGATAGTAGCAATTGCCTATATTACTGACTCGAACAATTTTTAAGTTATTATTCAACTGACTTTGATCTTTGAATGACCTATCTTAAACAACACACTGGCTATAAGCCTCTGATCTGTCCTCATGTCAATTTTACCATGATGGGTGCAACAGGTATTGCCAGCTTTTATCTGTACAGACATTTATGTCAGGGCAACACGTCAAATAGTACAATCACTCTCATTGTTCTTCATGCAGTTGTGCAAAAAATTAGGGCATTATTTTTATGATTCAAGAAAACTCATAAAAATTACACAGTTGGACGTCATGCTAATACTCCTAAACAAGTTTAATAACATTCTGAGATGTAGAGGTGACAAGGAAGTATGATGGACACACATAGATGATGGATGGCCAAGGGAACATGTTCACCAACATGCAGAAAAACACTGATGAAACAATGCCACATATCTCTTTTAACCCTTTGCCAGTAAAGCTTAAAGTATGTATTAAATAATGTCTTCAAATAAGTATATTTATGCATCGATTTTATTCTTTACAAAAACACAAATTATAACCAGATTTGACTTAGAAGTTGGAGAAACCCAAGTGGTAAAAAAAAATAAAAATGGCAAAAAAGTAAATACAATCAATCGATATAGCTAAATCTCATACAGTACAAAATAACAATGGATGCAGTCAAATAAACAAAGAAAAACAATAATTCCTAAAAAGGTTCAACATGGCATATTTATTGTTATTATTATTTTGTTGCCCAGTTCCATTTTCATTGCCACTAATACCAGCCCCGTTACCACCAGTACCATTCCCATAGTAATAACTGCCATTTTCATTGTTACTCGGTACTGTTTTCATTACCATCAGAGCTAATCCCATTGTCGTTTATATAATCCCATTGCCACAAGCACCGTTTCCATTGTCATTAGTATTTCACGTTGTCACTAATATCTTTCCATTATCATCACAACCATTCTCAATTACACTAATAACATCCCATTGCCACCAGCACTGTTTACATTGTCATCAGTACCATTCCCAATGACACCAGCACGTTCCCGTTGTCATCAGTACCATTCTCAATGACACTAATTTCATCCCATTGCCACCAGCACGTTCCAGATGTCGTCAGTACCATTCTCAATGACACCAGCAAGTTCCCGATGTCATCAGTACCATTCCCAACGGCACTTATATCCCATTTCCACCAGTACTGTTCCCATTGCCACAAGTACCATTCCCAATGACACTAATATCCCATTGCCACCAGCACCGCCGTTCCCATTGCCACTAGTACCATTCCCAATGGCACTTACATCGGATTTCCACCAGCATAATTCCCATTGTCATCAGTACAATTCCCAATGATACTAATTTCATCCAAATGCCACCAGCACGTTCCCATTGTCATAAGTACCATTCCCAATGACACTTACGTCCCATTTCCACCAGAACCATTCCAATTAATTGTCACTAGTACCATTCCCAATGACACTTATATCCCATTGCCACCAGCACCATTTCCATTGTCATCATGTCATTTCAAATTACACTAATATTCAATTGCCACCAACACCATTCCCATTGTCAGCAGTGCCATTCCCAATGACACTAATATCTAATCGCAGCCAACACCGTTTCCATTCCCATCAGTATCATTCCCATTGTCACTAGTACCATTCCCAATTACACTAATATCCCATTGCCACCAGCACCGTTTCCATTGTCATCAGTATCAGTCCCATTGCCATTAGTACTATTCCCAATGACATTAATATCCCATTGCCACCAGCACCGTTCCCATTGTCATCAGTGCCATTCCCAATGACACTAATATCACATTGCCACCAACACCGTTCCCATTGTCATGAGTACCATTCCCAACGACACCAATATCCCATTGCCACGTACCAGTACCCTTTCCATTGTCATCAGTATCATTCCCATTGTCACTAGTACCATTCCCAATGACACTTATATCACATTGCCACCTGCATCATTCCCATTGTCAACAGTACCATTTCCAATGACACTACTATCACATTGGCACCTGCATCATTCCCATTGTCAACAGTACCATTTCCAATGACACTAATATCACATTGCCACCAACACCGTTCTCGTTGTCATCAGTACCATTCCCAATGACACCAATATCCCATTGCCACCAGCATGGTTTTCATTATCATCAGTATCATTCCCATTACAACTAGTTCATTCCCAATGACACTTATATCACATTGCCACAAGGACCGTTCCCATTGTCATCAGTACCATTCCCAATGACACTTATGTCTTATTTCCACCAGTATCGTTCCCATTAATTGTCACTAGTACTATTCCCAATGTCACTGATATCCCATTGCCACCAACATCGTTTCCATTGTCATCAATGTCATTCCCAATGACACTTATATCACATTGCCACCAGCACCATTCCCATTGTCAGCAGTACCATTCTCATTGTCACAACTACCATTTCCATAGTTATTCAATAACATTTGCATTGCCATTGGTATCATTCCCATTTACACCTGTGTAACAGGACGAGAAAAATATGCAGCCAGTCCGGGACTGGAACCCGGAACCCTTCGCTTACAGGGCGAATGCTCTACTGTCTGAGCAAACCGAACCGCTCTCCTACTAGGTTACATACACACTGTGACATATTCCCTCACAAATTTTGAATTCATCCCGAATTTTCATAGAGACCAGAGAATCATGTTAATGTTTTCTCTGAATATAATTTATTATATAAGTCACAGCCCCACGTTGGGCGCCAAATGTAACAGGAAGAGAAAATATGCAGCCAGTCTGGGACTTGAACCCGGGACCCTTCGCTTACAGGGCGATTACTCTACCGTCTGAGCTAACCGAACAGCTAACATAAATTTTTCTCCTAGTAGGTTGCATACACACTGTGTCACCTGTATCATTTTCAATGTCACATGTAAGTCAAGTAAGATCTTCTCTGGCTTTTTTTATTTGTATACAGTAAACCTTTATTTTTAAACACCTTTAATATGGATTGTATGGTATTATGATACCGGCTTCCAAGCTTAATGAAGTTATATCTATAAAGGTGTTTGACTGGTGACAAACTGCCAAAGGAGCTGATTGAGATGATAAGCATATGTGATGGACAAAATGAGCAAAAACTATACACTACCTCCACTGATTGGTCGAGATATAATTTGCAGTTGGGGAAAGGGCTTTTGTAAATCTCAGTAGGTACCTAACTTCCAGGAGGAAATTTTGTTTGTCACCATTTTCTGAGAAACAGCAGGTACCCTTTTTGAAAATGTCAGAAAATCTCACAGAAGAGTTATGAGCAACAGTTGTCTCATTTGTGTTTTGTAATAAACCAGACACAAAATGACATACCAACACAGTATAGGTTATGTGATGCTAATAGAAATATTATTTCAGGTTCACTCTCCATGTACAAAAACCATAGATTGAATTTTTTGTTTCACCCAATAAAATCATTTTACCCAAAAGTAGTAAGATAAGTATAACATATGATCAAGGACGTATCTCTATATTATTCATTGATATTATATATAAAATAAATATTTATAAACGGGACACAGTCATGGTTCAAATATTCATTTGAGTATAATTCATATATGTATATGAATTAAAAGGTATTTTGCTAGTTTTAACATAAACAATATATACTTGTATAGTGTCAATGTTCAAATTTTTTTAATGCTGTTACCTTTTTGGCAGTTCGTAACGATTCTTCTCTTTTCGGTTAGAAAGACAGTTGTGGTCGTTCTGTGAGTAAGTTCATTCTGTCCAACTATGACTACGCCTAAAACGCACTCATTCAAACTTTTATCATTTTATACACTCGTGCAAAACACAATATATAACAATAACAAACAAGTTATATATATATGAATAAAACAGAAATGTGACCATTGGCCTATAATAGTATAAAAAAAGAAGTGTAAATTACTGAGAGGAAAACAAACATAGTTTATACTTAAGAAATGTCTACAATTTTACACATAAGTTATTCTGCTTATCCAGGGTCCCACACTAACAACAAAGAGACCCTGGTTTATATTGTATCGGCACAACGATTTTTACGCAAAAGATTATTTGTTTTTGTTTGGCCTTTTTGTTTCATGCTTTACAGTTAGTGTTTTATATTTGTATATACGACAGAAAATAATCTTTCGTGTATCTTGTATCGTTTGTCCGATCCCCCACTCCCTCCCACCCCCGGTACAAATCCGGTAAATGCCGTATTGTACAACATCCAATAACCCGTGTACTGGTCTCCAGCACTACACTTCTTCAAATCGATTTTTAAAGAAATGTAGGGCAACCAGTTAATTAGCTGCTGGACCATTTTTCTCTAGATTTTGTTTTGTTATTTTGTTTCTATTCCAGAATACTGCTGGTATATTTAACTGTATTACAGCATTGTGGTAAGCTATATTTATTTGAATGATTGTCCACTCTTTAAATTAATAATTGTTTGGTTTAAATTGATATAAAGGTTAATTGAAATGTCTCCGTGAAGTCAGATGTTGATGCTGATTTGTATTTTTTTTTAATAATCATGAAATGACTTAATAACATGTTTCTTTCTATGTCTACGACGTCAGGTGTGTACTTTTTCTATTGAATTATTTTCACGAATTGCAATATATTCCCTGTTGAGTGTAATATTAAATGGTCACAAATTGTTTTACTTGGAGTAGATTCACTTTTCAAATTAAATGATTTTTTATTAAGTCATTGATTTTGTACAGTTTCATAGGAACCAAGTTCGTGGGGGTCATCAATTCATATATGATTTGCACCCCCAATATTTTCATTCAAAAATTTTATATATATATATATATATATATATATATATATATATATATATATATATATATATATATATATATATATATCTAAAGTGACAGCGGTCACCCATCCAAGTACTAGCCCTGTACTATGTTGCTTGACTTCCAATAAGTCGGTGCACTTCAACCATGTCGCTGTAAATGCTAGCTTAACAGCGAGGCTGTTGCAAGTGACCTATGTACATTTACTACAGTCCTCCCCTCTTTTTTTTTTTAATCCTTTGCTTCATATAGACGCCTTTGGACACCTCAAATATAGACGCCTTTGGACACATAATATTGAAGGCTTTTCAATTATTGGGTGAATTATGTTTATATTAACTGACAGAGTGGAAAACAGTGCAGGAAGTGTTCAGATTGCTTGTTACGAGCAATCTGAACTCTTCCTGCACTGTTTTCAAAGGCCTTCTGTGATTGGTGCGGGAAAACGCGTATCTTTGGAGTAAAGGGTTAACCTGCACAGCCTGTTGCTTCTTGCAGTACCAGGCCATGTCCCACCCCATCCCATCCCAAGGAAAGAGATATTTGTGCAGACGCAGGTTCGAAAGTTAATCCCATCCTCGTCACCCATCCAAGTACTAACCTTGTACTTCGTTGCTTAACTTCCAATACAGTCAGTGCACTTCAACCATGTTGCTGTAAAAGCTAGTTTATCAGCAAAGCTGTTGTAAGTTACCTATGAAAATTCACTGTTATGATAATAATAATACATGTATATTAAAATATTTTCACTTAAATCATACTGTGAGAGATTAATGACAATGAGGCAATGGAGTCAGATATGACCTGAACCCATCTTAGATGTTTTGGAATACTCTGTACAAATAGAACATCCTCAGGTCCCATTTGACCTCCTGTTCACAGAATGACGTGCTCTTATCTTCTGCCAGGCATGGTTAGGTCCATTGTTACCACATCTGATTATGAATCCAAGGATTGCGAGTTTGAATACCCGCCCAGTTAGTGTCTCTGATGATTGATATATGCAACATTGTGTCTTATTGTCTATTGTCTCTCGCTGCCGATTCAAGTGGGAAAGTTATCAATTACTTGTGGAGATGGGTATACATGCTAGAGTACTGGTTAATCTTCTAAGATCCCAGGAAAGAGTGGTTAGGTTACTTGATTGACTAAAGATGTATTATATATATGATGCTAAACAGTCGTTCAATCTTATCTTCTTCTGTAGGAAAGAGATGGAAACCAGTTGTTTGCTTGGACTGCAGATGGGAAGCACTGGGATACTTGGTGAGGTAGACCTGGCACGTAAATGTGTCCAACAAACTGATTCGGGAGATGAAGTTGGTCACATGCTTTTAGGCAGCGAAGAGGTCGTGGATGGTTCTTCTTGTATGACATCCAGTATAGACTTTGAGTTCACGAGCACAGATCTGGAATCTGGTACAGACTTTAGTATGGACCATTCGTCTGTGTTTGATATCACAGAATCTGTCATTGGTGGAGTAAAGGTAGATTCGGGCGATTTGTTTACCACTAGCACCATATTCGACGAAAATGTTGCTAAACAAAGTTTTAGGGTCGAAAGTGTTGATAATTTGAATATTGGTTCATGCACAGGGAGAAGGTTGAATCTGTATAATGACCTCGGTCTTAAACTACAGGTTATACCTCTCAATAATTTACAGTTTGTCTCTACAGTTGAGACAAGTGAAGGGCTACATATTCTTGCTGTTCCAGCTACTTCCAGTCTAGGTGAAAACGCATCAGGTACTGTTGCACCCTTCACAAATAGTTTAGATAATCTGACTGCTTCCGATCTCAGTGCAATTCATGGTGACTTCACAAAATATATTCAACAAAATTTCCACAATAATGATGATGGGCTGTCTATTAAAAACTTCAAGTCTGCAAATAATAATTCAACAGATGATGTTATACAGGTAATAGGCTTCAAGAACACCAGCGATCAGATGGCACCTGTAATGCATTTCAAAAATCAAACATTTGACCACAATGCGGACATCTGTGCTGATGGGACTTACAAATCGCAATCAAACACTGTCAGTGTAAACCCTGTTACAGATGGCATATCTAAAAATCTCTCCGACTATCAGTCCAGTACAGTGACAGAGCTTGCAAAATCAATGCCATTTGAACTAGCAAACACATTTAGTAAAAATCCCATTTCTGCTTCAGTAAGAAGTGATTTAAAAGAGTCGTGTAAAGGTCTTAAAGAGAGTAAAATAGTTATAGATTTGCGTAAACTAGTTCCAAACAGAAAAAGACGTCTGGTATCCCTGCTAAACTCAGCTCAGATGAGTAAACTACATCTGCTGCATAATGCAAAAGATACCGGTAATGACAACATACTCGATGATGTCAGTATTCCACTTAACACAACACCTGTCCAGGATGGAAATCAGAGATCATCACCACATCCTAAAGATACGTCGTCATACAATTTTTCAGATGGTGCACAATCTTTTTCAGACAATACTAATGTGATTTCATCATCAGAAGAAGTTCAGTCTATTTCAGAAAGTGCTTGTTCTATATCAGAGAGAGTGCATTCCATTTCAGAAGATTTATCATCTATTTCAGAAAGTGTGTGTTCTATTTCAAAAAATGCTCAATCAATTTCAGAAAGTGAACAGTCTATTTCAGAGAGTGAACAGTGTGTCCTGAAAGATATTGAAAACAAGCATGCAAAGTTGAGCACTGAAAGAAATTTAGTTTTAAATCTTACTGATCCAGTAGCACCTGTGTGGAAAGATGTTTCAAGAGTCATGGAAAAACAGGAGCTAAAGTTTAAAGAAAATCTTGATGAAAATGTCAGTAGGAAACAATTGGATGAGACTGACTGTTCAAAACAGTTGAAGAATGACATAAATATTGACTCCAATGAAACTGTTAAATTGATGAATCAAACCAATGTTAGTCAAATTAGAAATGAGGAATTTATTCCTTGTATAGCTTATGAAAATTCCACAATGAAAACACAAGATAGGTGTTTTAAATGTGAAATATGTTTAGCCAAGTTCATTAAAGAAGGAAATTATAAAAAGCACATTTTGATACATGGAACCAGTTCTAGAAATGGGTACGGATTGAGGGAAAATCATTTAAAGCAAATTCGGCAACAACTTTTAGAGGACATGACACCTGATATTTCTGAAGATTCAATATCGGAACATATCGGTACACAGAAGGATGGATATGAAGTTGCCACAGAGACTGGATTGAAGTGTGAGATGTGCAGTTTATCCTTTACAAAAGAAGGAAATCTGACACGTCATAGACTCACACATACCATCTCTCAGGTATTGCTTTAGCCATTCATTCTTTAAAAACCTGTTTCTCTAATACATATAGAATTCCAGCATAGATGGTGGTGGGGATGTTGGCTGATCAAGCTTCGACTCACTCAGCCGATGTCTTCGCAATTTTCGTTAAAATTAATTGGTATAAAACCATAGTTCAGAAAATTGTGAACCTGTGTGGTTTCAACATTGCCTGTTTTTATAGTTTTAGTTTATACTAATTTATTTTAGCTTGATTGCAATCTCTTATATGCTTACAAATATGAATCATTCTCTAGTCAGCTTCCTGGGTAGAACCAGTACTGAGTGAGCACTGTTGTTTTTTGAGAGGCATCAGGTCGAGCAGGAAATCGAAACCGCAACCTCTGGCATGAGCAGCCAACACTCTTACACTACTGCCCAGCTTCTCTATAGATAAGATATCACCCGAGTCATCTTTTTGCATTGCATTTTATTACTTTTAGCTCTACTGGCCAGTGGTTAGATGAGTATTGTTTTAACTGTATTACTGATGGGATAGGTTACCATGTTGACATTGATTATATATATATATTAATCTCCATATATATATGGAGATAATTATTTGTGAATCTCCATATATATATATATATATATATATATATATATATATAGAAACAAAGCGTCTTGCAGCTTAGGCAGAATTTTCGTTTGTAAAACCAGAAATAGGCATATGCGGATAGAATTGCCTGCTCGAGGACACACAACACTCAACCCTGACAGATGATTGAACACATTATCCTGTGCCAGAGTGTGGTTAGCATTATTTCTTCTTAAAAAAAAAGTTCAGGAAATTAGTACATAATTATTAGCTGCAATGTGTAACCTTTGGATTAACTTTTGGAAATCTCCGGGTTGGTCAGGGGGAGAAGTTAATGTTTATTATCTTTTAATTGAATTAAGTACATTTTTAAGAAGTCCCAAATGGAGAGAGGTGGGGGTCTGGTCCAGACCCTCTGTTCTTGCACACCAAATAAGGATATCTGCACTTTTACTGGGGTTAAATATTTCTCTCACCCTAGGGCACAATATAAAATTCTCGTGCTGTGACATACTGTACATCAATATACATCAAAATAGGACTTCGGTCAGGACCAGATAAGTGGTTCAAGCTATAAGTGTTGCTCCAGCCATCCATGTTCAAGCCAACAAAGTTCTTCTATATATGATGTAAATCATATGATATAATGTCTTAAAAGTGATTGTGATAAAAAATATAATGACGAATTAAATTTAAATAATTTTTTAGTATGTTTGGTAAGAAAATCTAATCATTCATGGCTTTTTGGATTTGATTGAAAATTCCGTAACTGGAGATAACTGTTTTTGTGGGAATAAGGCTCTGAACCTCAAACCCATGTAAGATTCCTATTTTCCCCAACCCTTTTTGCCTATGTACAATTATGGCCAAACAACACATTACTGGATATTTTCTTAAGATATAATATTACACATGTAGTTTCTACCAATACCGAAATTTTTTTTGTTTTGTACATACATAATTATTTATTTGTATAGAATATATATTTCAGGTAGCTGTGCGGTTTCAATGTGATGTCTGCGATAAAAATTTTCTGCAGAGATGTGACCTGAAGCGACATCAGCTGATCCATACACGCCAATACCCGTACAGTTGTCCCATATGTCATAAAGGTAATTCTTATCCTGTTATTTGCCAAGACTGGTTAGCTTAGTCTGAAGTTCATCTGACTTTCGATCCTTGGGTCAGGAGTTCGATTTGCTGCCAAGCAACAATCTTCATAATGATTGGTATATGACATTGTTTCTCATTGCCATTACTCACTAACTGCTGATTCAAGTGAGAAAGTTATCAATTACTTGCGGAGGTTGGTGTGCTAAATTGCTGGTTAACCTACCAGGATCCCAGAAAAAATGGTTAGGCTAACTGATTGTGTCTGTTGACCCTCAGTGGCATAAAAAATGATGTTAAATATTCAAAAACAAACAACTTAAGTGGAATAACAATGGTTCTATGCATATTTGATTAAACTTTTTTATTTTACTTTGATTGTTAAACAAATTATTACAAATTGTACACTTGAATTTTTCCTGGGAAGAACCAATTCTAAGCATATGCGGAAAAAGTCTTGCTCAAGGACACATTACATAGCTGTGGTGGAGGATTGAACTCACTAACCACTGATCATGGGGTTGATGCTCTACCACTGGACCATAGTAGGCTTTATTCATTCTTAGGTCTGTCGCTACAAATACAGCTAGATGCAATACTTCTATCTATAATCTGTCATGTGTTGAAAATGGTGTTAAACCCCATTCTCACCTAACTTCCTAGAGATGAGAACAATAACTCTGGGTTGCATTTTTACATTTTTATGGCCTTTTCAAACTTAGAAATTTTGTTTTTTTTGCAGGTTATAGCTTGTAGTTCAGTTTTTTAGGTTTTATTTTTTTGTGTTTATTTATTTTTTTTTTTTTCATGAAAGTTTAATATTCTGTAAAAAATATTTCTTCATTTCCATGAAAGGGCATCCAGCTGTGATAAACTGTGCATGCTGGTACAAGTTTATTTCAACTATAGGTCCATTTTTCATGAACTGGTACCAAAATACTGCCCTCTGATGTGAAGTTAGTGGCCTATATTGTATATATGTATAAAACTGAACAACTTAGAATGTAGAAGTATATCCAGCATTGATAAACTGTATGTGTTGGTACAAGATTGTAGATCCATTAACAAGAACTGGAATATTACCAAATGATTTGAAGTTTGTTTATAATTGTATCGCACATGTAAAACATTGATAAACTAATCTTGCAACCAGAAGATCATCTCAACTATAGCTTACACTATATTTTAAATTCTTGCTGGAATTATTTCAGATAATGTTTAATTTGTATATTAGTATTGCTTGACCAACTTATATTATTTGAGTCATGCAATTCAAGTTTTTAAGGGTTTTTATATATACATGATGTGCCTCAAGTTAGGTACACACCTATTGGGGTTATTTGTCAGCAAAGGTTAATGAATTTATAAAGTAGTTTTAAAATTTGAAATACAAGTTTGTGACAAATGCTGAATTAAATAATATTAAGGCAATACAAGACATCCATTCACTTTGTTGTTTTCAAAAAATTATAACTGTGAATAAGGAAAATAAATAGTGTTGGTGAACTATTTTGCTAATTTTTTTTAACAGACAAGCAAAAATTATAGCTTAATTTTATTACCCCTGAGTTCTAATTGTCGTCCATTTGGTACTTATTATCCTGAAGAAGCTGTTGTTTTAGAACAGCATTGGAAAAGTCGAGTGCGTGGTCCCTCCGGCAGCTTTTGTTTAATGCTTCTTTTTTTTAAAAATTTCATTTGTTTGAAGATATCACATGATCAGCATGAGAGGGTGGTTTCATTGTAAAATGCGAAACCATGAGACTTGATTGGTATGCAAGTATTCTTGAATTGTATTTCTGTGCTCCAGTAGAGTCTACAGAATCTAGACACAATGAGCAAAATGTGGATTTAAGATCACACATTCTGTTGTTTCCCTGGCTTTATATCTAGTTGACGAAAATGAAAAATGTTCTGTATCATAACATCTATGAAGAAAATTCATACAAGATAAGATCACAGCATTTGATAAACTATGTTATGGTATATAATAAAGAGAGCAATAGACTGTTTAACAAGTTGAAATGTAATTTAATGCAATGGATTGATTGATTGATTGAATATTTAGCATCATTTTTTTGCCATCGAGGGCCAACAGACGATCAGTTAACCTTACCACTGTTTCCTGGGATTAACCAGTACTCGAGCACACCCCATCTCCGCAAGTAACTGATAACTTTCCCACTTGAGTCAGTGGTGAAACTCAAATGATAATGAGACACAATGTTGTATATCAGTCATCACGGAGACTGTTGCCGGGCGGGGGATTCGAACACACGACCCCTGGATTGATAGTTAGACGCATAACCAACTGAGCTAATCGGGCCCGGCTTTTGCAATGGAAGGGAGATAACTAGAATTAGAATGAAATTTTAGGGAGTGTAACTTCACTTGATACAGAAATATGGGATTGCTTTTAAGGTCATACCATAATAGTGCAAGGTCACTAGTTGTGTTTTATGCCCCCAAAATATTTTTTACATATAGTAATCACAGTGTCTGTCCATTTGTCCATCCGTCCGATATTTCGTGTCCGGCCTGTTTCTTTGTCATGCACAGATGGAGCAACATAACATGACAATGTGTCGCGAGAACACCCAGACTCCCACCAAAAAGGTCAAGGTCACTTTGACAACACTTTCAGTCTGTTTGAGGTTTGTGTCTGGCCTGTAACTTTGTTACTTATGGATGAATTTCTAAAACACTTCACTCAATTCATCAGCATGACATGAAGACGTGTCATGCTTAAGACCCACACCCATACTTCAAAGGTCACACTTCAAGTCAGTATGAGATTTTGTGTCCTGTCTGTAACTTTGTCGTACATGGATGGATTTAAAAAACACTTGGCTCAATTGATCAACACGACATGATGAAGTGTCGTATGTAAGACTCAGAACCGTTACTCAAAGGTCAAGGTTAGACTTTCAATCTGATATTTGGTCTGGTCTGTAACTTTGCCTTATATGGAGTGATTTCACTTTGCTCAGTTGATCAACACGACATGTCACATGTAAGACCCAGCCATACCTCAACAGTCAAGGTCACACTTTGAGTTTGTTTGACAACACTTGGAGTTCAAGTCTTGAGATTTCAAGTCAGGTCTGTAACTTTGTATACATGGATGGATTTCAAAGACACTTGGCTCAATTGATAAATTGATGAACTGTTGCATGTAAGACACAGAACCTTACTTCAGATGTCGAGGTCACACTTTCAGTTTGTTTGATATTTCATGTCTGATCTGTAACTTTGTGGAGGGATTTTAAAACATCTTGACACGAGTGATGAACATGTCATGATTATGTGTCACCTATAAATACCTGTAGAAATACCCAGACCTTTACATCAGATGTCAGGGTCGAGGTCACACTTTAATGTAAAACATATGAAAGTGTGTTTCTAGTCTGAAATGTTAGTCTTCATTGATACATTTAAATCTCTATCTGTTATAAAATATATTTTATTTTCACAGACCATTTGAGGTGCATATGACACTTACCAGTGACATTTCTTGCTTTTGACTTGATATATTTAAATTCATACATGTCATTTATTGTAAAAACTATGCTAACTGCTACCCAATTCAGAAAAAAAGTTGCATCTCTTTCAGGGTTCATCAGAAACAGTGACTTAGTTGTTCACGAGAGATTCCACTCGAAGGAAAAACACTTCAAATGTCACCTGTGTACTAAGACTTACTACCAATCAGGTACTAGTAATTAACTTCCATTTATACTAATTTATTTCAACTTTGTTTTAATGAATCTTACTTTTATATGAATTATTTCGAATTGCTTTCATGGGTAGAACCAGTACTTAGTTTTGTTGGTCACAGGTATTAGGGTCAAAAGCGGAATTGAACTCAAAACATTTGGATTGAAAGGCCAACACTCTTACCCCATGATCCTGCATGAAACTATTTACTCCTCATTCTGATTGAAGATCCAACCATTTAGTTCCAACCACCTACCTCACAATCCTGGTTGAACTTCCAACCACCTACCTCATAATCCTGGTTGAAGTTCCAATCACCTACCTCATGATCCTGGTTGAAGTTTCAACCACCTACCTCATAATCCTGGTTAAAGTTTCAACCACCTACCTCATAATCCTGGTTGAAGTTCCAACCACCTACCTCATAATCCTGGTTGAAGTTCCAACCATCTGCCCGCATGATCCTCATTGAAGATCCAACCATCTATCCCATGAATGTGGTTGAAGATCCAGCCATCTGCCCCATGATCCTTGTTGAATATCCAGCTATCTACCACATGATCCTTGTTGCATATCTAGCTCCTGGTTTAAGATCAAACCATCTATCCCATGATCCTGGTTAAAGATCAAACCATCTACCCCATGGTCCTGGTTGAAGATCCAACCATCTACCCCCTGGTCCTGGTTAAGATCCAGCCATCTACCCCATGATCCTGGTTAAAGCTCCAGCTATCTACCCCATGATTTTGGTTGAAGATCCAACCATTTACTTAAGATCCAACCATCTACCCCATGATCCTGGTTGAAGATCCAACTATCTACCCCATGATTTTGGTTGAAGATCCAACCATCCACCGCATGATCCTGGTTTAAGATTCAACCATCTACCCCATGATCCTAGTTGAAGATCCAACCATTTACTTAAGATCCAACCATCTACCCATGATCCTGGTTAAAGCTCCAACCATCTACCCCATGATCGTGGTTGAATATCAAACCATCTACCCCATGATCCTGGTTAAAGCTTCAACCATCTACCCCATGAACCTGGTTTAATATCCAACCATCTACCCCATGATCCTAGTTGAAGATCCAACTATCTACCCCATAATCCTAGTTGAAGATCCAACCATCTACCCCATAATCCTAGTTGAACATCCAACCATCTACCCCATGATCCTTTTTGAAGATGCAGTCGTCTACCCCTACTGAAAGTTCTTATTTTAAGTATTACTTTTTCATTGTAAATAACTTAAGAGTCCATTAAGAGTATGGTGTTTTTTTCTATAAGGAATTTAGACACCCTCCCCCATTATGGGTAATATTGCAAAGTAAACAAAAACACTATCGACACTTTTAGCCAGTAGAATGTTTTTATACCCTCTTGGGTCTCTTGTTATGAAGAGGAAGCTTTTAAATATCATATAGTATCTGACACTGAAGAAACTTTACAGCTATTATTATATTTTCAGGAGACTTAAATAGACACATCCGACGTAGTCATGAAAGATCCTGTCAGTTTACATGCCGACACTGTAACAAGAAATACATGACAAGGAAGTGTCTTCAGCAACACGAATCAAACAAACATCTTAAAACTTAACTCTGTGATGAAAATGATCATTATGTTTCTATCATTTGATTTTAATAGTGCAAATTATCAGATAATCAAGTCATTGAATATTTACTATTTAATTATATAGAAAAAGGATAAAGACACTCAAATATGTGTCATTCTTCCAGTAGAATCTTTCGAAGATTTTCCATTAGAATAGAAAATTTTGTCTTAAGGGATCATTTTTGGTGGTGCCAAGTTACTACCAAAATGGTCATCCCAACTTCCCAAGGTTAACTTATTTATTGACTTAAACAATGAACTCATTTGTTTCATCAAGGGCTTATAAAAAGGATAGGAAAATGTGTATTTCCTGATGAAATGTTGATAAATAGCATGCGAAAGATTGATTATTTGGCAAATTAATCATTGTGGTTGAAATAAATAAAATTGGAATTGAAAATGTGTTGCTTTTATTTTGTGTATAAAAAAAATTGTAACATTATCTTTAATACTGCCTTGCAAGGCTTAGTTCACTGTTCATTCTTAGACAACTGCACCCATACCTTCAGATAAACATCATTCAGCAAATTTTCCAAAATTTTGAAATTGACTATAAACATTTTTTTTCCACAATATATCATACCTATGTATACTATATATATGTTTTAACATGCCAAAATAATGTACGCACCTAGGTTAGACTAAAATAGATTTCCTGCTTAAAATTGCAGCTTATAAAATGAGTTGTGTGGTTTTATTTTGATTTCAGTTTGATCTGTTATACAGGTTTGCATATAGTAAAAACTGTTTCATCTTAGAAAGAGTCTGAATTATGATCAAATGTCATCAAGCAGTATTTAAATGAGGTCTATTTTTAGAATGGAGGTTTCGTTTCATCTTTGCCACTCTAATTTGCCATGTTTTGGGGAATTTGAAATTCCAAACAATTTGTATTTTGTTTATTAATGATAATGAAATGCTTTTTTTATCCATTTTGATAATTATTTTATTATTTTAAGATATTTATAGTGTTTATTTCTTGATATACTCCCTTTAACGCTGCGTAAGTTCATTGTTCATTCTGTGTTTCCTTTTTGTTGCTTACGGTTGCACCCATACCTTTATATAACCTTCATTAAACTTACAGTACACACAAATTATATGCCATCTCGAGCAAGAGTCTTAAATTGAAGGGACTGTCTGCCAAAGAGCAATATTATAATTGACTTTGCTCATGTCCTACATCAAATCGATATGTACATAACCATATGGGGATATTAATCTCCTGTTATAATTGCTATCTAATTGATTGATTGAATATTTAGTGTCATTTTTATGACGTTAAGGGCTAAGAGATGATCAGTTAACGTAACCAAGGCTTGTCATTCATAGAGAATCCCAAATGAAAGAAGTGAAACCTACATTTTACTGTACATTGGTGACAAAGTGAAAGTAGACTTCCGAAATCATGTATTCATACCTCAATTTCCAAGCATCAATTTTTTTTTCTAAATTCACAATTCAAGCATGACAATGCTATCAAAATGGTGGTACTAACCCACGGTACTATGCCTTAAGGTAACCGGGATCCTTGGATATAAATCAGTTCTCAAATAAACCAATCACCGCAAGTATCTGATAATCAGTGCTAAGATACTAATGACAATTAGATGCAATGTCGTATATCAATAATCGTTGAGACTGTGACCGCTACATTGAAAGTCTTGATTGACTGACCTAAACCGGTCCGGCTAATCACTATCTGAAAGTTAAAATTTTCAGAAATTATTAACAGATTTTAATTCTATCAGAGGTTATGTTGTGTTACCAGTCTTAAATTAGATTTTAAATTTTAAACTATATCCAGTGTAACATTTCAGTGCATTTTTTATAAAAATCAAAATAGTATTTCAGGACGAGTAGTCGCCACCAAGGACTTGTATAGTATATAATTCCTTGTCGCCACAAAGAAAAGTTTACGGACCGATGCCATAAAAACGTATACAATAGAAATAGTGGAAGGGGAATAACTGTTTTCTCCTGTAAAATAATAATCTAAATTGAGTTATTTCCCTTTGTGAATTTTTTTTTTTACATACTTTTACTTGACTAAACCTTACATTATGAGGACGCTTAAGATTACATTTGTAGGGGTGGGGGACTCAATTAAAGGTCAAGGTCACTGTTTCTACAAATGGTTTCCATATGTTATAACCTTCGACGAAAGATTTCGTAGATGACTTGCATATATGTATAATTATTACATTCTGTTCAAGGTTAAGATCACTCGACCAGATTTCACCGGAGTGGACCATAGTCCGGAAATACACATGTCCGGAAAGATAAATAAAAAATGTCCAAGCCAGGTTGTTTTGAATTTTACATGTGGATAGAGGGCAATAAAGAGATAGTTCAGGCCACTATATTGTGGTAACACAAAAAGTATCCAAGTTACATTTGTCAAATGTAACATGTGTAAGGAGGGCAACAAGGAGATAATAAAGATAATTTTATTGCATCGGCCCTGGTGTCCGTCCGTCCGTATGGCACTGCAAATACTGCGTTAACATTTACCGGCAGAAACAAGTCGGGGTTTGTTGTTTTTTTTTCAAAAAAAAATATTGGACGGGTGGCCAAAAAAAATAATGGGATAATTTTGTAAAACAAACCGGAAAAGGGACATTTTTCTTTACGTATACCAAGGGGTCCCACTAGGTTGGTTAATTTAAACTTAGATCTACAATTCGTTTATTAACGACCTGTTAAATATCATATGATAAAATAGCCAAACTGAATAATGTAACCAGTTTTACAACCCTGGCGTATGCTATAGCGCCATGTGTAATATCATGCCCGGATAAATTTGTAATAAATCGCGATGTCAGCAAGTTATTGAGTTTCGTCTGGGTACGGATGTTACGGAACAACGTAATGGTATAAAACACGTAAATCAAAAGCCTTTGACAATTGATAAATTCATCTAAATTCAATTAACTGTACTAATAGTTTTGTATGTTTGGGATGTTTTCGACACTGTGAAACAAATATATGTCGCCCAAATAATACGATAATTTTGAAACGTTCTGATTATAAAAAAATGAAATAATATGATAATTTTGTTTGCGTGCATGTGTGTTCATGTACATGTGTGTCTGTGTCTGTGTCTGTGTGGGTTCGTTCGTTCGTTCGTTCGTTCGTTTGTTCATGTACATGTGTACGTGCGTGCGTATGTATGTGCAATAACGCGTTTATATGTGCGTTGTATTTATTTGTACATAATTTCAGAAATAAACTAAAAACAAGAAGACAAACACCAAATCAGTGTTTTATGCTGAACAATGCATTTCGGCTTTATAGACTTCAGCAGATCGTGTAACTATTGCATCATTTGTTACATAAATTATACCATATATCCTCACTAGTCTATTGGAACTACTTAATAAACGATGATATAGTATGATGATTCTTGTGATTCGAACTACTCACCCCTAGATTGATAGACGAGCTACCGACTGAGTTAAGCGGGCTCGACTAGTCGCTATCTAAAAGTCAGAAATTGTGAACAATTTTTAACTACTTTGACATATTAGCCGAAAATATGTTGTGTTACCAGCATCGGTTCGTAAACTTTTCTTTGTGATGCCTACTCATTCTGAACTACCATTTGGATTTACATAAAAGTTTTATCGAATGTTGCACTGTATAAGAGTTTTATCCTAAAAAAATCAGTTGGTCGATGTGTAGCACAAATAACAATATTTTTATAGTGTAAGGGGGGGAATAACTGTTTTTCCTTGTAAAATAATAATCAAATTGAGTTATTTCCCTTTGTGAATATTTCGATTCAAATTATGAGGAAGCTTAGGGTAATTGGGCCCGGTGGGGGTGGGCACTTAATTAAAGGCCAAGGCTACGTGTTGTGTCCTTGAGCAAGACACCTTTTCCGCATATGCTTAGTACCGGTTCTACCCAGGAAGACTTCGAACGTGATTTGTCTAAGTTGCTTGTTTAAACTAATTAAGGTAAAGGTCACTGTTTTTAAAAATGGTTCTCATGTTATAACCTTAGTTTTACTTAAGATGATTTGCATAATATTATATGCATAGTTATTACATTGTTTTGTCATTCTGTAGGCTCACCTTTCGTCCGTCGGTAAAAGTTAATCAAAAAGTATCAAAATGTATGTATGCTATTAATGCATCCAAAAGTTAGAAAAAATATAGGTTTTGTCTTCGTCTGTGTATTACAATATGCATGTCGAACTCTTCGTCTGTTTATTACAATATGCATATCTCACTCTTCGTCTGTGTATTACACTTTGCATATCTAAGTTTTTATCTGTGTATTACAATATGCATGTCTAACTCTTCATCTGTTTATTACAATATTCATGTCTAACTCTTCGTCTGTGTATTACAATATGCATGTCTAACTCTTTGTCTGTTTATTACGTATGCATATATAACTCTTCGTGTATGTATTACATTATGCATATCTAACTGTTCGTCTGTGTATTACAATATGCATATCTAACTGTTCGTCTGTGTATTACAATATGTATATCTAACTCTTCGTTTGTTTATTACAGTATGCATGTCTAACTCTTCGTGTATGTATTACAATATGCATATCTAAATCTTCGTCTGTGTATTACAATATGCATGTCTAACTCTTCGCCTGTTTTATATTACAATATGCGTGTCTAACTCTTCGTCTTTGTATTACAATATGCATATCTTACCCTTCATCTGTGTATTACAATATGCATATCTTACCCTTCATCTGTGTATTACAATATGCATATCTAACTCTTCATCTGTGTATTACAATATGCATGTCTAAGTCTTCGTCTGTGTCTAACAATATACTTATCTAACTCTTCGTTTTTGTATTACAATATGCATATCTAACTCGAATGTGTAGAAACAAGAGAGCCACGATGACCCTCAATGACTTCAATAGCCTTGGCCGTTTACCCCAGAGATTACGATTTCGATACCGTTCTCCGCCCGGTGACCTGTAAAAAAAACTGACGATGATGTCTACACATATCGTGTTCTCTTTAACAAATTGTCAGTATTCGATTCCCTATCTTGTGTCATCTACACATCTATCGAGTTCATATTAAGTTAAATCTTGACCCGTGGGATTATTTATTACGTTCATGTCTTCTGAAGAGGCTACAATGGCTTTACGAAATCAACACAATATACTACCATAAAACATCAAATAAAAACTTGTGTATGAATGAAATTTCTCATCAATAAGATAATTTACAAGGACGGAATCAACAATTATTTCCGAATGTGACCTTACTCTTTGTGATTCAATAAATTTTGCATCATTTACTGCTGAACAGAAAGTTAGGTAATGCATCTTTAAACCATTAAACACACTTTATTAAAGTAAGTGCTAAACTTTCAACTTTTCATAAAATATTTAAATATCATGCAAACGTCACTTAATAAAATAGTATCTCAGGATGTGTGGGGGAAGGTCCGTTATTTGAGATTTTACATCCTGATTAAAGAATATCCGGGAGGCAGTTTGTCATTCATTCTTATTCAATGTATACAAAGCTAGTCACAGTTCGTAAATTGCAATGTTCGTTAACGCCGGTATTTGCAAAAATTATTGAAGATTACTTTAAAATATACTGATAATTGAATTAAATATCGCTTGTTTATATTGAATGAAATAGCATTGCATTATTCAGTTACCTTATGTCATCAAAATAAAGAGAAAGTGTAACAATTATTTTTTTCAAAGTGTATAGCCCACCAGAGAAATTATCACCACTTAAATATTTTGTTATATCCGAACAATACATTTCCACCACCCATACTACTTTTTCTATTTTAAACACCCCAACTACTTTTTCTATTTTAAACAGGCCCGTGTGATTCCGGCTAAGCATAGAATCACTGTCGATCTCTGCAGAGGGATAGGAATCCTCCGAATGGGTGTCATGTTCATTTTATCATTATTTGTCATGTTCACTATTGTGGTTAAATCATCAACCCCTGTGTGGTTCCAGGGAGCCATGAGTGATGGTAAGAATAGAATCACTGTGGTTTATGCATGTCGTAAGAAGCGACAAATTGAGTAATACGATAGAATTTGCTGAAACCCTGCAGGTATCAAGGGTCTAGGTTCATTCTGCATATTCATTTGTTGATGTATTTTTTTAATCTGTATGTTAATTTGTTGTTTTTGTACATGTAACGTGAACCTGGAATCTTCCTTCCTGTTGGCGTCGAATAACCTATGATGTGTTGGTACGACGTAAACCCCTATCCATTCATTCTATTTTAAACAATAGACGTTGGGAAAGTGAGAACATACCTTGCTGCCCATTAGGTGTGTAAAAGAGGAGTAACTCGTCCTGTACTGTTCTTGTTTCGCCTGAGGAAAAATGCCTGGGGCGACCCTACGTTGGATACGTTAACTTTAGTAAAAGAATGACGATAATCAAGTCACCTTAACAGGAGAAGCGGTTAATTGTGCTTGTCAATCAACTTTTGCCCAGGGATACGGAAGTTTCAACTTGTACACTCACTGGGTTTACATTGCATTAGCGACGAGCAACACACGTGAAGTGAATATTAATATTAATAACCAACGAGTAGTCGAAAGTGTTGTAGTAACAAATTCATTGGATAAGTTCAATATTAACTTTATTAAGTAGACAGTTTGTCAAGAGCCGGGGATTATTTTATTAAGTGTGTCTTTATCGGAAGTATACATTGTTTCAGCGACCGCTAAATATGGTAACGAAATAACGTGCGTTCTCTGGATGGGATGGTTTTAAAAGTTATACATTTATTTTTACGTGTAAAACACTACTGATAAATAATTAGTGAATGAACAGAATATAGTGTGCGACTCCACTGTGGTGTAACAATGTGTGTGTGACAGCGTATCATTACGATACGCCTTTATAATCACAGTTATCCTGGAGTGTGCTTCAGTAATAATAAAAACGTATTGTAACGAAGCGTATCATCTCCGTATTACGCACATTTAGTCAAGGTTAATTTACCCAGGACTGCGTTCGGTAAGTACACAAACGATTACTGTTTCAGCTTACGTTGATTAAGGAAAAGTCAACTGAATGGTATGCTAGCTGTAAATATTTGCTCGTGTTAGCAAACAAATTCGATAGTCGTTTAACTGAGTGTATGTTTGTATTGGGTTTTACGTCTTCTATCACAGTACTTCAGTTGTATAACTGCGGTAATCGTACTGTGACCTAACCATCGTTCGTTGGGTCCGCTTTTTGGTAAAGTAGTACCTACTAGACGATCCTTTTATCTGAAAGTCACTGACAATCTCCCCTCAGATATAGACTCATGGATGTAGAACAATGTCCAGTGTTTATGACTAGTCATCACAGAGACTGCGGCCGGGCGGGGATTCGAACTGGCGACAGTCAGATGCGTCATCGACTGAGCTATCCAGGTCCCGCTATTTGATTTTAATTTCACAACTTTAAACTCTGAATCATTGTTTTTACACGGATGACAACATCCAACTATGTGTCAAAGACAATCTAATAGATAAAGCACATTTTATATATTTTGCTAGGTTAAAAAGTGTATTTCTGTTTTCTGACTGTTATAATTCTATGAATCGAAACATACTAGGTCTCTGAAAATAGTAGTTGCCTATATATTGTTGTCTTAAATCTAAAAGCAGGGACATATCAAAATAAAATGAAATTCATCTTGTACATCCTGAGAATTACAATATAGACACAACTATATTCGATGTTGAAAATTGCACACAGTTAAAGTTGGGCCATTTTGTTTTCAGAGCACATGCTTATGCGAGGGTCATGAAAGTAAAAATAGGGTCACGTTCACAGTACATTGCAAACATATCATATCCTATCATATCCCATTTGCCTCGGTAACATTTCAGTACGCTTTGTGTATGATATATGATATAGTCAGATACAGAACGCGACACTGGACGGCGTGCGAGGTTTAAAATTACCATTTTACTGTTCTTTAATGGGGTTCTACGCCATTTTCAACCAATGACTGGTTATATGGCGTATCTAATGGTATCGTAAATAAGTTGTAACTTCTTTCATATAAATACAATGTAATTTTCTTATAGAAATGTGTATATTCAATCTCCGCAATTGGTTGTTCATATTGGTTTACTTTGAAGTATCTTTTCAATCGCTTATATATTTGTATATATTATTTTGCTCGCATATTTTTTTTATTTATTAATATGTAGAGTAATAGGTATCCACGTTATTGTCATTTTTATGAACCGAGATGTAAATATAGGGCACCGTCACACCAGAAGGTAGTCAAATGGTAGTGGATAGTTTGGCTAGTTTGTGTTTCGTAAATCTGTCTGTTTATCTATTGCAGTTGACATTGTAACAGACACAAGAGTGATAGGACTTAAAAAGGACTTTGTTCTTTCTTAAAACATGGATAAGATGTTATTATGGACCTTTACATACATTTGTTGTGGTAAGTGTTGTTTTTATGTTTTCTTTACCATCCTTGTAACTTGTGACGCCCCGCCATTCTCTCTCTCTCTCTCTCTCTCTCTCTCTCTCTCTCTCTCTCTCTCTCTCTCTCCGGTCGGTCAGTCGGTCAGTCGGTCGAAAATAAAAATAGAGCAGGTCAGCCAAGTGCCAGTATAACGTGACTGGATCTGGTGTCGTACTGCATAATGATATGGGTGTGTCTGTCTCCGCATTGTGACAATTAGGCTTAGAAAACCGTCTTAAACATTAACCGTCATGGTATGTGAAAATTAAAGTTTACACCATACAATGCAATACAACATATTAACTGCCGGGTCCTTCGTGGTCGAATTGTCTAAGGCCCTGTCGTCCAACGATCACAATCCTCTCATCGCCGAGGTTGTGGGTACGAATCTAGCTTAGTCCAAACACTTTATGTGGTAAAGTTTGCCAGTTACTTGTGGATGGACAGTGATTCTTCTATGGTTCTTTCTGAGGTCTGCCCCCACTTCTAATACTGGATATGTCATATATTTTTTAAAAAAAATGGTGTAAGTTTAACTGCAATAATTTTACACGGTGAAACTATTGAAGCTATTCATGCATTTCTACAAAGTTAATCTATTTCACGCTTCAAAGCGTTTTTTTTATGTTTCATTGCGTACACTTTTTTTTTCATTTTGAAATCATTAAAATTATTAGAATACTATGCTCCACGCATTACAAGTAATCCATCACTTTTTTACTTTTTTTGTTTTGATAGTTTTTGTCACATTCCCGAGCCTGGGGTGAAACAGTTTACGTTGGACTACAGTTTTGACTGTTTCACGGAAAGTTGGACTACAGTTTTGACTTTCACCCCAACGTCGTCGGAATAAGTATCTACAAAGAAAATAATTAAATTATTGTTTCAATGATATTGTTAATATTGGTCGCCAAAACTGATTAGGTAAACTAATACAACGGTTATTTCATCAGCCTCGGGTAACAGTTCGAAAGTCATCCGCGATACCTCGGGACAACAGTTTTGACGTCCCCCCCACCACCCCTCTCTCTCTCTCTTTCTCTCTATCTCTCTATCTCCCCCCCCCCCCCCCCCGAAAAAAAAACAAAAAAAAAACATGAAATAACGACGTGCTCTGATAGTTAAAAAAAATGACTAAAATGACTACCGTAAAACAAAAACTTTTTATTTTCTCAAAATTTCGAGAACACCTTACTAATAAATGTATAGCTCACATATTCATGAATACCATTTTCTAAACGAAGCCGTTTTTTATATATAATTTTTTTATGAAAACAACTTTAAAGCTGTCAGACTAGTTGAATGCAGATCTGTAAATCAAAAGTTTTTACCCACATAAATTGTTTATCAAATGGATAACCTGTCAAGAAATGCACGCCGGCTACATGTTCTGAATACGTTACACATGAAATCATTTGATCGAAAAGGTGTTGGCGGTCAAGCTTTATAGCATACAGATACTAATTCGAAGAATATTTAATGGTCCGGTTTTTATATGTTGTTTTTTTTCCGTATTTAACATCATAAGAAATGACGGGTCTGGTTAGCTCATTCGGTAGCGCGACTGACTTTCAATCAACTGGTCGTGAGGTCGAATCCCCACCCAGCCACAGTATCCGTAATGGTTGACATTGCACCTCATCCAGATTCCTCTTTCACCGCTGATGCTGATTCAAGCTGCTCTGGCGAGAAAGTCACCAGTAACTCTCGGAGATGGGTGTGCTGGAGAACTGGTTAACCTTCCAGGATCCCAGGAAAGATCGGCTATGTTCGTTATTACCCCTCGATGGAATAAAAATGACACTAAATATCTTAACAAAGTTATTAGAAATGGCTGCAACAATTCAAATCCAAACATAATTATTACATTACCGTCATTACCGTTGTTGTTTTGTTTTGAACCCCAATAGAAACTTCGAATCCCACCAAAGGAAATAACATCCAAATTGTTAACAATGAAATGGGACAAACCGTCTTCTATGGATGTGCAACAAACTCTTTCAACCAATATTCGGTTTCACATTTCACGAGGGAAAAATCGGTTTCACATTAGTATTATTTCAATATTGTTTTTATGACATTGTACTATTATGACCACTAATTTTTACATTTGTAAGTTTCTCAAGTTTTTACATTTTACCACAAATTATTTCACATTTTTGACCAGTTTCACATTTGTGACCATTTTCACATTACGACCATTTTCACATTTGTGACCATTTTTTACACTTATGACCATTTTCACACTTATGACCATTTTCACATTTGTGACCATTTTCACACTTATGACCATTTTCACATTTATGACCATTTTTTCACATTTGTGACCATTTTCATATTTATAACCATTTTCACACTTATGGCAATTTCACATTAATTTTATGACCATTTTCACATTTATGACCATTTTCATATTTGGGGGTCCTTCACATGATACTTCAGTAAACAGTGCATAAGAATACTGTCTCAAACAGACACCGTCGTAATATTATTGAAATTTTGATGAAAACGACGCGAAACACCACATAATACAATACTATTTTATTTCCTTTATGTTTAATGTTTCTACAGATAAACGCAATGGGTTATATTTGTTTACGTTGATGCAAGGTCGGGCTATCGTACAACGCAAACACTTCATCAATGCTATATAAACAAAAGCATTCTTTGCTGTTCATCATTGTAAATATGAGCATGAACTTGGATCACTGTAAAGAAAGTATCAAAGGAAAGTGTGGCCCTTTTAACAGTGTCATAAACAAAGTGTATTGCCTCGCTATTTCGTCTGAAAATTGTATCCTGATTTTTTACACCAGTAGTAATAGTTACATAGTCAATATCCCCCGCCGTGTGATATTTCATTTAGCTGTTCCGAGTTCTGAAACTTGAAATTGAAAATTCCTTCACAGCAAAAGGCACTACTAGACCACTTAGTTTAGGAATTTGTACTCCGGAAAAGGTAGCATTTTGTAAATTTTGCCAATTTCGTAATTTTGGCTCATTGTTTTCATGGTAACAAAATAAATGTTAAAATTAGAAATTTCTTCGTAGCTTAAAGCACTACCAGACCGCTAGGTTGGCACGTGTGAACATTTTCGTTAAATTATCTGGAACGGTTGTGTTGTTGTATGGTGTTTAACGTCGCTTTCAACAATTTTTCACTGAGTAATATCGCGACGGTGTCTACTTGAGACAGTATTCTAAGCGCTGCCACACTGGGGTATCATGTCGCAAACATCTGGTACGATACCCCACCTAGTCACACTATACTGACACCGGGCCGACTAGATTTAGAACTATCCTCTAGATGCTGAGCGCCTATCGAGGAAGCTTCTACTAGTACACTTTTTCAAGTCTTTGGTATGATCGAACCCACGAGGCGGACACTCTACCCCTAGACCAACGCTGTGAAGATAACATAAATCTCTTCGAAAGTGTTCAAACTTTCATTCACGAATCCAGAAGATTCCAATAATTAATTTCGTTATAGTATTTTGTTTTTCTCCCCTGACTCTGTAACAGCTACCACACCATAACCGATCGCGTGAATATCAGTGACCAACCAGATAATACTTTATATACATTTATGTGTGTGTGTGTGTGTATATTTTCTAATAATTTAATATTTAATTTCATTTAAAAAAAAAAAAAGCAAAAAATAAAATGATTTTCGCTTTTCAGTAAATACCTCAACATACATTCATATGTGTGTGCGTGTATGTATGTTTGCATGTGAATGTCTGTGTATATATGTGTGTGCGGGCGTGTGTGCGTATGTGTGCGTGCGTGTGTGTGTGTGTGTGTGTGTGTGTGTGTGTGTGTGTGTGTGTGTGTGTGTGTGTGTGTGTGTGTGTGTGTGTGTGTGTGTGTGTGTGTGTGTGTGTGTGTGTGTGTGTGTGTGTGTGTGTGTGTGTGTGTGCGCGTGTGTCCGTGTGTGTTTGCGTGAGTACGCATGTATACTTTCTCATTAACTACACTTTATGTCATTCATATTTACTTGCCGGGAATGTAATATATCTTAACCATCGTTAAAATTGCAAAATATAGTTGAAAGGGAATGGCCGAATCTAATGTTGAGAGAACTTGTGGCCAGACCCTTTTGCCTTAAATTGTATTTGACTTATATGCATGATAAATATTGTAATATGTGTTTATTTGGCAATAAAATATGTTTAAACTAACCAACGCTGCGTTTCGGAACGGTTTTGTAGTTATGTTCCGGAAACGGAAACTTGGTTAGTTTGGCTATTTGTTTCCATGGTAACATAAAAACACTATTGAAAACTAACTCCTTTATAGCTAAAGCATTTCTTGACCATTATGTTGGTAAGTGTACAATGTTTCATGAACTTGTATTGGAAAGATTTGAATTCATAAGGAATTCGTAATTTTGGCTATTCGTTTCCGTGGTAACAGAAAATACACTGAATATGTTTCATGAACTTATATTGGAAAGATTTGAATTCATAAGGAATTCGTAATTTTGGCTATTCGTTTCCGTGGTAACAGAAAATACACTGAAAGTGAAAACTTCATACCAAAAGGCACTACTATACTATGAGGTTAAAATTTAAACAAAGTTTCAAGTTGTTAACTAGAACAGTTTTGGAGCTAAAATCCGGAAACAGCAATTTTGTGTATGTCGGCTTTTTGTTTCCATGGTTACAGAAAATATATTGACAATGAACCTTTCTTTATACTACATCTGACTACATTTGACTACTTGTATATATTTCCATGGTCGCAGAAACAAAATATTGAAAATGAAAATTCCCATTAGGTTGACATGTATCCAAAGTTTCGTGAAGTTTCCATGGTAACATTTTTTAAAATAAAACCACCTTCATAGCAAATGGCACTACTACACAACTAGATTGATATGTGTACAAAGTGTCGTGAAGTTACCTTGAGCGGAAAAGCTTTCGGAGGCACGAACAGTGCCCATTATTTATATCCAGCCCCCTCCCCACCCCACCCCCACGCAAAATTGAATAAATAGAGTATGTACGATTGTACTGGTCGAAAAGTTGCGTTCAGAATTTGCACATTTTTTTAGCTGTAATAACTATGTAGTCCACTCTTCCGCTTTGTCACATGTTTCAAAACTGGAGTTCGTATATCCGGGATAAGTTGGGTTACGGACAAATCTTATCGTCACATCTCTGGACGTACGGAAGTTCTTTGTCAAACAGGATACATATTAAGTATACTGAAGTATCTACTTGGCTATTAAAACTGTGGACATCACGATAAGATTTCTGCTTGAAATATCAATGACTATTATTTTTGTACGATAATGTAATGATTTAAATGATGATGTATGCACACACACACGAAAATTCAAAGAAAATGCAAGAATCGTTTAATCACTGCATATCTCCCCTCCTTTTTTAATAGTTTAAAGCCATTTTCAACGCATTTCAGGTTATTTATGACATATCCAGGTGTAGAGGTGGAGGAAGAATCACCGTCCTTCTGCAAGTAACTGGCAAACTTAAAGTTTTTGAACCTCCGACTTTAGAAGTGAGAGGTCAGTGATTTTGAGACGGGGCCTTAGGGTTAGGACTAGGGAGTACCCTCCTCGCGTATCTATAATTATGTGACGGTACTAGAATTATCATTATACGAAAGAAACCCGACATGCAGTCTTGTTTGACAAACATATATATCCGTATTAAATACCGTAGAAATCGCCACATCCTTTATAAAATCTGAGGGCATCATCCCATTACATGGAGGCTGATAAATGGAAAGGGCAAAACATAATCGAACACGTAACGTTATACAATACGATTTTCATTTTATTATATAAATTTTCGGTAAGCTACGACAAATATATAAACAGATTGGACTGAACATATTAACTGTATCAGTACACACTGACTGACTGACTGACTGACTGACTGGATGGATGACTGACTGAATGTCTGGCTAAATCACTCAGTCACTCTGAAACACTTTATATAATATTTACTATTAAAACCAACATGTGGTTACGTGATCAGCAAAGAATTTAATTTCAAACTTTATGCAAATGCAAAAAAGATCAAACAGACGACATTGCAAAAAGAATAGGGAGCCTATAACGCAATGTATGGCAGGTATTAAGATTGAACGTTGATACATTTTCTATACGAATATACTGTTATAGGTCTCACTACACAGTTGATTTTTGTTCTTTGTTCTATATAAAATCAGGTGTAGGATTTCCATGGTAAAAAAAAGAATTCAACATTGATTTTTTATATATATTTTTTTCATAGCAGGAATGTATACCTACATAAAAATGCACAATAACTGGTAGGTTGACCAGCTTGGTTATTTTTAAAAGAGGGAGCAGTGACACCCTGACATTTTTGGGGAAAAAAACACTCAAATGATCATAAATACATGTTTATGTTGAAATCGTATAAAAGTCACTTTTTTAACACCAGTGATGTCTTATTTCAGTATAATTATGCTAAGCCAACTTTTGCTCTACTCATCTGCAGCAAATAATCACAACAACTATTAACCATTTAGAAAATATTTCAAAACCAAATTACTTTTTTTAAACGTAAAAATCATGTTACCTTGGGTGGGGGGGATGCGTAACTGTGTAGTGAGACGTATATTTTCTACTAGTACTCGTACTTGATGTAAATACAGGTAAACTATAAATGATATAATTATGTAGATGTGAGTATAAAACCATGAGCATGTATATGCATACGAGAACATAAATAAGCATACGATTAAAATACAGTTTGTATACTAGTATAAGGTAACCAGTTATGTTTTATTGAGGGGAACATTGTGAGTAGGAGTACAATGTTACATGTTAATGTTTAGTTTATGGTCGTCGAAGAAATGTAAATGAACTGAACGACAATGTGTAGTTAATTAAGATGAAATGCGGTCGCACGAGATAAAGCGAAAGAGAGATATATATAACGGAGGAGGGAGGGAGAGTGAGAGAGAGAGAGAGAGATAACCTCACAGAAAGAGCGAAAGTGAGAAAAAATAAAAAGAAGAAATGATAAGAAAGACGGACGGACTGACGGACAGACAGACAAAGAAAATCAAAATCAACCCCTGCAACTAGTTTGACTTATTGTACGTATATTGGAATAAGTAACAAACATGTAGTGGGTATTCAAAAGTATGAACATATACTGAGCAAAAAAAGAAACTTTACTCTGTTTAATGTGAAATAACTTTTTTAATTTCTACATTTATAACTAAGTTGTTATTAAAAAAATGTTGGTATTGAGTCAGTCTGTTTGAATTTTGAAAACTTGCTTATTTAAACACAATTGATAATAACCCAACTGTAAAAAATCCTGTTTTACATGATTTGCACGTGCCAGAGTCCACGCAGTAGATACACAAATGTGCATTACATCAACAGACATGTTGTTAATCAAACAATTGAAAAAACAACATAATTTTGTGGACTTTGTAATATGATGTACTTTTTTCAAGAGGGCCTCAAGGAAGATTGACTGTCAATCGAGTCACCTTTAATAGATAAAAATAAACTTGTAATTCTTACTCACTTGCTTGTTTCACAACTATGCCTCACTAATATTAGTCTTAAAAATAAACTTGAAAAGCAACAATAACAATGCAAATTTCAGTTTCAATTAAAAAACATTATTTTTGATTACGCCCCTTGTCCACTTTGTCATTAATTTATGGGTACAAAACACACTTCAAATGTCCAATGAAAATACAGATTTAATAAAAATGATCAACTGACACAGCCATACCAATATCAGTGCAGTATTTCAAACAGGAATTTGAAAATAACCAATTCATGGAGAGTAAAATTTCTTTTTTTGCTGAGTATATTTACTTTATGTTTCCAAAAATCACAACATTGTCTTCAAGCTTAAGTACATAACGTTAAAATATAGAAGTGATTAAAAACCGAGTTTCCCTTACTCTGACTAAGTGTCATGCATGTTTGACATCAGCGATTAAAATGCAAACAATCCTTTTTCCATATATGACACACACCAGTGTGCGTATTACGCGGAAGATTAAAAATGTTTAAACATCGACGACCATTAAAAATAGTTAATACATTAAGAGTGATACTTGTAATAATATATTTATCATTTCAATTTCAAATTAATATCTTATTAAAGCATTTCATGAAAAGGATTATCGTGCTACGGGTGTATAGACGGGTGCGCATTAATGCACATGTAAATTACATAAAAAGTACGATTGCATAACAGAAGTATGTAGGTGCGTCGCACGTGACTTGTTGGTATGTTCGAACGTTTGTGCAGTATTTTATCGTTCAGTATTTGCTATTATAAACGGTCATAACTTTGTTCAAATTTGATTAAGACATTTCATTCTTCTACAAATTGATTCAAGTCTTCCGTCAGCATATTTGCACAATTGCGATATAATATACAAGTAGTCGTTTAATATAATAAAGAGTAGGTGCCCTGAGAGCCACAGTGAGTTATATTATAGTGTTACAAATACGCCCAGCCAAATCTGCATTTAGTTCAATGGGATTGTAATTCCCCTTTTCAACACAACACACACTATGTTATATAAGTCGTATCTAGTTTTATTGATGGAGGAAAACATCAAAATGAATCTAAGTAAAACCATCGTTCTTTCGCTAGAAATTGGTAAACTTTCTCATATAAAGTTTTTGAACCGAACTGGGCTCGAACCTACGGCCTTCAGTGAGAGGTAAGTGGTCGTTAGATAGCGTCTTACACCACTTGGTCGTGGAAGACCCAACATTCAGTCCAAAGCTGCCTACTAAAAACAATTTTTAAAGACACGCTATCTCATATGAAGGAAGGGCGGTAGTGTTGTGAATAAAGTATTGGCCGTTCGCGCTGAAGGTTGCGGGTTTGATCCCAACTTGGAGCTTATATGAACCGTTCTCGAAACCGCTGCTTGGGTAGAACCATTACTGAGTGCTGTTTTTATAGGCGTAAGGTCGAGTTTGGGACCGAACCTGCAACCTCTTGCGTGAGCGGCCAACACCCTGACGTTCCGCTTAATTATTCTCGTGATATATTGATAAGGAGATAAGAGTTTCCTGTCATTCTCTAGTCCTTGATACTGGGTACATTAACCATATGAGTGTATAAGCGGTCCAGTGGTTAAGGCCTTGGATTGCGAACGCAGTGGTCGCAGGTTCGATCCTCCGCTTACTTATCAGTCATTTGGATGAGACTTTAACAAATATGGAGGTCCCATGTATCGGTGCTTAGCACCTGTCATGTAAAAGAACCAGGGATGTTACAATAGGGTATTCTGTATCTGCACAAACCTCCAAAAATCTTAAATTACTAATACGTATATATAAAAATCTCATTATCATCATCATCATCACATTTATCATTTCGATAATATTTAAATAACACACAGAACACGAAGAGATAAAGCAAATTTTAAAGATAAATGACAATGTACAATTAGTTTAACAATAAATTATGTTGTTGACACTTGCATTGTCGTGAGTGAGCTTTATCAGTTTCCTTTACACATGTGTATGATGATACGACACGCCCACTGGCATATTTAGAGGGAGGACAGCGGGGCTCAGACCACCTTCCCCCATGCCCCCGAATTTTCCAAAATATAAAAATGTTTTTTTTCTATTTTATTGAAAATGGGCGATAAACATGTATTTGGACTTAATGTGGACGCCCTCTTAGGCTATCAATATCAACAATATATTATTTTCAAAATACATTGACCCCTACCCCTCCCTCACCACCACTGACTGAAATGAATTTGTTCGAGTGATTATACATCAATTTAATATTCAAACCACGTGACAGTTGACCTTCCCAGCGAACGTCCATGATCGGCTGTATAATTAAAGTTGGGTAGAAATGAAAGTTGTCGGTGATTTATTACGGTCACATAAACCAAGATTTATTGAAGTAATACCGAACCAGTGGTACTAAAGGTGCCGTCCTAAATTTTAGTCGTGTACAATGTATATTGAATTGATATTAGTCTGCCGATCTCTGTAATTAAGTCACTGTTTGTTATAAACGAAATTTAATGAAGTTATCTTTTAACCATTTACTCCATAGTTATGCGTTTTCCCACACTAATCACAGAAGGCCTTTGAAAACAGTGCAGGAAGAGTTCAGATTGCTTGTGACGAGCAATCTGAACACTTCCTTCACTGTTTTCCACTTTGTCAGTTAATATAAACATAATTCACCCAATAATTCAATAGCCTCCTATATTAGAGGTGTCCAAAGGCGTCTATATTAGAGGTGTCCAAATGCGTCTATATAAGAGGTGTCCAAAGGCGTCTGTATGAAGTAAAGGGTTAATGCATTTATTATGCAAATGATATTGAGATGGCTTGTTTTAGATTTCAATAGAATTTGTGCAAAATGTTTTTTCATGGATGGGTCTTGCAGCCCTTTTTTAAAATCTTACATGTGTAGTTTCTAAAGATGAATTACAATTTCCCCCAAATAACACAGCAGTAGTTGAACTACGATAAACAGTAGGCAAACTACTGTAAGAACTGTAAAAATTCTTAAATTAATACGTGATTAGAAAAATGTATGGAAACTTCATATGAAGAAATTGTTAACATTTTTTTTATAAAACTAGTGAAGTGTTCAAGTCTTTATACTTTTTTTTTCAGACACGAAAAAAATATTATAATTAATAGAAAATGTTGAATGAAAAAGTATCAAAATTTGATAAAAACTGCTTCCAAAAGGGTGTCGAATGTTAGAATGTCCGTCGTACAAATAACTATCCGGCAAATATGATGGCTAACGGCACGATATAAGATAAGCCGGTTTACTCAAAGGCAGGAGTAACGGGCCTTGGTTAGTCGCCCTACCCCATCTGACTTTCTTTTTTTTTTTTCCCTTCAAGTTTATGTTCAATCCATCATATATAACGAAAAAAATGGGAAAAATGTGACGAAAATAACGTTTAGTAAAGGCCTTTTTCTTCTAAGAACGGCCGCATACTCAGTCCCAACTGTCTTCAGACACCCGCTGTCCAAAAAAAACTATTACGAATATTCTTATACGGTATGTACAGCCAGCTAGGGGAGGTATTACGTGACAAAATAAGCACAACATCAGAACTATTGAGTCAATAGTTACTGAATAAGACACTCTCAATTCGCCCATTTAGGTGCTAAAAAGTGGCACAATTTAAAAAAAAAATGAAAAAAAAGTCATGGGGTAGAGGGACTAACTAAGATACGTTACTCGTGCCTGTGTTTTTTCTATAAAATGGTTTGCGTATAAGATTTGTCGTATTGTATGGCAACTGAAACTCGTATACGTTAGATTTATACTTCACCCATACATGCATTGGTGAAAGCTGATATTGTTAAAACAAGGGGGTTGTCGATTTGAAGACCTTCGGGAATTAATAGTCGTGGGAATGAAGTTATCTTGTATTAAGTTAAGGAGATAAATGAAATTAAACGTGTTTGAGTGTTCTCAATCTCAGCACAGTATCTGTACATGTAACAAGAATATTTACGCAAAACGACAGTTTTATTCCGGTAACATCTGTCAAATATTGACGTTTTCTCCTGCCGGCGTGCTTACGTTTTCAATACAACATGTTGTGTTAGGTTATGCATTTAATTTCTGGCGACATCTGGGGAAATTATGAATAAATGCACTGGTATTAATGCTTTGTGATTTCTATTAAAGACGGAATGAGCCTTTTTAATATATGCATAACTCACCCACGGAGATTAGATCAACTCTTAAAGGAAAACCGCAATGTTGAATCGATAATAATAAACCGATACTAATGTAAGCACATCTTACGTTGAATCGATTTCTACCGATAATGATGTAAACAAATCTTACGTTGAATCGATTTCTACCGATAATGATGTAAACAAATCTTATGTTGAATCGATTTCTACCGATACTGATGTAAACAAATCTTACGTTGAATCGATTTCTACCGATACTGATGTAAACAAATCTTACGTTGAATCGATTTCTACCGATAATGATGTAAACAAATCTTACGTTGAATCGATTTCTACCGATAATGATGTAAACAAATCTTATGTTGAATCGATGTTTACCGATAATTATGTACGTAAATATTTACGTTGAATCGACTTTTACCAATATAATAAACACACATTTTTACGTTGAGTCGATTTTTACCGATGATTATGTACGCAAACCATTACGTTGAATCGATTTTTACCGATAGTAATGAACGTAAATATTTATGATACACTTTTGGATCACATGGGTGAGATAGGATGCCATCGCAGGATTCATATATATGAGAATCATATGTATATGATTATTAACTTACTGAGATATTTTAATTTTGTATTTTCACCATATGGATAAAGTATTTACAGACATAATATTGAGTAAATTATCTATTATCAAAACTTATCATGTACCCCTTTACTGGCGTGGCATGCTTAACACGTTTATAGTTTAAGTTACATTCCATTGTCTTTAGCCGGACCCGGGTAGCTCAGTCGGTAGTGCATCTGGCTATCAATCCATGGTTCGTGAGTTCAAATCCTCGCCCGGTCACAGTGTCCGTGATGATTGATATACGGCATTGCGACTCATTGACATTTGTATCTCAACGCTGATTCAAATGGGAAATTTATCAATTACTTACGGAAATGGGTGTGCTTGAGTACTAGTTAACCTTTCAGGATACCAGGATATTGTGTGTAACCCTAGACCAAATGTGGAAAAGCTTTTTTCCGTTTGTTTACTCGGTTCACATTAAAAATACACACAGAAATACAATATTTCACATAAATAATTTTGACATATTTTTAAAGAAGCACAAATATATTCCCCAACATTAACGTGATTGTTTTCTCTCTCCAAATTTCAGTTTTCAACATTAGGCAGGTGGGTAGGAAAATGCTGTTTTTAATAAATGTCACAGTTCATGGATGAAAAATAAAAACATATCCAAAATGTGGTTTTAAGTGGGCAGATTTTTATGGGTAAGTCGGGAGAGAGCAAACTTTTGTAATGTTGACCTAGTGTATTGATGTTTACTTCTATTCAGCTGGTATACAAATATTATTGTAAGTGGGACCATTTGAAACCTTATGTCGCCATCTCCACTCCGTTTATTTATTTTTTACATTGAATGTGTCTATTCTAGCTGATATAATTTTCAGACATCAAAGTGTATGCCGCATGATTTGTATTATTTATGTAAGATTTCCCCAAACTGCGATGTGTAATGTTCTTGAAATTATATTTTCCCCGCATATGCTTAGTACTAGTGTTCTACCCATAAAAACTTAGCATACTTTGTAATACTTCACAATCGAAGCAAAATTAATTAATTTAAACCAATAGGCGTTCTGATATATTAGATAAAAATCTTCACAATAATCGTAAGATTTAAAGGTTTACGCGGATGCAAAGTATAATGTACTTGATGGAGGGTGGACCAAGACTACATGTTCTTCTTTTAAAACAACAAAAGCATCATATGATATACAAAACAATGAGGCAAAAACACTTCAGGAGTACACTGAAAAAAAACATAAATATTTAGTACTATAACATTTAACGAAATACCGTGGGTTCATGACAACTGTTAAACTTTAATTTTCTTTTTATTCAAGTGTTTTAATTTAACTATTAAAATACATCGTTAAAATCACATATTTACGTATATAACTAACTCTTTCATTTAAAACCTAATTATGAAAGGCGCAGTAGTACTGCAAAAAGATACGATCCTGCCATCTCTACTATACCCCGTTTAGTGTTTACGTCATTCGCAGTTACTATTAGGCATGAATTACTTGAGAAAATAAATAATTTATCAGTACACTGTGGAGCAGTGGTGAATATAATTGTCCTATATAGTGGTTATACTATATTACAATAAGAATACGACACCTTACTTAAACTAAGTATTTGTACCCGTATTCACGTATATATGGAGATAATTATTTGTGAATAAAAAAGACACGAATGTACAGACCAGACTACGGCGAGCACGCCTGGTTACAATGCAAACCATAGATACAATATCAAGGCCTCTGCCAAACCAAATAAGTTTGGAGTCGACCATGACTTATATACTATGGATACTATGGACATCTGGACTGGAAGGACAATTCATGAACTGATAGCGTTATATGAGTAGGATCCAGTTAAGGATTCATAATTACTCACGTGCTATATAAAGGACATATTTATAAACCCGTTGGATCTTATATATATATATATATATATATATATATATATATATATATATATATATATATATATATATATATAAGTTGTTATAAATTGTTTCACAATCGAAGCAAAATGAATTAATTTAAACCAATAGACGTTCTGATATATTAGACAAGAATCTTCACAATAATCACATATTTACGTATATAACTGACTCTTTCATTTAAAACTTAAGTATGAAAGGCACAGTCGTTTAGCAAAAAGATACAATCTCGCCACCTCTACTATACACCGTTTAGTGTTTACGTCATTTATGAAAGACAACCCAGTTTCTATTAGGCATGAATTACTTGAGAAAATATATAATATATCAGTACACTGTGGGGCAGCGGTGATTACCATTGTCCTTTATAGTGGTTACATTATATTACAAAAAGAATACGACAGCTTTGGTGTCGACCATGACTTATATACCATGGATTTACATGCAACACATCTGGACGGACAATTTACATACATGAACTGATAGCTTTATATGATTAGGATCCAGTTAAGAACATGCTAAACCCGTTGGATCATACATATACATTTATTGTGCCTTTATCCCAACTCTGAAAAAAGACACAGTTTTTTTAACCTTTCTTATCTTTTTATACCTAAATAATATCTATGTTAATAAAGCATTTTAAACAGTATTCATGATATATATCAAAAGAAACCGATAAGCGATAGCAGGTTACTACAAACTAAATCACGAGTCGGAACGGAGTTAACAATAGTGAATGTAATAATGCGGGTTTGAAAGAAGAACCTACATTAAAAGTAGATATACATTGTCACAGATGATAAATTTAAACACTTACAATAAAGGCACATTTCACAAACGTCTGCAGACTGATTTCAATAGATTGAAAATATAAACGAGGTCGACTTTGTGTAAACGGTTATTGGGTCACAAGGTAGGTATACATATCGGCTCGTGAGTAAAACTGGCCGGTTCGTAAGTATAATGTCACTTGGTATGGTATCGTACCATGTGTATGGTATCGTACCATATGTCTGAGGTATGATGCTCCAGTTTGACGGCGCTCAAGCAGACGACTGAAAATTGTTGAAAGAAAACGGCGAATACACATTCCAAACCAAATGCATATTTGATGATTAAGTTGGACCGCGTCCCATAATCAAACCGATTTGTGTCTGCATACAAAAAAAAACACATCATAAAACATATATATCCGAACTTAGTATGATAATATTAAATGTGGAAAACACTTATTTGAAATTAAATTATAGAAAATGTCATTTTTGCCATTTGCGACAGTTTATATAGAATGTACTGCATCTAATTTTATTTTGAACGTGTGTGTGCGTGTGTGTGGAGGGGTAGATCTTGGAATAGATCTTAGGAGAACCAGCGTACTTTTGCAATAAGGGTCGTTTTATTGATAATCAATATGTGTTAATGTTGCTTAAACAAACATCCACCATCTTAAACCTACCTCTAGTCAATCTAAATTATACTCGCTATCGTTGAGTATATATACGTTTATTATTCCAGTAATAGCTGTTATTGACGGTGCTATGCTGAAAGCCAAATACAACATGGGAGGCGTCACCGGAGATGTTACATTTACACAAACTGCAAATGGGGCTCCCGTCACAATCGATCTTGACCTTAATGGTATTCCCAATGGCAACTACAAGCTCGATCTACACGAATTTAGAGTGAATTTCGACAAGCCAGATAGATGTAACGTTGCCAACATTGGTAGTCTGTAAGTATTGTTGCACTCATTTAATAACCAATTACCGTAAACCATTCCGCTACACATCCCAGAGTCTAGTTTATCGGCGAGGCTTGCTTGAAATAAAATTGTAACGATAAACTGACTAAATATATCCATTGTATTAAACGATTATCGTTTGTATGTATATTTTTATGTTCATTATTTTTATATTATCACATTCGTAGGAGCTGGGGACCGCCCCAACACCAATGTTCAGGTTGGGAGGGGTCGGCATACACTTTCTCATATTTCCTCAAACACTCTATCCTCAGGTTGGTCCCCCGATAATTGAAACGCTCCTGTGCCCATGAATATCAGATCATATCTACAATGACTTCCGTCCGAGCAAATATTTTTTTATTATAACATAACCATTGTAGACGTGTGTTTGCTTCGGCCAGTCAGATCTTACTTCCAGATTCAAACGTTTCTTCTGCACAACTTGTCAAGACGTTTGTCTTTTAGAAAAGCAAGCGACGATGGTCAATACTATGAATTACCCGTTTTACAAATACAGTTTTTTTAAAACGATTAAGTGGCAGTCTAAAAAATTCGCGGCAGAATAGAAGTTATATTGTTGTTATTAGAGATTGTTTCATGTTTCCATTTTGGTAAGTTAACTTATCGTGTGTCTGTTGCACGATAAGCTGGTATGGCAGCGCCTGCAATATTGTCTCAAATGGATGCCGTTGTAATATGAAGGAAAGATTCATGAAAACAACGTTATACTCAACTTTATGTAATACATTACAATTCTACTAAGTGGCCATGTAGTGTACGTTTTATCTTGCCAAAATAGTGTATATCTCGATTTAGTTATAACAGTTTGAGGTGACTCTTTATACACAGACTTTAAAGGTATACACGACAATCTTGAAATCGATTTTATTTCTTAAAGGGACATAGGACACTCTTGATATCGATTTTACTTTTAAAGGGATATACGACAATATTGATATCGATTTTACTTTTAAAGGGATATACGACAATATTGAAATCAATATTGCCCATGTTCTTAATTTTATAACAGCTATGAAAGAATACCCATTTGGTGATTGGCGATGTCAATCTCCAAGTAATATTGTGATCTGAAACTTCATGATTTGTATACTACAAGCCCATTGTATTAAGCTTGTGGAGTCGGATTAGATTTGAATATGAAGAAAAATTCTTCATATAAAAAGAAAGATTGATATGTCTTTAGATTTTTAAAAACTAACACAATAGAAATAATACGTTTAGCATATTTTTGTCACACCTGATCATGTATCTCGGCATACATGCTGGGGTTATAATTTCATATTTGTATCATGTAGATCAAGGACTTATATAGAGTACAAACCTTTGTGTAGATGTATAATTTTCACAAAAAAGTGTTCTGTGAATCTTTATCAAAATTGTTTGTGTGTCTTTTAATTGAATCATCAACGGTTATCGTAAGTGCTTTGATGTCAAATTTACATTTTCATGCGTGTAATTATGAAATGTTTTCTTTTAAACTAAAGACGGACAGAGTAAGTATACAGCCATCTTACACACTATTTAACCACCTTGCATGTGTAGCGTGTACTTCTGTTGACAAGACGACGATTTATTGTCCGTACGAAGCATTTGTCATCGTTCTAACTTAAAATTATATAAAGTATTTATATCTGAAACAGACAGAATGACAGTATTACACACCGTCGTATGTCAGATATCACAGATACTGGTCGAATACTCGGACGCATTACTGTCTGATCTAACGGAGGACAAGTGCACTGATATCCAAGGGATATTTTGAACTTTATGTTGTTGTTTTTTTAGATAAAAAATATAAAAGTCATTTTAAGAAAGTTTCGTGCGGACAAAAAAAAACGTCGTCACATGTATACAAACCGCTGTGTGGTGCAAACAGTTCTCGTAAAAAAAGTACGGTGTTCCATTATGGTCATCGCGAGCCTTGCTGTAATATAGAAAACAAGTTTCCATATTGCACCACCTGTTACTCGCGATGACACTTTAGGGACACATTATGAAAATCCAAGTTACCCGCTGCCTTTTAATTGCATCGTGTGCACGATTAAGGCCAACTTTTGATGTGCCACATTATTTAAAAGTTTCAAAGAATTCTATATAAAATATAAATATTAGAATAAAGGCAGCTTCTAACTCGGATATATAACTATGGACTATAACTATCCATTCATAAACTATGTGTGTCTGTATCATGTTTATGTGTATGTTAAACTGTGTGTATACTCCCTCTTTAGCTATAGCTTCTGAATGTATATATAACTTAACTTCTAATAGCTAAACACTACAATAGCTGTGTTAATAAACCGGACGCATAGTTTTGACAAAAAGAGTACAGTCACGGGATGCGTTTCATAATATTACAAAAATAATTATGAAAAAAGTCATCGTTAACGTAAACCAACAATTATTCATAATATTTTCAATAATCATCCATAATGAACCCAAAGTTGGCTCAAATCATGCAGAAAACGATACTTGTTCTAGAAATACTATCGTTATAAATGCTGGACACAATTTGAACATACAACGAAGGAATTGCTAAATTGATTCACGAAGATTTTTATGAAGTTATTCTCATCTATTGGCAAAGACTTGAAAGTCATCTAGGGTAATTAACTAGGTTGCTAAATAACACTAGACTGTGTTCAGTTTTTGGATATTTCATTATAGTGAATCCGTCTGAATCTGTGCCGCCAATGCGCATGCTTAAGCGGAAGTAGTGTATACCCTAGAAATTAAACTTTCCAGTAATTGCGACGGATTTTTTTTCAATGGTTAGTTATAACACTTCGAAAAAAATCTGGTAGATTCTATTTGTGTAGATAGCATGCTAGTTGCTGTTCATTGAATAATAAGTAATGTACATATTTTTGCTTTTAATATTATGTCAAAAAGCGAGTTCTTGGAAACATTTTGGCGTAATCATTTTTATATCTGTATAAGCATTACAACCATCAAATGGTGACACGAGATTGGAATCTAATTCTTTTAAAGAAACTAGCTTGTACCGTTGTACGTTGATGGTGATTTTTGTCGAAATGATGCGTCCGTTCATCTCCAGTAATAGCGTTTCAGCGTGTTTGATTGCTTGTGTCTGTTTTGTGATACTTACATATTTCTGTAGTATAAATGAAACATGTAGCAGAGTATATTCATAGAATGTTTAAAACTCTATCAAATATACGTAGATATTACTTTAGAATGCTACACTGCTGGTAATTACATATTCACTGACGAGTACTTATACAATATTCTGTGTAGCATGTTTACACGAAAACGGTTAGCTGGAGCCACCACTTGCTTGTTTTGTGTGTGCTTGCAAATGCTGTGTTAATATTTGAAGACGATTATTCCCTTTCCATCTTCTTTATATATCCAAACGATATCCTATTTAGGTATGTTACACCTACATTTAACAGCAGGATATAATGCAATACAGATTTTGTCATAGTGTCGTATTACTTCAAGCGAAGGCGGAAATGACGTAACATGTTATGTTAAAAGCACTGACCCGTCAGCGTTCTCAATTTTTCTGCTATTGAATGACCTATGATGTGGTGAGCCGGGACTTTGTCTGCAGCCTGCCATCTCCTTGTCATGTCTGTCTCCTGCCATCTCATTGTCATGACTGCAACCTGCCATCTCCTTATTATGTCTGTCTACTGCCATCTCATTGTCATGTCTACAGCCTGCCATTTTCTTGTCATGTCTGCCTCCTACCATCTCCTTGTCATGTCTGCAGCCTGCCATCTCCTTGTCATGTCTGCAGCCTGCCATCTCCTTGTCATGTCTGTCTCCTGCCATCTCATTGTCATGTCTGCAACCTGCCATCTCCTTTTTATGTCTGTCTACTGCCATCTCATTGTCATGTCTGCAGCCTGCCATCTTCTTGTCATGTCTGCCTCCTGCCATCTCCTTGTCATGTCTGCAGCCTGCCATCTCCTTGTCATTACGCAGACTCCGAGCTTTTGGAAGGGTCTCAAGTGCAGTGACCGCTCCATGGAGCGAATAGAACAATATCAAAAATGATCCTTACATATGTTTTTAACAAAAAATAGAAGAAAAAAAACAAAATAGAAAAAAAGTAAGTAGTTATTAGATAAAACAAAACATACACAAACACCCACACATGCCAGTAGGTTATATCCTTTTAATGAAATTGCTTGATAATAAAACTAATGTATTTGCAATGTTTGGTATTAACATATTTAATGCAAATAGCCATTGTGTAATGTCTAAAACATGGTATTTAAACTCGCTGATATCGCCGATATTTGAATTAGACCTGACCTGAATGGTTCATTCAATCCGATCTCGACCATAACGTTCGGAAATTTCCAGGCGTCATCGATTATTACTAACAGCACATGCGCAGAAATTATCGGAATTTTCACGATAACTTCCTTCAGTGAAGCAGCCAATTTGCATATTAAAATTACTGATCAGTAAAAATATAGTTAAAATAGGACTTGTTCACGTGTAAGGGCTGTTATAAATCAGTTACTGGTTGTGCCACTTATAATCTTCAACATAGTAAATAAGTTAAGTAAGAAAGAAAATATTTTATTATTGAGACATGTGCATAATAACATTAACTATGCAGACAGACTGAAAATAACCCGATCCATAACGGACCTATAAGTCACTGCAAGCAGTAACGTCTTGTAGTATCATTTATTTCGGTGAAATATCCAATTTAAACATTAATGACATCTTGGGTATTCAGGCTTGAGATGAAATAATTCGATCTATCACTGAAATACACATGTTATGCTCTTATCACATAACCTGGGTTTCACTAAAAAAAATCGTGGTAAATGTAAAAATTATTCATACTAGATGTATGTTTTATATTCATCCAAATGAACTCAAAGTTGTCTGAAATCATGCAGAAATAAAATATTTTATTCGTCGATGAAAATTTGAACATACAACGTAAAAACTGTCAACTTGACTTACGACGATTTTTATCGTAAATTATTTTGTGAAAAGTACCACTGTGCCTGATGTTATTTAAACTTTTTTTTTATATGCTCAACTCAAATTCGTACTTGGACGCAATTTCAATGATTCGTATAAAACACAATATACTCCACTCGTCCTCAAATTTGAAAGTATTTATGCAAATTTGAGATAGAAAGATAAATGTATTTACATTTTCTTGTTATTGGCTCATTCGTTTTTTAATTTGCATTATAAAAATATTTATACACAGAACTTATCAATGGTTCTATAAATATGAGAATTTCATTAAATGACAAACACATTTATACAATATGTAACCTATACTTACATAATACCATTACGATTATATTACATTCTACGTTGCCTTGCTATTATTTCGTTTTTATGATACAAAAAGTATAACACATTTTCTTTATAGCAAAACTAACTTGTTGAGGCATTTAAAAACTATCAAAAAAGTGGGGGTTTTTTTACATTCCTGAGAGATCACTCACGCATATCATTTTGCTCTGACTTCATGATTGTAAATATCTGAGGAAGTGGGTTCGAGTCTGTATTAGTTTAAAACATTTACGTGAGAAAGTTTGTCAAGCAGTTACTTGCGGTAGGGCGGTGGTTATACTCAGATTCATTCTTAGGTCTTCCTCCATCAATAACTCAGGATATGTCATAAATAACCTATCATGTGTCAAAATGGTGTTAAACCCATTAATTTATATCATTAAATTATGAGAGTCGCTTAAAAAGAAGACGGGAAAAATATTTAAATATCAAGTTCAATTCTAATTACATAGTGTACATACATTTATTCTCATCTCAAGAACATGCTTATAGTTATATAATGAGTTCGTGTGTGTGGGTTTTTTGATAGCTAAATCTATTTGAAATACAATTTTGTAAATTTATCTTGCAATCCGAAAAAGACCGTGAACTATTTATTTTCAAGTGATTTATGTTTTTTATTGAGATTAATTTGATTGAATATTTAGCGTCATTTTATGTCAACGATGGCTAATAGACGTCCAGTTACCTAACCACTCTTTCCTGGGATCCTGGAAGGTTATCCAATACTTAGGGTCAATCATCTTCGCAAATAACTGATAACTCTCCCACTTGAATCAGCGGTGAAAGACGAGTGTTAACAAGACGCAGTGAGTCACAGAGACGGTGGCCGGGAGGGGATACGAACTCACGACCTCGGATTGATATCCGATGGTTTCAATGATTGTAGTTCTGTTGTCGGATCATCGACTGATGCTGTTTGTTGTTTGTACATTTGAAAACCATGTAAATCGAAACTTTACTCAAAACTATTCTATATTATTATTTCTTTTATGTTGAAAAAAGAAATAAAACTGCAGATGAATCTTCATCTAAAATCGTCCCAATCATTTAAATCAGCGGATGCTAAGCGAAGCATTTCAAAGTGAAATTAACAAATATGATTAAATGCAAATTTTAACTAGATTTCATTTAAATAAAATGAAAACACTATTTGTTTTTTCACCCTTTTCTGATTATTTTTCCTTTCACATGCACTTAAAAGAAAACCTGAATAAGTGAATAACTATGATGTATTTAATCCGACACTACGGCGTTAGAAAGCACACAGTAAAACACTTAACATGAGATTAAAGTTAATTACTAGTACTTAGCTATTAATTATGACGGGATACTGGTTCAGAAATAACTGTGTTGCCAGCTAACAGACATGATCGTAGGGCAGGATGTTTGGATTGGTCGTCTTATTGAATTCACTCGAGAATATTTTTTTTATTATAATTTGTTTACAATCAAACCTGTTTAAGCGTTCACCTTTATTTAGCGGTCATTTTTCTGAAATTGTCACATTTGCTGTTTCCCATTTATACATGGTTTAAGGCATATAAGCCGGGTTTAAGCACCTTTGCTCCTTCCCTTGACGGGCTGCTTTGACCGGTTTTACTGTATTGGAGTCTCATCAGTGCATTAACAGTAGCGCACGTATACGCGATGACTACTACATAAGTTGAATTCATTCGTGTACCTTCTTACCACATCATAATGTGAAAACAGTGAATACATTATTCATATAAAGCTGGTCAGTGTATTGATGCGTTTCTGACGAAAACATATTTTACATATTATGGAGTCTTGAATGCATGTCGGATATGCAAATTGCATCCGAACTGTTTTTCTGTAAAACATGTGTTACACTCCTAAACATACCATCATATCCATTGTTTGTCCCATTAAAGTGTCAAGATATATTCATGCTTAAAGGGACAGACGACGATGCTGCAGTCGATTTTACACATGTCCATGCATCAACTCAATATTTGTATCTATGAACGTTCAAACATATGAAAATAATAATCAATATCCAAGTGTTAATCTCTGAAAATTCATACTCAATGAATACAAACACTTTTTCAAGTTTTGTAAAATGAATAATTAAAAATATAAATTGATATATATATATTTTTAATTGCTTCTATCATACTGATATAAACACCGAAATATATTAAGAACTTTTTAACACAAATGATCACAAATTTGTGTGAAAACTTGCCCTTTTTTTAAGTATTTACCAGAGATATGTCCCTTTTTAGCTCGCCAGGACGAATGTCCAAGGAGAGCTATTGCCATAGCCCCAGCGTAGTCGTCGTCGTCGTCTGTAGACACCCAGGTTAAACTTTTGCATTAAGTTGCGTTTAAGTTTAAGATATATATGCAACCACTCATTCAATATAACTGAAACCTCTCATGTGTGTTCACCATCATCAATGAAACACATAGACAAGAACCATAGCTCTCGATTGCATTTTGGCAAATTTATGGCCCTTTTTGGACTTGATTTTTCAGGTTCAAGTTTTTTACCAGGTAAGATTTCTGTGCAACCGCTCATAGGATATGAATGAAACTTCACATGTGTGTTTATCATCATCAATCGAACACACAGAGACAAGAACCATAACTCGGGGTTGCATTTTTGGTAAAGTTATGGCCCTTTTCGACTTAATTTTTCGTATGTAGACACCCAGGTTTAACTTTTGCGTTTAGTTGCGTTTGCATGGGTGATGAGCTTTATCGGCGAGCTATGTTGTCTTCTGATAACTCTTGTTAAAAAAAGAAACAAAACTAAGGATTTGAATGTAATACTGGGGTATTTTAATTTCATATTTGCATCAAGTCGATAAAGAATGTTGAAAAATAGTGTTAAGTGATTTTTCTTCAAAACATTATAAGGTGTCCCTTTAAGATGGAAATTTGTCCAAAAAAACTTACAGCGTGTCCCTTTAAGATGCAAAATTACAAAATCTAATTTGGCACGAAAAACAAATAAGACAAGCAGATAGATTGAACTTCAGTTATATTATTTCCATTCAATTTAATGCTTTTAGAAGGCATACACTTACCATGTTGATCGCCTCTCACAGCGATATACACTATAAATGAGCCCCTTCGAACGCATGTTTCTCACAAGTCGCACTCTTTCCCATTCCAGTTTCTCTCTATTTCGCAGATATTAAGAATTATCTTCTTTCTTTTTTATAAATTCTACGTCAGTTATATCTGGTTAATAGCCCATTTCATTTTATGGCTGAGTGGATTATTTATATTCTAATGCATTTTATCGTTACCTTAAATATTCATAGAGCAATTTGATAATTATCTTATTCAGAAAAAACACTTTATGGATATTTTTGACAGTACATATAACTTCAATTGAAACGTTACTCTCGTTTACACAATATTGAAAAGTTTACCTACACGTAGTCCAAATACTACGATCATTCTGGTATGAAAAACTAATTGTTGCTGAACACGAATATATTTACTTCGTAGCTGGTAATGGATATCCACCTATGAACATCTGCATCTACTGTATTATACTATCTACCTGGGTCCAGTTGTTCAAAGCTTGGTTAGCTTAACCTTGGGTTAAGTTAAATTTTCAAATCACAATATTTTTTGTTTTTTAACTTTTTAGGTTTTTGTCTTATTAAATATAATGAAAGTATGCCATTTTGTTTCTAAAAATGCATTTAAATTGCCATAAAATCGTTTAAGTATAGAAAATATTGAAGATACAAAATTTCACTTAACCCAAGGTTAAGCTAACCAAACTTTGAACAACTGGGCCCCGGTAGTTGATAACACTTATCCATCTATACATATAAACCAATGAATATTTAGCTATGAATTTTTACTGAGTATTTAATGAATATCTGCCTATAAATATCTACTGAATATCTACACATGTATATCTACAAATGCATATCTACCAATGAATGTCTACCAATGAATATCTACCTATGGATATCTACTAATGAATATCTACCAATGAATATCTACCTATGAATACCTACCTATGAATATCTACCAATGGATATCTACTAATGAATATCTACCTATGAATATCTACTAATGCATATCTACTGAATATCTACCTTTGAATATCTACCAATGAAAATCTACCTATGAATAGCTACTGAATATCTACCAATGAATATCTACCTATAGATATCATCTGAATACCTTCCTTTGAATATCTACTGAATAGCTAATGCATATCTAACTATACATACCTAGCTATGCATATCTGCCTATGCATATCTACCAAAGAATGAAAATGTTTACATATAGCATGTATATATCTTTAAATACTATACGCTCACAGACGAAATATTAAAACTATCATTTGTCAAATTGCCGATCAATGCATTTGCTTTTTTTATATATAAAATAGTGTTTGCACGTGTAATGTGCATTGTGTAAACTTAATAATGTGCAATTCCTAATAAACTCAATCGTTTCTTTTGGAAACAATTAATTGATGTAGGCCAAAAATCACTTGTGTGCAAATAGATGCAAAAAATACTGCTGTGGGCACAGCATTAACAAATACAGATTTTCTCCATTCTTTTATTTGGTATTTTATTTTAAAATGAAATCGGAACATATTCATATTCCGCCTAGATCTATGCCATATCAGTGCATTAATTAAATTTGTTTTATAATCAAAATAGATATAAATGGACGTTTTGCTGGAACTAACGGGATTTTATTCATAAATTTCTTTATTTGCAGGATCGGTAGTGCTGACGCGACGTCTGGCAAAGGTAGTCTAACCGCATCAGGGATGGACTTGTCCGGAACTAAGTCTATAGAAGGTAAAATATAATACATTGAAAAACGTGAGTTACCACATATACCATAGACATCTGTACGACATACATATAAGAAATCATATTTTACAACAATCATCTGATTTGTAAAAATAAATTTAGATTAGACGCTTAATATGTTCCATTTCGTTCATCAATCAATCAAATAATATCTGTTTGGATCATTTCTAGAAGTGATTTCATAAGCGACAGTATCGGGGTTTGGGTCACCCAAATGCTTGACCACCTACACTCGCATCCCTTTCAGCCAGTTTATTTTAATATTAATCATATTAATGTGTTTTAATCGCGAATCATTGTTTAATGAAAACAAAGAAGGCAGGGGTTACACGCATATGTCCATACATTACTGTACTGTTATTTTATTTTTGTATGGCTGTGGGGAGTGGGATGGGATTGAAGGGTGGTGTTAATCCAGACACCGCTACTGTCTCCTGTGGTCAATTTATCAGTCCATGTGTGGTTCCAGGGCATCACTTGAGTGACGACGAGACTATTGTGGGTTTCGGTGGATGTACTTAGCGTGCAGCACGCTCAGACTTTTATTAAGGCAACTTTTTACTTAAATACGTAAAAACTTAACCTTATTTTGACTGGTTATTTGTCTAGTATATAACCAATATCAATGAATCCATAATGCAGTTTTACTGGAACCAGTCTAAAATCATGATCACCCGACTGCTTTGCTTCGACTTTAGTTTTTAACTACTTAGATGCATCTTGGCGGAACGGAATCTTCATCCAAAGATAAGAGGTAAACACTGTGTAAATTGGATGAATATTCAATGATAAATGCTGGTATTAAGAGAGCACACAATGCCAAATAATGCTCTCTTTGTTTGATGCTTCAAAGTGCCATATCTATGGCATCAATTATCTAATTTTTCAAGTTCAGAATATTTTCCAAGATATTGTGGTTATATAATTACTATGCAGGCTTCATAAAGGTCAGAATAGGTTGCATCAAGCTTTGCCCAGGCGAGCTAATAACAATAATAACACGAGAATATAACTTGTGGTTCGGATGTGACGGTTACTTTCCGCTGGCACCAAATATGAAACATGTGTTTTATTACATCGCGTGATGCGCCGTCATGACCAAGGTAATTGATAGGAAATTAATAGGTATTATATGGTCTGTTATATTCGCTGTCACCAGTAATACAAGATAAAGGTATGTCGACTATGGGCTATTATCGTTCTGTATTACAAGTTATAAAACTCTTGTTTCGTAAAATGATACTGATATAAATTAATTTCATGTTTGGAATGAGGGCTTTTTCAGTATGAATAGAATTACCAACGGTTTTAACTTACCTTAAAGCCCGTTTTCCACTTTAGGCTACAAAACCATTGCATGTATCACACCCACCGCCATCATGGTCATGTGATGTGTCCTTCAACAAGGCACTTTATCAACATATGATTTTTAGGTAGGTCTGTAGGTACGATCCCGGCTTGGTTAAAAAAAAAGTATGTGATAAAAGTTTACCAGGTCAGTATTTGCGGAAGGATGTCACTACTCAGTTTCATTCAGAGATCTTCTTTCGCCAGTTAAATAGGATATGCCATATACATGAATATAAACAAGTTTTATGTTGTGAAAATGGCCGTAAACCCCATTCATACACAAGAGGACGTCGAGCGTGATTTACATAAATCGTAAGAACTATTTTTAACAATTGATTCAAACAAAACCGGTTTTTAACTACACATACGTGGCGTTATATACAATATGTAATGTTAGCAAATGATATACCATCCTTTTTTGTAATTATAGCATTTATTAATATTGCTTTGTAAAGTACAATGTAGGCTATTTCGGACATTAGCCATAACGGTATCATGTCATCGTAACCGCACCCTAAACATTCACGAATCCAGTTTTGCGTATTCTACGGACACGGTCGTATGTGTGAAACTTTGACGACCTTAAAACTCTAACGCATGCGTTTATGACACGGGTATTGCATGCGTTCATGACACGGGTAATGTATGCGTTCATGACACGAGTATTGCATGCGTTCGTGACATAGATAATGCATGCGTTCGTGACAAGGGCTATGCGCGTATCAATGTTTTAAGATGTACATGATGTGTATTTGGATAAAGATTTGTTCAAGGCAGCTAAATATATCTCCTTGTAAAATTTTGCTGCGGTACCATTTTTATAGTCTGTCATTCTAAATCATCACTGGGATATTTCCTTGTAAGGTTACAATGTGCTCATGTTTAGGTAGATCTTAAGTATGCACGGGGTGCCATCACCAGACACGAGTTTCTGCTCTCTACGAGTGATGGTTCACATTGTTTTACAGTTTGCTACAATATCCAATTTGTACAAATTTTAAGACAGAAATAATTTGGAATTAAATTAAATGGAATGGCTGATGATTTCGATGACCCGACCACCGCATTTCATGAAATGTTTAAAAATGATGGTTAACCTTTTAAAGATCGCATCGCTGCTACTTGGAATACTATTACAGTATACTGTTTACTGGTCGGGGATCAGAACTAACTGGGAACCGGTAATAATGAGAAAAAGTACCATGGTTTCGAACATTCTTTTAGAGCACATGACATAGTGGTGGAGCACCGGGCATACGATCGTTCGTTCTTGGTTTCGATCCCCCAAACTCAGCCATAAGTTGTGTCATTGAGCAAGACACGTTAAGTGCATACTTGTATACATAGACCTAAAATCTAAGTTTAACATCTAGAAATTCTGGTTTCACAATCGATGTAATATTTAAAAAATAAAAACAAACACTCCCTTTTGTTTTTTTTCTAGGTCGCTCATTCGTGATAAGCAACGGTGCAGCTACGATAAAAGTCTGTGCTACAATCGAGGCTGACGGCGACTACATCACGGCATTTGCTCATTTGCCAGCAAACTTGGGAGGCACTATCATTTTCCGTCAACAGGAAAATAGCCCTAACGCCGACACATTTATGTATATTGATTTATTTTATACTGTCAATACTAAACCAACTACAGCGCTGGGGTGGCAAATCAACAGCGGGAGTGTCACCATGGATATAGACGCGACAACCGCTGTTGCAGACAGATGCGGAACTACCATCAAAGATATGTATAATCCAGACAACGCTGATAACACGGGTTGTACCATGGAAAATCACGAAAACTGTAAAATTGGTGATCTGAGTGCCAAGCATGGCAATATAACAATAGATGCAGTAGGCAACACGAAAGCTTTTTATGGTGACCTTAAACTACCTCTCAGCGGAGTGAACTCGATCATCGGCAAAACAATACTTTTCAAAAATGGAGCTGAAAACTTTGCATGTGCAAATATAATCCAATATATAAAAATGTCGGCTGCGGCAACTTTCAGCAACGACGGCGTCAGGGGAAGTATAACATTTACACAGAAATCTCCGCTGGATACTGTTGCCATAGTTGTGGATCTTCAGAATCTTCAATATCTCGGCGGCGGGTACCACATTCATTTATGGCCTGTACCGAAACACATTGACGAAAACCAGGCCGTCTGCAGCAGTAATTCTGTTAGTGGTCATTTCAATCCATTTTCTGTTGATACCTCGACTAATTACCCGGGCCCTGGGTCCACTACACCAGATAAGTATGAAGTCGGGGACATAAGCGGTAAATTTGGATCGCTTGGTTCAATGGAAACCTATAAGAAAAATATGACTGATCCAAACATGCAGTTATTCGGAATGCACAATATCATTGGACGAAGTGTTGTTATACATAAAAATATGTCGAACAGCCCGCGATGGGTTTGTGCAACCATATTTACGCCAGAAGATATCCCCATGACAACGGCGTACGCTAGGTTCACCTACCCTGTCATCGGCTATATGGTTTTACGCCAGCCAAAAGATATGTGGTTCGAGAACACACAAATATATGTGGAGCTGAATTATGCAAATAACTCCTACGATGCCACCACAGGTCATAAGTGGCATATCCACGAGAAGTCTTTGGAAAATGACACGATGTCTGCAAGTGGCAGATGTCAATCTGCCGGCGGCCATTACAACCCCTACGCAGTATACCTTGCCGGAGATTATTCAACACAATGCTCGCCTTATAATCAGTTTCGGTGCGAAGTTGGTGACCTGTCGGGAAAACACGGGAAATTGAGCATCGGGGCTGCATCTGATAACAAACAGAAGTTATTCTTCACCGATATGCAGTTGCCGCTATCGGGACCACAATCCATCATGGGCAAGTCCATTACAATTCATGGCGCGAACTCCGGTGGTAGCCGCTTCAGTTGTGCAGACGTGAAGGAAAAACAAACGCGAACAGCAGCTGTGACGAGCTGGTCCTCGGCTGAAGGCCAGGGAAGTCCAACAGGAAGTATTACCTTTACCGAAAACTGTGACAATATATTGGCCTGCTTCACTACTGTAAACATTCAGCTTTCCGGACTAAATTCTCAGGTTGCCGGGTACCATGTGCATCAATACCCGACTGAGACAAGTGCCACGCAAAAAGAAGTATGTCAGTCTTCTGATGTTGGTGGACACCTCAATCCCTTCCAGGCAGCATTCCCTGGCCCGCCGGCTGGAACACTCGACCAGTATGAAATTGGAGATTTAAGCGGCAAGTACAATCCCTTGTCCGGTGAAGCGTATAGCACGCACAGACTCGACGGCAATTTGCCCATGGATGGCCCCTGGAGTATTGTAGGACGCTCCGTCACCATTCACAGGAATGACAAAGACGCAACGCGATGGGCATGTGGCAACATAATGGAAACCACGCCTGGAGCGACGCTACTGCAGGCGAAAGCGGTATTTGAAGGGAAAATCGAAGGTTCAATTTTACTGGTAAGCGGTTACTGAAACAAATACAGTCAAATATCTGTAAACCTCTATTGAACAGCCACTTGTCTTAAGCAGATAAATTCGCTATTTCCAATTTCTATGCTTTCTAACATACTAACCTGTATTGGACATTCACGCTTTCTAAATATGTCATTTTTGTTCCTTCCATTGCATGACTGCCTAGGGCAGGTTTAACTGTTTAACATAAAATTGACAATAGCTATTTAGCAATGTTTTATTTTATTTTACCTATATTAAAATAATAATAACGATCAATAAATAAAATCTGAAAATCGTTGAAACAGTACTTGAGCAGCGTATGTACATTTTTTTTCGTTTTTGTTTGCACTTAAAAGAAATAAGAAAGTCGCCAGCAACAAAAAAATAGCTTCTAATGCACCAGCTGGACAGTGTAGGTACCTTACTGTCAGAACTGAAAACTTGGAAAACATATTTTAATATTATACTCATATTGTCATAGTATGTGTGATACAACATTATCACCTCTCTTTTTTTGTCTCTTAACTCTTTTTCTGAAAAGTATATACAATGTATCTATATGATAATAAGAACAACTCGATATGTGTGCAGGCATTTAGTTACTTTTCTATTCTGGAAATAATAACAACAACAACAACAACGACGACAATTATAATGATAATAAATAATGATAATAATGATGATAATAATAATAATAATAAAGTGTATTAACGAGAGAACTCATTTGAATAAATTCTATCTTCCATGAGGCCCATTTGTGTGTGTGAATGTATATCAGTTTTGAAGAGAGCTACCCGATTTATAAGAATTGCTAAGAATTGTTACTCCATCGTAAATATAAATCTTTGAATTGATTAATGTAATTTGCATTTTTTTTTATATAAGACGGAATAGAGTTCCAAAAAAGAAGAGTCTGAATAAGAAATGAATTTCGAAACATTTCAGAATAAGGCTTAGGATGATTTTAATATAAAAAAGTAATGATTATAATAGATACGTTATGCATATGCATACTATTTGCGGAAACAGTGAATCAATACCCATAGCATGATGGTTTGTTTTTTCTTTTTATTTAGTCTCAGTACAGGTACAACAACGGTGATTTGAGTAACACGTTTATAGTCATAAATCTGAGTTATGCAGACGACAAATCAAAAAAGACGACAGGTCATAATTGGCACGTGCACGAGAAGCGCGTCGAGAACAAGGACTGCTCGACTTGCGGCGGCCATTACAATCCCTACATGGTTGATATGGTAAGGTTATTTAAATTGTTTTGACGTAATCACGTGTTCCTGGTGTTTTGTTTTTATTAGTTTCGTTATTCGTCTCTCATCGCTGAATCAAGTGGGAAAGTTGTCCGTTACGTGCGGAGATTGGTGAGCTCGAGTACTTGTTAACCTTCCAGGATCGTTTGTTAGCAGCCGGTGGCATAAAAATTACGCTAAATATTCAAGCAAACAAACCAGTGCGATGATATTTGGTGGACATATCACCCTTCTACAATTTCACCAAAAGCTTGCATACCTCTCATGCATTTGGAGTGTTTGTAATGATATCTGCCAGTAACGTATCGTGTCTCGGGGGTATATTAACTGCGCTATTCACTAGTGTTGCGCGAGGAAGTGTTAGACTGCAACTAGACTGAATGATAGTCTTGTTTGTTCAAATCACGCAACATTTAATAGATCTGGGTTTTTTGTCTGTTTAAACCCTGACACAGGATGGTTTCAGTGTCGATAGCAGTACGATAGTATTAGTATTAAATGTTCATTGTAACTGTTTACTCCACGCCATCTGTTTTAAAATAATATTTTTAATACATTCGACTAACCCAGCCTAATTCTGAATGTAAATAGATGACTACATGTGCCCCAGAACAAAAAAAACACTACATTTGGGGATAAAGACGAAAATCTTGTAACTAGTAGTTTTTATATATCATCGTAACTGTAACTGTAAGTTATAACCGAGTACATGCTAATCTTTATGTCAATGAACCAATCTTTAAACATAGTTTTCGTATTTTCAAACAGGCCATTGATTGAAATCAAGATTTCCCTTCACTTGGAAGAAATATTTTTAAAGATTGTCTTGTATTTAAAACATAACTTATAATCAAATATATTTGGATCCTCCGTGGTCAAAGGCACTGCCGTCGAACGACCACTCGCGCTAGTCCGTAGTACGGGAGATATCAGGTTCTGGGACAGACTACCAATCACGCTGAGATATCAGGTTATGGGACAGACTACCAATAACGCTGAGATATCGGGTTCTGGGACAGACTACCAATCACGCTGAGATATCGGGTTCTGGGACAGACTACCAGTCACGCTGAGGTATCGGGTTCTGGGACAGACTACCAGTCACGCTGAGGTATCGGGTTCTGGGACAGACTACCAATCACGCTTAGGTATCGGGTTCTGGGACAGACTACCAATCACGCTGTGGTACCGGGTTCTGGGACAGACTACCAGTCACGCTGAGATATCGGGTTCTGGGACAGACTACCAGTCACGCTGTGGTACCGGGTTCTGGGACAGACTACCAGTCACGCTGAGATATCGGGTTCTGGGACAGACTACCAATCACGCTTAGGTATCGGGTTCTGGGACAGACTACCAATCACGCTGTGGTACCGGGTTCTGGGACAGACTACCAGTCACGCTGAGATATCGGGTTCTGGGACAGACTACCAATCACGCTGAGGTATCGGGTTCTGGGACAGACTACCAATCACGCTGAGGTATCGGGTTCTGGGACAGACTACCAATCACGCTGAGGTATCGGGTTCTGGGACAGACTACCAATCACGCTGAGGTATCGGGTTCTGGGACAGACTACCAATCACGCTGAGGTATCGGGTTCTGGGACAGACTACCAATCACGCTGAGGTATCGGGTTCTGGGACAGACTACCAATCACGCTGAGGTATCGGGTTCTGGGACAGACTACCAATCACGCTGAGGTATCGGGTTCTGGGACAGACTACCAATCACGCTGAGGTATCGGGTTCTGGGACAGACTACCATTCACGCTGCGGTATCGGGTTCTTGGATAGATTACCAATCACGCTGTGGTACCGGGTTCTGGGACAGACTACCAATCACGCTGAGGTATCGGGTTCTGGGACAGACTACCAATCACGCTGAGGTACCGGGTTCTGGGACAGACTACCATTCACGCTGAGGTATCGGGTTCTGGGACAGACTACCAGTCACGCTGAGGTATCGGGTTCTGGGACAGACTACCAATCACGTTGAGGTATCGGGTTCTGGGACAGACTACCAGTCACGCTGAGGTATCGGGTTCTGGGATAGACTACCATTCACGCTGAGGTATCGGGCTCTGGGATAGACTACCAATCACGCTGAGGTATCGGGTTCTGGGATAGACTACCAGTCACGCTGAGGTATCGGGTTCTGGGATAGACTACCAGTCACGCTGAGGTATCGTGTTCTGGGATAGACTATCATTCACGCTGAGGTATCGGGTTCTTGGATAGACTACCAGTCACGCTGAGGTATCGTGTTCTGGGATAGACTACCAGTCACGCTGAGGTATCGTGTTCTGGGATAGACTACCAATCACGCTGAGGTATCGGGTTCTGGGATAGACTACCATTCACGCTGAGGTATCTGGTTCGAGCCCAACTCTGTCCAAAAAATGTATGTGGAGTTACAAACATTATTTCACAATACTGCATTAGGAAACAAAATGCATACGGTCTGCTTTACTGTGAAAAGGATATAAAACACCGGTATATAAGCTTGTGTAACTGAGTAAGACTGAGTATTATAGGTAAATATATAGTACTGATAGATCGTGAATATATCTGTTCACTTGTTGCGTTTAAAGCGCCAGTTATAGTACATAATGTTCCACGTGGTAATGTGGGATGGGTGATCAAGCTAAGAAAGTTGTCGGGTATAATATTGATAAATCTTGTATAAATCTGTTTCATGTGTTGTATTTAGGGCGACAGCTATAAGACGGAATGCTCCATGGACAATCCCTTGAGATGTGAGATGGGCGACCAGGCTAAAAAGGTTGGGCAGTATGATATTGGAGGCGCTAACCCAAAAAGATTCTTCACCGACGTCAATCTCAATTTAGAAGGAACTTTCTCAGGTAATAACTATACTTAACGTTTTACATATATCAGTATACTAATCAGATGAGCTTCACAGTGCTCTCATATTAAGAAAACGGCGGATATCTCATATATATTTTAAACCAGGTTCCGAGAACTGATCCAAGGTAGTGGAATACATGATTGAATATACGGACATTGACTGAAATATCGGAACAGATGGAATGATTTTGTCTCCGCACCAATTATCTCTTATTGTCAAATTCATGTTATGGTTTTATCTCTTTATAATCTACAGACAAGGTTGATCACTTAAATCATATCGAATCATATCAATTTAATTAAATCAAACTTTGGCATATAGAATTGTTAACAAACTTCTACAAATTTTGTAGGCCTGCACATACTGTAATTGAAATAGGACTCCAATGAAAACATATGTATTTCCGTTCTCATTTTGTGTAACTTTGTGTATAAATGTTAACGGTTAAATCATAAAAAGTAAATACAATCTGATTGGCAAAAAAACACCCTTCTAATAACATACCCTTCTGATAAAACACACTTTTGATAACATACGACTCTAATAACATACCCGTCTCATAACATACCATTCTAATAATATACCCTTCTAATAACATACTCTTCTATTGATACCATTCAAATAACATACATTACATGTACTATTCTAACAACATACCATTCTAATAACATATCCTTCTAATAACATACCATTCTCATAACATACCATTCTCATAACATATCATTCTCATAACACATTCTTCAAATAATATACCCTTCTAATAACATACCATTCTCATAACATACCCTTCTAATAACATACCATTCTCATAACATACCATTCTAATAACATACCGTTTTAATAACAAACCATTCTCATAACATACCATTCTCATAACATATCCTTCTAATAACATATTCTTCTAATAACATACCATTCTAATAACATAAGTTCTAAGAACACAGATGGAGAATCTTTTAAAAACATTGGAGAGGTTTTTTATTCTTACTTGTGTTCTTAGGAAATACAGCATAATACATGTTTATAAAGAACAATGGTTGTTCTTTTATTTTATGATTAAGACACAGTGCAATTTCCATTTATAAACATAATTCACTTAGAAAGATCTATAACTCCTCAAAAAGTAAAATTAAAAAAAGTATATATATACTGTTTCTAAATAAAGAAACCACAGCGGCGGTCTAGATGTAGAACGTCCGCCTCGCATGCGGAACGTTGATGGTTCAAACCCAGGCCGGGTCATACCAAAAAAACGGTACTAAAGGCCTCCCCGCTTGGTGCTCAGCATTTAAGGAATAATTCTGGGCCTGACCGGCCTGGAGTCAATATAATGTAACTTTGTGGAGTATCATGCCATATGTCTGCGATATGATACTCCAGTGTTGCAGCGCTCCGAATACTGTTTCAAGTATATAACTGAAAAATTGTTGAAAGCGACGCTAAACACCACACAGCAACAGTTCTAAATAGAGATACGTTATGTACCAATATCATCATATCAAATCGTGTCACAATTCAGTATCAGTTTTGAAACTGTCCGGAATACACAAAGGGTATATTTTATCTTTTTTAGGGTGCGATAACTATTCTTTTTTTCTCTTTTCGTCTGTGTATTGAAAACATTATATAGGTTACGTATTTCTCATACCGCTAAATAAGTGATAACATCACAGGGAACAATGGTTTATTTATAATCTTGTGTAATGCGAAACAGTTGAAATAGGATCTAGTAGGTGAGCATGTGACTTGTTACAGTACTACGTATGTTTCATATTACTATATGTACTGGTTAACAGGTGGTATGTGTGAGATGTGGGACAGACAGACAGACAGACAGACAGACAGACAGACAGACAGACAGACAGACAGACAGACAGACAGACAGACAGACAGACAGACAGACAGACAGACAGACAGACAGACAGACAGACAGACAGACGGACGTTCTCACGAATGGGTATTTAAGTGGCTTCTTTGCGTCAATCGTATATTTGTGTGGCTAAATTTTAGAAAAATTTTTAGCCACGTAAGAGAAAAAAAGCTACATAAATGCTGTTTTTTAAGTGTCTAGAAACAGCCACGTAAATATTTTTCAACAGCTTTTCAACTTCCCATAAAAATTACTAACCCTAAACCCTAGACTTAACTACCCATTTGTTTGCCCGGACGGACGAACGGGCGGGTGGGTGGGCGTGCGCACGGGCACACAAGCAGGCATGCAGATATTTTAGCCGAAAGAAAAAGTGAACTCAAAGAGTCTTTGCGATCCATTTGACTTACACATGCATCATAACTACAAAAAACAACACAAGTATATCTCTTGACCTAAAGTGTGTGTTGTTGTCACAGCCCTAACACATAACTGTGTGAGCTTCACCCAATCGGAAACTTGTCAATGGAAAAGTCTCTATATTTATTTGCAATTTTTTGGATATCTAGAGTTCGCCACCCGTCTAAACCCGATGGCTTCTTCAAAATAATGCTTAACACTGGCAAACCCAGATTTTTTCATATATGCTCTGATGAAGCTGAAATAAAGGTGTATAAACTAAAAATTTACAATAGAGCTAAAATAATTAAAGGGAAACAATGTGATAGCTTAGTTTTCTCCCTTCCGGATGACTTCACTCTAAAATAAATATACTAGCAAAATTGTCTGGATTGTTTTGGTAACACGTGTTGCGGAAGCCGGGTGCAACTAGAAGTAATCCAAACATTAAATGAGTTCTTTGTAACTTCATTTGAAATTATTTGAGGAGCGTGTGGTACTGGTTACACAATGTTAAAAAGTGAAAATACATGCAAAAAGAACAGTGATATACCAGTATCGTACCATTGATATAATATTTAATTATTAGATCTATTCTAAAATGGTTATATTTAACCACGATAATTTTTCTTCAGGATCATCTTCTATATCGTCTAGTTCTTTTGTATTAGGGACCCTCCTTATCAAGTGGTCTAAGTCGCCGTGTCAATGTCACTTATCGCTGAGGTCATGGGTTCGAGTCCAGCCCAATCCAACACGTTCACGTGAGAAAGTTTGACAGTTACTTGCTGAATGACGGTGGTTCTACCAAGTTTCATTCTAAAGTTTTCTCCACCTGTAAAGCTGCATGTCATAAACAACATGTAGTGTGTTGAAAATGGCCTTAAACCTCAATTCATAAAATGTATTCCACTTAGTTAATATTTTTTGCACTCAACAATATGCTGGTACCTTTCACTCCGCATTGTTAACTGCTTGAACTTTCTCACATAAAGTTTTTGGAAGAAGCTGTGCTCGAACCGACGGGTGAGAGACAATTGATCTCGACACGATACCTTAAACATCTCAACCGCGGTGAAGCAGTTTGTTTGTTTGAGTATTTAGCGCCATATTTGTTCCATCAAATGCTAACAGACGAACAGCCTAGCCGCTCTTTTCCTGGGATCCCGGAAGGTTAAACCAGTACTTGAGTAGACTCATCTCCGAACATGACTGATAACTTTCCCACTTAAATCAACAGTGAGAGACGAATGACAATAAGACGTAATGTCGTACATCAACCATCACAAAGACTGTGACTGGAAGGGAATTCAAACTCACGACCTTTTGATTGATAGACGTGCTACTGGACCCGGCATCGGTTGACCGGCACCGGCGGACAGACTTCAGGGAAGACCTTATTTTATAGATACTAATCCTGACATCTTATTTTCACAGCTGCAAAACGATCAGTAGTGATTCACGGTGAGAACGGTGCTGCAGCGAGAGTAGCATGTGCTGACCTTATACCATACGGTTCCGGTAAGCAGAGCTCCACTCTAAAGTTCTCCAAGACAGATTATAAAAGGTTGGTTAAATCTCATTAGTCTTGTGTAGGCCTATTGTTGTTTTGGGTGAGAGGCCATATAACTTTTTTGGTGGGAACGAGGTTCTGTCGAGTTCCCGCGAAAAATTTAGTCTTGATCATATGCAACGCTTACTTTTCTAAAAGACGACCGTCTTGACAAATTCGACCGAGAATTAAAGTAAAATAATTTTAGCGATAATCGGATAATGTTTTTGATTAGTTGATACTTAGAATCGGGTTACCTCGGAGATTTCCATAGTAATTCAAAAAAGTATCGTTTGGAAGTTTATTTCTATATTCATTACATGTTTTTTCATATTATTAGATATTTTCTATGGCAAAGATCTTGTAGATCTACAAGATAACTGCCATGACTTCCATCCGAATAAATATATTTAAATTTTATTATAACATAACTATTGCAGAGGTGTGTTTGTTTCAGCCAATCAGATCTTTCTTCCAGATTCAAACGCTTCTTCTGTACAACTTGTCAAGACGTTTGTCGTTTAGAAAAGCATGGGCCGCATATGATCAAGACTATGAAAGCAGTTATCCCAGGGAATTAAATGTTCTATCCGAACCGAAAAAAAAATGAATGATTATGCCTACTTTTCTCGTATACCAAACACATTGAATAATTATTTTTATATAATTCGTCATTATCTTTTTACAATGATCGCTTTTAGACGTTAATTATATGACAGTTACGTCATAGATGGTTCCAACGTCACAGCGCCAGAATGTTATCTCTGCCCTAGGGTGAGATTCTTATTATCTAACCCCGGTAAAAATGCTGATATATTCTTGTCCGGTATGCAAGGAAACCTTTGACCTAACTTCACCACTTTTATATGTCCTGCAGTTTCTTAATAAAATGCATTTACAAAATATAGAAACATAATTTTTAATGATAGAAACATAATAAATGTACATAAAAATTTTTATTATTGATATGACCATTTGCTACTTCAACATTTTTAGCCCGTGTGGTTCAGGCTAAGAATAGAATCACTGTCGATCTCTGCAGAGAGGTAGGAATCCGCCGAATGGGTGTCATGTTCATTTTATCTTTTTCTGTTATGTTCATTATTATGGTTAAATTACCATATCCTGTGTGGTTCCAGTGAGCCATTTGAATGATTGCAAGAATAGAATCTCTATGGCTCATGTATGTCGTAGGAAGCGACACTTTGAGTAGCCTTATACGATAGAATTTGCTGAAACCCTGCAATTCTGCAGGTATCAATGTTCTAGGTTCATTCTGCATATTCATTTGTTGATGTATCTTTTCAGTCTGTTTATTTTTTATGTACATGTAGATTGAACCTGGAATCTTCTTCCTGTTGGCATTGAATAAGCTATAATGTGTTGGTACGCCGTAAAACCCCTATTCATTCATTCATTACTTCGACATTTTTAAAAAAAATATCACCGAAACTTCAGGTCCCTATATTACTTCAGCCAATCAGAAGCCTCGTTTTAATAATAGAAACTGGCCTTACGGAACGATTTAACGTATTATGTCAGTTCTGTTCTAATGCAGAAGTTGCGAAACGCTTATCACAGCGTAATATTCAACAAACAGTCTACAAGTAACAATAAAAAGATCCATGTATGTAGACATACCAGCTCATGATTACGATTCAGATAAATAATTGAATAAAAATAAAAGAATGCATGCAATTGGTAAAAAAAACATAAATTATAAACATCATATACCGTACTACAAAGAACTAATTTGTGTTGGTAAGAGTAGCCGTAACTGACGCTTCAAGTTACAACAAAATTCCTTAATTCAGCGGATGTTTGATGTTATACGTGTAAATTCCTGCAAAATAATATTTAGTATAAAGTTTATATGTATACGAATTAAAATATTTCAAACGTGCAAACTTGTATGTTATATGTTGTTGTTCTGCTGCTGCTGCTGCTGTTGCTGTTGTTGATGACGATGCTGCTGCTGCTGTTTGCTGCTGTTGCAGTTCTTGTTTCACCAAACTACTTTTTATTCGTACTGCAGGGCGGACGTAGAAGACAAAGTGGCGAAGTCCCTGAATACAAAAATAAACAATGTCCTTGTCCTAAACGGAGAAAAAAAAATAACGGAATGCATAACGGTTGATGTATATTTCTTAGGTAAGATTTTCGAACCATTTGGTGACTTTAAACGTGTTCTATTGTTGATGTTTTTTTGTATACATGGAATAGTTGTATTTGGAGCGAGAACATGTTGACGGCGAAGAACCGATGCAATAATACAGTAATTATTCCATTAATAAATGATATAAAACTGAATAACGTGTGTTTTGTATGTGTTTATAATGATAGGCGTGAATTTCCCCCCCTCCGGATCCACTGTCTCCGTTATGATTGCCATTAATGAACGTTGATCTGCGGCGTGGTAATCTCTTTAACGGATAACTATGGTAGTGCATCAGAAGAAGAGCAATCAAAATTATACCATGCACCCTGAAAACATTTTGATTTGAATTACAAAAATAATATACGTGATTATTTCAGGGGTGAACAAGACGAAGTTGAAAACACGCTTTGAGGATTTGAAAAAGAGTCAAGTGTATGGTAATCTTGGACAATTTGCCCCAGTTTGTGCTGCAGGTGAGTTTTGCGCTTATGTTGTTCTGATTCCTCGAGTCTTTTTACGTGGACGTATATGTGCAGGTATTCTCTGTCTACGTGCATTTTATATATTGAATATCTTATATCAAGCCGTATAACAGCGTAAAATGATATACACAGCGAAGCGGTGTCGGTCGAGTTTTTCCAGTACATAAATTGATATAGCGCAATAAAGCGTTATGGACAGCAGATCAGATATCAAAATTATAAAAAAAAAAAGCTGTCTATTTACGCCTTATTTAATTAGGCTAGAGCATAGGGTTACTATTGCACATCTGTCTAAACAATGGTGCGCGCCTAGCATAATCAATGTCATCAGACAGTCTCTGTTACTGTTGCGAGTTGTAAATACGCAAGCTGCCCGCCGACCTTGAATATTTCTTGTGTATTCAGACGACTTTATAGTGCTATGTCGGCAGCTAAAAAGTTCAAGCAGGGTACTCTTTCGTCATTCGTTCCGCAATCTGACTATTATTGCAAGGCTGGCCCTGACATGTAGTGTATACACACAGCAGGGTGTGAGAGGGGGTCTAAAGACAGGAGTCTATGAACTATGAACTGAAGAATTCATAATAACTGAAATGTAAAGCAATATATGATATCTTGTACTACAAAATAATATATACAAAATTACGTATTTGTTTGTTTTTTTATATTTTCAGTTGGTTCCAACTGATACTTACCGTTTTTAATTGGGTTTCACAGTGGTTCAGGACCCCCTAGTATTTTTTGGCCACATTGTGACCCTAAAAATAAGAGGACTCACACTTTCAAATGGGGACTCGCAAATGCTAAACTCAGTGAGTCCCAGGACTCACAAACATAAATATGTAAATGAAATACTGGAGGCCCTGTAAGGGGTGTTTGAGTTTTACATAGGAACACTATGGGACAATGGAAAATTCTCATTTTTTTGTCCATTTAGGTAATGTTGTTCATTTTGAGATTTAAAGCATTGTCTTGTAAAAATAAATTTGACTTTGTTCAATAAAGAGGATTGAATTTCCATAAGGGGCCAGGGGGTGGATGGGGCAATAAGGTTAAAATTGGGAATTTTCACAAATTTCCTCTCAATAACTTTTCAGTCTAACTAGTTCATATTTGATATAAATTATCTTTACATCAGCAAGTATTGAACATTCTGCATATCAAGGGGCTGGGATATATTGGGGCCCTGTAATGTGACTTTTACATAGGAATATTATAGGGAAAACTGAATTTTACATCCATGTGTACAAAAAAAAATTCTTTTTAAAATTTGAATCATTTCTGCTCATAACAAATCGCTAGGAGTGGGTGATTGAAGTTCTGACAAATTACGGGGCTGAGTTGTATAGGGGTTCTGTACAGCGGACTTTATTTTTTAATGAATATTATAGGAATTTAAAGTATTTCCTTTTCATAGCAATTAAGTTTTTGTTCAGTATGGGTGTGGTGGGGGTATTTATCCATAAGTTGTTAAGACGACCCCACAAAGACGGTATATATTGGGAAATTTCAAAAAATGCTATGGCCACTATGAGTAGGTAGAGCGTCTTCAGGCCCTCTTTGGCCTCTTGTTTTTCAAAGTTTCGATTTTTTTATCAAAATTGAAACATTTAAAAACACGGCGTTTTCCTGCGATTTTGGACAACGTCGTATTTTACGTTAAAGTTCTCTTGACGTCGTCTGACAACAGCAAACGCCGAAAGTTTTTAATTGTTTCATTTTAATTTTACTTCAAATTAATGGGACAAGAACTAGCGTCAACATCCATTCTTTTTATTGGGTCATATTATTGTAAAGTGAATGAAGTTTAACATATGTAATTTCAACAATTTGTGCCAGGGCATTTTTACGCAATCAGGCGTGAATGTTCGAATTTGTTGTTTATAAACACCGTGTTTTTATATGGGAAAAAAAACGGCAAAAATCGGCCGAAAAATACGAACGTTAGTGGGGCACTGTTAATGAGGAACTGTGGTACTTTATTAAAAATAATAAAGCTAAAACGTTTGCTCGTTATGAGCTCTATGGTATTTAAACCTCTCGGCATGATCGTGCATGTTAATGAAAATGCGTTTATAGGCCTTAAAACTGTAAAAGATTGATATTTTTCTTATTTACCACTAAAACTTACATTTTTGATAAGAATTAAAATTAATATTTTTTTTACAGTTTGTTTCTGTGAAGTGCTCATATAAATAGTTTTGCTTATTAAAAACGTCAATTCAGATCATTTATGGTGGGAATCCAGTAAATTAGGACCACGTGGTACTTTACGTGCTTCCTCAGTATTTACTGTATTAATTTAGTATTTGAAGGAAAAGTACTGAAAGTAAAACAAAAATTTACATTGTATAAAATGATGTTTTTCGTTTAAATTTCAGAGTTCATCAAGATATCCATGGGAACGGTTCTGCTGAGCATGCTGTTAGCAAAGTTGTTATTGTAATGAAATTACGAATAAGTCGATTATTTCACCAGAAGTGAACCTGATTAATTAACTATACCACTGCGTACAGTGTCACCACTAATTGGATATGCAGACAAATCATATGTATTTATATTATTATAAGTATTCTAATTTATTTAACATATATTTATAAATCTGACCTGACCTACATACATGTATATAAGGATATTCGATAGAGTTTAACGCTAATACTTCCTATGTGATGTATGCTATCTCTAGTGACTTATCGTTAGTCTGTTTTTTTAGTGATCTGTCTTTAGCGATGATTGTACTAATACCCTCCATGTGATGTAGTATTCTTTATTCCGCGTGAAGCGATTGATCGTGACATATCTATGGCGATGATTGTACTAATACATTCCATGGGATGTTGTATTCTTTATTCCGCGTGAAGCGATTGATCGTGAAATATCTATGGCGATGATTGTACGCATACATTCCATGTGATGTAGTATTCTTTATTCCGCGTGAAGCGATTGATCGTGACATATCTATGGCGATGATTGTACTAATACATTCCATGTGATGTTGTATTCTTTGTTCTGTGTGAAGCGATTTATCGTGACATATCTATGGCGATGATTGTACTAATACATTCTATGTGATGTTGTATTCTTTGTTCTGTGTGAAGCGATTGATCGTGACATATCTATGGCGATGATTGTATTCTTTATTCTGTGTGAAGCGATTGATCGTGACATATCTATGACAATGATTGTACTAATACATTCCATGTGATGTTGTATTCTTTATTCTGTGTGAAGCGATTTATCGTGACATATCTATGACGATGATTGTACTAATACATTCCATGTGATGTTGTATTCTTTATTCTGTGTGAAGCGATTGATCGTGACATATCTATGGCGATGATTGTATTCTTTATTCTGTGTGAAGAGATTGATCGTGACATATCTATGGCGATGATTGTACTAATACATTCCATGTGATGTAGTATTCTTTATTCTGTGTGAAGCGATTGATCGTGACATATCTATGGCGATGATTGTACTAATACATTCCATGTGATGTAGTATTCTTTATTCTGTGTGAAGCGATTGATCGTGACATATCTATGGCGATGATTGTACTAATACATTCAATGTGATGTTGTATTCTTTGTTCTGTGTGAAGAGATTGATCGTGACATATCTATGGCGTTGATTGTACTAATACATTCCATGTGATGTAGTATTCTTTATTCTGTGTGAAGCGATTGATCGTGACATATCTATGGCGATGATTGTACTAATACATTCCATGTGATGTTGTATTTTTTGTTCTGTGTGAAGAGATTGATCGTGACATATCTATGGCGTTGATTGTACTAACACATTCCATGTGATGTAGTATTCTTTATTCTGTGTGAAGCGATTGATCGTGACATATCTATGGCGATGATTGTACTAATACATTCCATGTGATGTAGTATTCTTTATTCTGTGTGAAGCGATTGATCGTGACAGATCTATAATGGTACTTGCAATTGTACATTCCATGTGATACTGTTCTTTATAACATCTCTAGTGATTTATCGTTATACTTTATGCTTTAGTGACATACCTATAGCGATAATTGTAATGATAACTTCCATGTGATGTGGTATTCTTTATTCTATGTGTAGCGATTTATCGTGACATATCTATAATGGTTCTTTCAATAGTACATTCCATGTGATACTGTTCTTTATAACATCTCTAGTGATTTATCGTGAGACGATATGTTTTACTGGCATATCTATATCGCCAACTGTAATAATACATTTCATGTATGGTATTATTCATTATAATATCTCTAGTGCTTTATCGTGAGACGTTATGTGTTATCGATATATCTATAACGATAATTGTAATAACAGTTCTTGCATTGTATTATGTTTTATAATCTATTTAACGATTTATCGTGAGACGATATGCTTTACCGATAGATCTATAGCGATAATCATTGTAAGCTTGGTGATGTATCTTTTTTTAACAAATATCATTTGAGCGATATGTTGTTAATAATCATATCTGACGATATTAATAATATAGTTTTTTAACGAAAAGCTGCTATGGTCCCAACAAATCATGTTTAATTTAAACAATGTAGTTTTAAAAATACACGCATGTGCGTATAGACTCTTTCCAAGACATCCTGCTATAATAGTATCATCAAGTATATTTTTCTTCACTGGTTTCATTGTTGTTTTTCTGCAAATATGCAATCGTTACAGTTTGGTTATGACTTCACCTGATTATTAATGATGACAACTACCAAAAAAGTAACTTTGTTATGCTTAAAATTTAAATATTTAGCATAATAGTATTCAACATTTGTTGTCACGGATTTGAGTCAGAGAGATTTAACCCTTTACTCCATAGATACAAATCACAGAAGGCCTCTGAACACTGTTTTCCACTCGTTCAATTAATATAAACATAATTCACCAAATTATTCAAAATTCTTCAATATTAGAGGTGTCCAAAGGCGTCTATATTAGAGGTGTACAAATGCGTCTATATTAGAGGTGTCCGAAGGCGTCTATATTAGAGGTGTCCGAAGGCGTCTATATGAAGTAAAGGGTAAAGGTCAGTTTGGCCGTCTGCAATACTCTCGGCGAATGTGTGTCTTCCATCATCCGATTGTGTATGCTGAGCCGCATCATCACCCTTGTAATTATCACTACCGAATTCTGTCATCATCATTTTAACCGCCATTACCAGCATCAACATCATCGTTTTAATCACCACAACCACTACCATTTAATATCATCAACAACAACAGCAGCAGTATCACTAGTATGTCAACACCATCAATCGTTGTTATTGTCACCGACGCCACCAATTTAATGATTATTTATAGTGTAAAAAATGATTATTAAATTAATGTCATTGTAATGTGTTTACTACATATTGGTTAAATAACCGAATATGTTGACTTCTCTAAAAAGAAACCAAAAAGAGAGTCCAGCAAGCTATAGCAGATAAATTATACATGCACTTTTCATTAAAAAATGTCAAAGAGTTGTATGACATCATGCGTTGAGTGCAAGTATATCAATAACTACGAAACATATCCTTGAAACAAACACGAAAAAAGTAAATTTGTACTCACTCGATTTTACGTTCTTACTTCATAAAAACAAAGATCGATTGTTTTACATATATATTGGTTGTTGTTGTTGGTGGTGGTGCTGCTGCTGATGATGATGATGTTTTCGTTTTATGTTGTTGTAAAATGGCTTTTTATTTACTATAAAACTTGTTTCCATATCTATACAAATTACTGTTCTTTTAGCCTTCGCGTTAGCACATATCTGGACTGAATCTTTCAGTATCAGCAAAGGTCCAGAAATGCTGGTCAAAATGTGGACACAGTTTAAGTGTCGATGTATCCTAGTCAACAGAAACAGAGAGATGAAGAACGCCTAATGATAGCATTTCTTTCAATTTTTTTTTTATTTAAACTGTATTTGAATTATGTCATATTACATAACAACATTATCATCATCGTCATCATTATATTTGTATTGTTCCTAAACTTGTTGCATCTTATACTGGCTGTTATTTTTTACACTTTTATTCATATTAAATGTGCCTTAACCACTGTATACTTGTTGTTAACAGCTCTACTCTCTTATTCCTCCTAAATGTCAATACATTTAAAGAATGAGAAATATAATAAAGTAGTGTCCTTCTTATAACTATATTAAACAAGTCCTCCTAAGTTCTGATATATTCAAAGAATACGAAATAAAATTAAGCATGGTCCTTTTTACTAATCCTCCTACATTTTAATACATTCAAATTATAAAAATACAGTAAAACAGTGTCATGCTTATAACTATATTAAACACATCTTAAATTTTAATTCATTCAAAGAATAAGAAATAGAATAAAACAGTTGCCTCTTATAACTACCAGTTATAAAACTTGTGTAATCTATCAACCATATATTGATGTAATACACGACTTTGTCATCCTTATGTTTAATAATATGTTGAACAGATATACGTTCACATATATTTGCCAATAAATGTTGTTTTAGTTCTTTATTTCATCTTGTATACATGTATATTGTCGTTTCACATTGATACGTGTAAACAGTGTTTGTATTATCAACATTATGACTGCTAATAAACAAAATTATACAACTGCTTGTTTACTTTTTTTTCACCTTTTTTCATTTTTTTAGTGTCATTAGGATTGGATCTCAAGGTTTGTGACATTAGGGTTAGAAAGAAAATAGGTTTTGTTTTGTTTTATGAAAAACAAGATGTTTTATAGCATATAAAAACCGTACCCCACAACATCACTTCCACCAGAACGTCCGTCCGTCCGTCTGTATGTCAGTAAACGAAGTCTTATTTTGCCTGTTGTTTTTTCTGTCTCATTTTCCATACTTGTTGCCCTGGACATGATGATGTTTCGCGCGTTAGATTGAGATCCATAGGTCAAGGTCGCATTTAAAGGTAAAATGTATAATCAGAGAAAAGAGAAAAGACGCATAACTGTATTGAAATGCATCAATACTCTGTGATAGCACCACGTCTCACAAAACTTACATTTACTATAAGTTTCCGTTGTACTGCTTATGTACATAAGGCTGCGAAAATCGAAATTTACCGCGTTTCTCTTGCCGAAAATCGTCATCGGCATAAGATTTGCCATTTTCAGCAGAAAAAAAGCAGCACAATTTGACATGGTTATCTTTTTTTTGTTGATATTCACAATAGTTTGAAACCTATCAATTTGCAGAAAAATAATACATAAAAATCTGTACGTTTTAATTAATACTGTAATAATCGGACCCGGATGCGATTTCGCTCACCAAGTCTAGATTGAGACAGAATTGGCTGGACATCTTGAAAAAATACAAAACTCTAGTATCTAACACATGGTAAATATGAATTACTGCAACGTGAAATTTATAAGAGAACTGTACAAGTTATCTACCTCCATCCTCTGTAAGTCCGGAGCACGTTGGGAATGAATACGACATTTAATGATACTTTGTGCAGAATGGTGTTTATAGTCATTGTTCACACATTTGAGATAATATATGGCATACGGCCAGTTTTACTGGTGGGGGAAAACTTCATCAGAATGAATCTGGGTATTACTACCGTCATTCGCACGTAACTGAAAAACTTTCTCACATATTTTTGAAGCGAGCGAAACTCAAACCTACAACCTGAGCGGTGAGAGGTAAGTCGTCCTTGAGACTGCGCCTTAGACCCTCGACCAGGAAGGACTTCCTGTAGTGGTAAGTAACACACAGAAAGACCTCAGACTGAGTAGAACCACTGTCCTTCCACAAGTTACTGGCAAACTTTCTCACGTAAAGTTTTTTGAGCAAGCGTGACTCGAACCTACGCCTTACCGGTGAGAGGTAAGTGATCTTGAGACGGCGCCTTAGACCACTCGGCCACGGAGGACCCTAAATCCATCCTAAGACCAGTCCGTGTTTCAGATCTAATCTTAAATTTAGAATTTTAACCTAACATTTAAAATCGTCATATACCACATGTAATTGACATAACTGGTCACGCCGAGTCGTTCACATAAACCGGTTTATCAACTTTGTGAAATGTTCGTATTAGTGCACGTGTTAGGTACATGTACATGTAAATTGGTATGATCAGTCTTTTGAAACATAATGAGAAGAAATCAATATTTTCGGTTGAACTTGTGATCATATGTTGGATATTATGAATATGTAGGTAAGTTACTTGGTTTCCTGTCTACAACCCCCCCCCCCCCCCCCCCCCTTAATATCCGTACTGACTGAATGTTTTCTTCTGTGCATAGTACAATACGATTAGGAATGTGAAATTGAGGTCATTTATATAATTTGTGAGTAGAAAATATAGTTGTGTCTACAGCCAATTTTGAGGGTGGCATTATTTTAGCTTCGATGCCTGTTTTCGTAAAAAAACGTGTCAGCACTGTTTTGAATATAAGAAGGCAATTTTTAAATGATTTGGCACACGTATTTTCCAGTTTCTAGTCATGTCGGATCAAAGTCGCACGGAATTTCGTGTCCGTTCCATACAGATCTAGAGCTAATAGAGTATTAACATGATACAAAACATTTAAAACAAACTTTGAATATGATCAATATTTGCATATGTTTTGCACCAGAAATTTTCGAAGTTGTTTTACAAGATTACATCCCAAGACTTTGCGACGTTCAAGCAATTACACCTAACTTTAGTCTCTAACAGTATATGGTTAGTATCAAAGGAAAGACCTTGCTGTCTTAAACTGATGAAATTTATGGCGAATGTGTGTTGTAAAATAGATGAAAATAGACATATAGAATGTCGGAACTATGGCGTTTATACTTATCATGAATTTGACCATCGTATATTCTCGTGATCATCCCACTATCACATCAGTACTAGAGAACAATACTTTAGCTACATCCGACAGACTTTTGGAGTCGTACTGTGTGACATTCTGTTGAATTCAAATAGCAAACAGTTTATAATGTATATATTTCGGTACAAAGACGATTCAATCACCCGTGAGCTCGACTGTAACTCATATGCTTACTTTATAATTGCAAATGCATACTTATTAATGAGTTTATACTCATGAAAATACAGACACTTGTTGCGTAAATCTTGAGAATGTTCAAACCGGATCTGACAAATTAAACTTGTTAGATATGTAAGGGATATGTATGTATATATATATGTATGTATATGTGTGTATGTGTTCTAATGAACCTGGCTTAATCAAAATTGAGATTTTGTAATAATTGCAAGGGCTCGTTTCGTAAAATGTTTTTCTTTTTTTGTATATATATATATATATATATTTATTATTTAATGTTTGATATTTTTCAAGTTTTCTACCATTTACATTGCTATTACCATGTTTATATTTTTTTAATATTATGTAAAATGTAAATCTCCATACAATGGAGGAAATAAATATATATATATTACTATGTCCTATTTTCCGTGAACTTAGATGCAAATATATTCATAATCGTTATATCCGTAGACCAAATATGTCAAAGTTTATTAATCTTCTTCAACCAAAACATAAAATAAATTGTTTAAATTGTTAAATAAAGCAAATTTATTTCTGAATCATTTGTAAAACGGCGTTCCATAATTAATAGCTGAAACAAGTGTTCATCCTAAAAAAAACTTATTTTATTAAAAGAAAATTCGAGTATATAGAAACTAAAATCTAATTGATATGAGTATTGAAATGTCGATAGTAAACGCGAATACATGTGGTGATGCGCGAGCGTGTGTGTATGTAAAAATAGGTACATGTTAGTTATTCAACTTGTTATGTGTTTATGTTTTTAATTATTTACATATTATATCAACATTGTAATTTGATGAGACACTATGTAAAGTTTAAGTCAATAAAATTCTTCTTGTTTTTGTTTTTCTTTTTGTTCTTGTTGTTGTTCTTCTTCTTCTTCTTCCTTCCTTCTTCTTCTTCTTCTTCTTCTTCTTCTTCTTCTTCTTCTTCTTCTTCATATATTTTAACCGCTTTAGGTATTTTGCAATAATTAGTAACAAACACAAAACATTTTAAAGTCGTTTTTTACATATACGCCGCAACGTTAACTTTACTAGTTTGGTTAAGAATACAATCACTGCCGATCTCTGCAGAGGGGTAGGAATCCTCCGAATGGGTGTCATATTCATTTTATCATTTGTTGTCATGTTCACTATTGTGGTTAAATTATCAACCCCTGTGTGGTTCCAGGGAACCATGAGTGATGGCAAGAATAGGATCACTGTGGTTTATGCATGTCGTAAGAAGCGACAAATTGAGTAATACGATAGAATTTGCTGAAACTCTGCAGTTCTGCAGGTATCAAGGTTCTAGGTTCATTCTGCATATTCATTTGTTGATGTACTTTTTTAATCTGTATGTTAATTTGTTGTTTTTGTACATGTTGAGTGAACCTGGAATCTTCCTTCCTGTTTGCGTCGAATAACCTATAATGTGTTGGTACGCCGTAAAACCACATTCATTCATTCATTCGTTCATTCATTCATTCATTCATTCATTCATTCATTCATTCATTCATTCATTCATTCATTCATTCATTCATTCATGCATTCATTCCACAGCAGTAACTATTGAATACTACGATTATATAAAGTGTCTTTCCACAAATAGGCCGCACCAAAACCCCTCAACAAACCATACACATATATGTATAATTTTGTTTATTATCTCGACTATTCGAAGGTTAAGGAGGGCCATTCTATTCGTCCGAGGTTAAGGAGGGCTATTCTATTCACCAGAGGTTAAGGAGGACTATTCTATTCACCCGAGGTTAAAAAGAGCTATTCTATTCGTCCGAGGTTAAGGAGGGCTATTCTATTCACCCGATGTTAAGGAGGGCTATTCTATTCGTCCGAGGTTAAGGAGGGCTATTCTATTCACCCGAGGTTAAGGAGGGCTATTCTATTCACCCGAGGTTAAGGAGAGCTATTCTATCACCCGAGGTTGAGGAGGGCTATTCTATTCACCCGAGGTTAAGGAGGGCTATTCTATTCGTCCGAAGTCAAGGATGGCTATTCTATTCACCCGAGGTTAAGGAGGGCTATTCTATTCACCCGAGGTTAAGGAAGGCTATTCTATTCGTCCGAGGTCAAGGAGGGCTATTCTATTCACCCGATGTTAAGGAGGGCTATTCTATTCGTCCGATGTTAAGGAGGGCTATTCTATTCACCCGAGGTTAAGGATGGCTATTCTATTCGTCCGAGGTTAAGGAGGGCTATTATATTCACCCGAGGTTAAGGAGAGCTATTCTATCACCCGAGGTTAAGGAGGGCTATTCTATTCACCCGAGGTTAAGGAGAGCTATTCTATTCGTCCGAGGTCAAGGAGGGCTATTCTATTCACCCGAGGTTAAGGAGGGCTATTCTATTCACCCGAGGTTAAGGAGGGCTATTCTATTCGTCCGAGGTCAAGGAGGGCTATTCTATTCACCCGAGGTTAAGGAGGGCTATTCTATTCACCCGAGGTTAAGGAGGGCTATTCTATCGCCCGAGCGTCGGCGTCGTCCTCGGCGTCACACATTGATTAAAGTTGTGCGTGCAAGGCTGTTAAAGTTGTGCGTGCAAGTACCATAAAGTTTATAATTCACCAATCACTCAATGTATTTAAATGAAATTTCACACAAGCCTTCCCAGTCATCATACCTACTACAATAACTAAATAAGATAACTCTGGGTTGGATATAATGAAAGTTATGGCCCTTGTTTGATTTAGAAATTCTGGTTAACGTGTTTAATTTAATCAGTCTCCATCAAAGTTTGTACTTCTGTGACAAATAATTCAAATTGTTGAGCGCAGAGTCTTATGGATCTAAAATTAGTGCAATATATTTTTCATTAGCTCGCATTTTATAAATAACCATATTCACATTCAAACTAGTACATTATACCAAACTAGTACTTTATACCAAACATGCATATAAAGAAAATAACAGCCATGTCTGTACACAGGAAATATATCAGGATTTAAAAAAAGAAATCAAAACTGGCTTAAAAATAGTTGTTTCCAATATATACATACACATACGCGCTGGCACCGTATTGCCAAAAACATGTCTGAATAATATATTGAAAAGAAGGATTTCTTATCTTGTATTTACATGTATATAGATTTCCGTCTGAAAATTGCAACATATTTTGCGACCTGTTAAATGAGTTACGCAACTTTATTTTTATTTTAATTTGATCCGATATACATGTTTACACATAATAAAATTGTTTCATCTTAGAAATAGTCCGAATCACAATATGAAGGCCGTCAAGAAGTATTTAAATGTTGCCTATTTTTAGCTCGACTATTGGGAGAATAAAGAGAGCTATTATAATCACCCAGGCGTCGGCGTCGGCGTCACACCTAAGTTAAAGTTTTGCATGCAAGTCCTTATCCTCCGAGTCAGATAACTCTTGCAAGATTTTTTTTGGCAAACTAGGGCCTTTGATTTACTTAGAAATGTTATAGTTCAGCACTCACTGCATGTTGATTGAAACTTCATACAAGATATTGTAGTTATAAGACCTACACAATTTTGTCAATTTTGTCAGTTAGATAACTCTTATTTGCTTGGATTTGTCATCAGTCTTAATCAACTTTGTACTTCTGTGACAAAATTTATATTCTAATAGTCGAGCGCGCTGTCCCTCCGACAGCTCTTGTTAGAATGGGGATTTCGTTTTGATTTTGATTTGACATACCAAACTATTCTGATTTCAATCATTACTGATAACATGGGCTGATACTGAGACGATCAACTTTATCTACTGTAATGGTATCAAATAATTTAAATAAATGGCAGTGACTTTCCAAAATAGTTTATTTTTTAGCATATTTTGAAAGCATTGTCATGTTTGAATTGTGAATTAAGAAAAAAATATTGTTGTTTGGAAATTGGGGTATGAATAGATGATTTCGGAAGTCTACTTTCATTTTGTACACAGTGTACACATTGAACAGAAAAAAATCCCTTAAATGACACATGACCCCTACTTTTCTCATCATAGTTCGGTAGTGCAGAGGTTGACAAACAGTAAAATGTAAGTTTCATTTCTTACATTTAGGTCTCTCTATGAATAACAAGCCTTCAAAATTTTCTTATATACTATAAAATAAAAAGCAATGGTGGACTTACACCTCTAAATGTTCAGCTGCATGCCGGGAGTCTTCTTTCCCCCGGACGTCGGCGTCTGTGTCTGCGTCCCACCTGCGTTAACGTTTCGATACAAGTTGTTCATAAGTGTGCATAGCTTGCAACTTGGCGTAAGCCATCCCGGAATTGCTGTTATTTGTTTGTATTAAATATGAAATACTTTATCAAATTTGAACTTTGCTACCTCCCTAGTGCCCATTTACCCCACTCCCACCCTGTGACAAGGGTAGAATAGTAGATTTAATGCTGTTCTCCGACAGTTCTTGTTCTTTTATATAACAGCCGCCCTTTCATTGAACAATTTATTTCTATGACTTTATACTTCTTCAAGGCAAGTTTATGAGTTTACCAGGCTTTTTGAATTGATAAAACTGATGAATGAAGGAAGGCAGGAAGGCAGGAAGGAACAAACGTACGTACGAACGAACGAACGAACGAACGAACGAACGAACGAACGAACGAACGAACGAACGAACGAACGAACGAACGAACGAACGAACGAACGAACGAACGAACGAACGAACGAACGAACGAACGAACGAACGAAGAACGAACGAACTAACGAACGAACGAACGAACGAACGAACGAACGAACGAACGAACGAACGAACGAACGAACGAACGAACGAAGACGGAGAGAGGGATGGAGGGAAGGAAGGAATCCATTCTTGATCAGCTGGTGTTTAACATGAAATTGTATTGGACAATAGTTACCGTCAATACGCACCTGTAATAACTGATCGCTTGCGGGCATTAATCTTTAAGCATGTATGTAAGGCAGTTCACTTGTTTACGTTACTCAAAATCGGATCTATTATGAACTTGTTCAATTTTTCTCGCACCTTTTCTAAACATACAATACAAATCTGACCCTTGTAATTAAAGTGAACTGTTAGCAAGATTTTGGTACACTATCGTCAGTTGTTGGATTTCCATAGACGTAATCTAATATTTTACTAGATCTCTTAGATTTCAGAATCCTCATGATGCTGTCTGCTGTTTGATCCTTAATGCGTGTGGTTGAAGGAGTGGCTGCTGCGACTGTCTCCATGGTTACCGGTCTAGTGAACGGTGTGGTTTCTTCGTTACGCCCTGCTGTGCCGGTTCCTGAGGTGAGTGCAAAGACAGTTTGTCCAATTCGTGGGTCTCTGATAAAATATGCATAAACAACCAAAACTCATGTTAAAAACACGTGCTCAAACACACATACAAATCAGACGTGCAGTACCTAAAAATGTTCCAGGAAACTGTACGTCAGATGTGTTAAGAAAGTCTCTTGACTTAAAAATACAACCATTGCGATATACATCTTCCCTAGGAATTGTTTATATTAGGCTTGCTTAGTTTACTTTTGTCGTTTGTCCTAAAAGTTGAATTAAATTTATGTAATTTCTATATTTACAGTTTTAACCGAATTCTTAGAAACATGCTTTTTCTCTTTGCAGTGAAATAAACTTGCTACAGTTGGGAAATAACAAATGGATAATGGTCAAAACTATTTACCAATGAAGTAAACTTGATGTCTATTTTGGATCCTTCCGTGAAGGTTGTGTGCTCCCTGGTACCGTCGTCTCCTGTCGTGTCTTCTCCTGACGACTCGTTGGTCGCAGCTGCTGCTGCAGTAGGCTGTTCGTCTGGGAGAGTTGGTTTCCTGTCAAGCTCATGCTATGGAGGTAAGCAGAACGACAGTTTACTTCTTAGCAGTTTGTATGCATTCAAACCCCAATATTAAAGCAGAAATAGGGAGGTGGTTGTTCTCGAATACCGGTTAACCTTCCAGAATCCCAGAAATAAGGGTTTTTGTAAACTGATCGTTAGTTAGCCATCCGCATTTTGCAGGATATATTGAGGCAGAGTAAGTGGGCTTTTATAAGCTCGTCTTTTTGAAAAAAAACAAAAAAAACGAAGAGCTATTGCCATGACCTTGGCGTCGTCGTCGTTCGTCGGTTAAAGTTTTATGTTTAGCTCAGCCTTTTCTCTGTTTTTGAACAATCTAGTCATGTTATGGCGACTAAATCATCATACACACACTCATATTATGTTAAAGAAACAATATATATAACTTACCTAAATGTTTATACTTTAGGCTCTAAAACCTTAGGTTAAAGATATTTGTTTAGCTTTGGTTTGATTTTTTATGCCCCCACCACACTGCAAATTTTTGTGGTGGCATATAGTAATCGCAGTGTCCGTCCGTCCGTTTGTCCGTCCGTCCGACATTTCATGTCCGGCCTGTAATTTTGTCATGCATAGATGGATTTTGTTAATATTTGCTACAAATGATCAAAATAACATGACTACGTGTCGCGCGTAAGACCCACACCAGTACTTCTAAGGTCAAGGTCACAATTAGAGTTTGTTTGACAACACTTCTAAGTCTGTGTGAGATTATGTGTCCGGTCTGTAACTTTGTCACCTATGGATACATTACAAAAACACTTGGCTAAATTCACCAGCTTGACATGATGACGTGTCGCGTGTAAGACCCACACCCGTACCTAAAAAGTCAAGGTCAATGGATCAACATGAAATTACGACATGTTGCGTATAAGACCCAGAACCTTACCTCCAAGGTCAAGTACATACTTTCAATTTGTTTGGGTTTTTTTCTGTCTGGTCTGTAACTTTGTCTTCGGGCTTCACAAACATTAAACTGACCTAATGTTTTTCATCACCCGATGAAAATTTAAAATTTGGCTTTTAAACCTTAATTATTAAACATATCGTTTTTTTCACAGACCACTGGGGAGAGTGGAGGACATGTGACACTTACCAGTGACATTTAATTTTGATTTTGTTTTAAATTAGATACTTTGTCCAATTTCAACTTTGTTACCAACCCACGGACAACCCCAATCAAGACCCCCCCCCCCCTTTTTTTTTCTTTTTTTTTAAATTAAATACTTTACCCAATTTTCACTTTGTTACAAACCCCAAGGTCAACCGGTCCTCCAAGAATCCTCCTCCCACATAACAACAATGATATAGAATACACACATTATACATAGGCTCAAAAGTGCAAGCAAGAGCTGTGTTTTAACTCGACTGTTTTATGAAAAGGGGAGTTTTTTTCTGTAGTCGCCCCAGCGTCGACGTCAGTCCCACCTTCGTTAATGTTATTTATCTATCATTTAAAATATGTACAACAGCTATAAATCCACAGTAGTAACATTACTAAATTCTAAGCTTTTAAAATCGTAAAGTTAATAAAAAATAAATTCAGATTTCTCAAACAAAGTTCATTTCTGAGTATAGATATTTCTTAACTTCTTTCTTATTTTTGTTTTTAATTCCTTTAATAGTATGGGGTAATTGGTTCCAATTCAGAATACCTTTATAAAAGAAAGTTGATAACGCAGAACTCAATGATTAACACACGGCACAATAAAATATTGATTTTGAGACAAATGTTGATATTCATATATCTCGGATGTATTCTGGCATCCCCTCTAATATCGAGATAACGAGTTTCTACTGTATAGTATCTGGTCACCTGAGACTGTACTTTTGCGATCGCCTTTTGTCCATCGCCGTGCGTTGTGCGTCTGTAAACTATCACATTTTCACTTTTTTATGAAAACCCGTAATAGGCTCAACCGTAATGAAATGCTGTATACGCTTTGATAAATAAGGGTGAATCAAAATTGTGAAATGCATGGTCCCCACCCCACTCGGCTCTTTAGAGCTGGGCCAACACTGTTAAATTCGAGGTAAACTTTTAAGAAAATCTTCGTACTATAAGAAACACTTGGAAACTCGTGAGCATGATTATGGACGCAAATGGGTCCTTTTTTAAAAATTTGTGAATTGCACGTTGCCGCGTCTTAAGGTTTGGCCCATGGGAGTGTGGTCTAAAATATTAGTGAGTCAATAAATATTTCACATTTTCGGCTACTCAATAACCGTAAGCTCAATCGTAGTGAAATGTTGTATACAGCTTTGGTACCTATATAAAAATGAATCAAAATGGTGAATTGCATGGTCCCCACCTACTGGGGACGAGGGAGCGGGGCAAAAACTGTCAAATTTAAGGTAAACTTAAAAAATATTCTTACTGTAGGATCTGGGCCCGATTAGCCCAGTCGTAAGCACGTCTGAATCCCAGTCCGACCACAGTCTCCGTGATGGTTGATATACGACATTGCGTCTCATTATCATTCGTCTCTCACCGCTAATTTCAGTGGAAACGTTATCAGTTACTGGCGAAGATTGGACGTGTCCGTGTACAGGTTAACTTTCAAGGATCCAAGAACTGATCGGCTATTAGCCCTCGAGAGCATGTCCCTGGGCCTCAAGGTTTGGTGTGATTTGTTTTGCTGACATGACAGTTAATACTTTCATAGTCCCCACCCAATGAGGTGTTAGGGACGGGGCAAAAAACAGTCAAATTCAAAGTAAACTTTAAAAATCATTCGTCTCTCACCACTGATTCAAGTGGGAAAGTTATCAGTTACTTGCGGAGACGGGGTGTGCTCGAGTACTGGTTTATCCCAAGAAACAGTGGTTAGGTTAACTGATCGTCTGTTAGCCCTCGATGGCATAAAAATGACGTTAAAAATTCAATCAATCAATCAATCAATCTTATAGGAAGCACTCCAAAACAAATTATAAGCATGAGTACTGACTCCTGTGAATCCTTTACCAAAATTGTGAAATTCATGCACCTAGGTCTCACGGGTTGGCCCTTGAGCGGGGTCTACTTTACTAAATTTGTATAAGAAAAAATGACAAAAATAATTTCTTATTACAGAATAGACTAATGTGAATGGTTCTTGGTGTTATTTGTTGTTGCTGATATTACAGTTATTACCTATGTAAATTTCATGGTCCCCAACCCCGTGCGGCCTTAGGGGCGGGGTCAAAACTGTCAAATTCAAGATAAACTTTAAAATCGTCATCTTATTATAAGAAGCACTGAGAAACTATTGGTGAGATGATCATTGTCATCTAATGGTCCTTTATAAAAATGTGAATTTCATGTCACTGGGTCTCATAGTTTAGCCCTGCGAGTGGGGCCTACTTTACTGAATCTATATAAGAGAAAATGACAAAGATGCTCCATCTTAGGAAGAGTTGCTTTAATTGCTCCTTTTCGTGAATAAATCTTCTTATTTTTTGTCCTTTTTCGTTAAAAAGGTTATTTTCGCTATTAAACATATTATAGTGTCGTATTTTCATAATCATTTTTAATGCTATCAGACTTGCGATGCTCAAGATATTATCAGAGACAAGCATATCTCCATTGAAATATACAAATATATCACCATATATTAATAAATCAATCGTCTTAGAAATTAGATTAACTAGAAAAGTATCATTATAATCGGGTATGACTAAAATACGCAATGTCGATTTTTCGGCGCAATGGGCGCAATGTCGATTAAAAATCAAAATAACGTGAAAATTGATGATTTAAAATCATTTATTTTAATTAAAAACTATTAATATTAATAAAACAAGTAGTTTTAGACCATACTGTGCTTTAAATCGAATTAAATTTGTAATCTTTAAACAACGAATCGTCATTGCGCCGTAGGTTATAAATATGACAATTTATAATAACTTAAAATATTATTTTTTAAACTCATTTATTTGAATAACAAGGTATAATTATAAATGAAATAAGTATTTGACGACCATAAATTTGATATGTTATCATTAAAAATGACAATTTTAATGTTTTATCGACATTGCGCACAATGAATTGCATTGCGCCGTTGGTTGAAATATATGAAAATTTATAAAAAATAAAAAAAATTTTTTTTGAAACTCATTTATTTGAATAATTAACTATAATTATAAATATAATAAGTATTTTCTGACCATACTTTGCTGTTAATCGAATTAATTTTTTAATCTTTAAACAATTTTAATTTTTTATCGACATTGCGCTCAACGAATCGCCATTGCGCCGTTGGTAATAAATATGAAAAATTATGATAACTTAAAATTTTATTTTGTAAAATCATTTATTTGAATAATCAAGTATAATTATTAATGAAATGTGTATTTTCCGACCATAAATGTGATATGTTATCATTAAAAATGATAATTTTATTTTTTCATCGACATTGTGCACAATGAATCGTCATTGCGCCGTTGGTAGAAATATGAAAATTATATAAGAACTTGAAATGTTACGTTCAAATTGTTCATCTAAAGAGCGTTCTGTAACCATTTATCACTTGTACTAATATTTTCAATAATGCATAAAAATAAAGTAATGTAGTGATAAATGGCATCCAGGCCACACCAACGAGGCGCTCTTGTCATGGCCCATTTTTTTCCTGGGTTGAACTAGTACTTGTTGTATCCTTAGATGGCAGTATTTGTTATTTGTTTAATCCTTTATAAGTTGTCGTTTAGAACACGGGGTCCTTGATCGTTCTGCCCGCTTTCTTTTTAACTGGTTCGGTTTTTTCCCGCCGTCGGAGTCTTGATGACGGTTCTTTGTCCATTTGATGATTTAACTTCATTAATATGGGAACGGCCTTTATCTGACCGAAAACGTTTTAACCTTTTGTCTTGGTGCTCCCCGGTTAGACACGACCATGTTGTTATGGTCACCAAATGATGTTCAAATGACGGATCCAATTTATAATTTCCCAAGTCGCGAACAGCACGTTCTCGCTCTTTAAACTCACTTTCCACGATCGATCGCCAGGAATCTATAAATTTTGGCAAATCGTTCAATTTCCAGCTGACAGCCGATTTAAGGATGTGATTGGCACTTTCCGAATTGTTACTTGTCCAATTCGTTGTTATTTTTCCCTTTCTAACAGGCTCGATGACATGTTCTGCTAACAATTGCAATAACTTGTTGTCAAAATATGGCACGAATGTTTTGCCCATGCATGAAAGATCCTTCTCTTTTATGACATTTCTATCCTGAATAACTCTGGCATCGAATGTGTCGTTACCAAGAGTATCCATAATGCTGTTTTTTTTTCATATATCATGTTAAAAATCAACTGTCTATCTTTAATTGGGTAGCCTACACTGTCTACTAAGTATTTTAAAGTATTGTTTTTTAAACGCCGTGTGCAAAGAACATGGGTAGCACCGGGGAAGCACCTTGTTATGGACGTTTTATGGTCAGAAAATACTTATTACATTTATAATTACAGTTTATTATTCTAATGATGAGTTTAATTTTTTTTTTTTTTTTTTTTTTTTTATAAATTTTCATATTTCAACCAACGGCGCAATGACGATTCATCATTGAGCGCAATGACCATGAAAAATTAAAATTGTCATTTTATATCATATCAAATTTATGGTCGGAAAATACTTATTACATTTACAATTACAGTTTATTATTCTAATGATGAGTTTAAAAAAATATTTTTTTTTTATTTTTTATAAATTTTCATATTTATAACCCACGGCGCAATGACGATTCGTTGAGCGCAATGTCGATGAAAAATTAAAATTGTTTAAAGATTATAAATTTAATTCGATTAAAAGCACAGTACGGTCCAAAAATACTTGTTTTATTAATATTAATAGTTTTTTATTAAAATAAATGATTTTATATCATCACTTTTCACGTTATTTTGATTTTTAATCGACATTGCGCCCATTGCGCCGAAAAATCGACATTGCGTATTTTAGTCATACCGATTATACTCTGATAGCCCGGTCTTTTGGCTCTACTGATTTGATTTGGGCTAATAACCTATAGACAAAAGTGCCCGGATGAAGAGATAAACGCACGAGGTGAAATGTTTACTACGAATTGGGCACGAATTGTTTAAATTAACAGGACCAACTCAAGACATAAATGTTTTAGTAAGTATACACTTTGTCTGGTTATAAAGTTATGCGTATATGTTCTGTCTAGCGGTCTTATAAAAGCAAGGAAGAACAAAAATATTAGTTCACAAGGACATGCTAACCTCTAACTTCCAAGAAAGAATATTTCCGATGACAATTAGCAAAATCAGTGACTTGTTTATGTCTCTGGCAAAAGGAGCATGGAAAGAAGCTTTGATACAGAAGTGGCAACAACAACACACAGGCGTCCGGCTTGTAACCTGGACAAGTACCCCCCCCCCCCCCCCCCCCCCCCCCATGCTACTCAACCCCTGTACCCAAATTATGTATCAACTACATAAACTAGTCATAAGCATTACAAAATAATCAATACTCGCCAAACATATGACCTCAATTATTATACATGTGCCAGGTTGGGCTAATATTTTAAACTAAAAGTGAACAAACATTTTACGCTTACGGATCATCGATTGCATGTGGCTGAAACAGTTAAGTGAAAGTTGTAACCATAGTCATGATTTCATCCTTTGTAAAGGAGCATGGTCATTGTTCCCACAAGTGAGTATAAATTATAAATGCTTGAGAAATATCAAGCTCGATATATCTTTGTTTCTCAAATTTTCCATTGTACTCCCGCGTGTAATTTATTTGCATTGCAGTGTAACAACAAGGAGTAGAACTTATTAACACTTTAAAGCAACAAAAAAACATTGAATATGATCCAGATATTTAACATCATTTTATCGGTTAATATTAGCCTAGGGATAACCAGGCCCCTAAAAACACAAGAAATATACCCCTAAACGCAACTACAGCGGCCTAGCTGAAAAATATTTTTCAGGAAAGCATGACCCTGGACCCCTCTAAAACTGTGCCTTCACATCATTTTCAGCCTAGCTACACCCCTGTTATCAGCGCTCAGTCAGAAAGCACAGTTTTACTGGGATCAACTTACATGTGTTAATAATCAGTAATGTTTTAGTTGTGGAGTGCGGCTCTGTTAATGATTCTTGCAATAACGGGACGTTTTAGGGTTCACTAAGAATTTGCTGTGAAAGTGTGTTTTTTAAATCCGTAATAACTTTAAATGACACAAAAGATAAAAAAATATATTATTCAACAAAATTTTAGAAATATAGTTAATTTTTTTCAATAACATACTTTTAGAATACAAGCAGGGTCCTCCGTGGCCAAGTGGTCTAAGGCGTCATTTCTAGATCACTTACCTCTCACTGCTTAGGTCGTAGGTTCGAGTCCAGCTCACTCCAAAACTTTATGTGAGAAAGGTTCCAGTTACTTGCGGAAGGACGATGGTTCTACTCAGTCTGAGGTCTTCCTCCACCAGTAAAACTGGATATGCCATATATAACCTGAAATGTGATGAAAATAGTGTTAAACCCCATTAAAAAAAAGAAAAAAAAGAATACAAGCAAAAATATATTTATATTTATTTTAAAGTAACATTCTTCTTTAGAAATCTACATTTTCAAATGTAAGATATTACGGTATATAAAGACGGGAAGTACCGAGCGGACAAAAAAGTCCACCTTAATCTAAAAAGGGAATACATATTGATACTTGGAACCTAATGAAGCCAAGTTGGCTCCAAAATCTTAAATTACTTTTCTCAATTGGCGAATGTGTTTTTTCAGCCAGAGTAGGCCCTGAAGAGCTGCCATGTAATAGGAACCACACAATTAATTAATTTATGCCTAAGTACCATATACACTCGGTCAATTCCGTCGATTCCCGTCAATAAACAGGTTTACGGTATGCTGCAAATGTGTTTTAGCGTAGAAAAACGAAAGTTTTTGAAAACATTTTGAACGTCTTCTCATTATTTTTCCAGTAGGTTAATGTTCATATTGATTGTTTTAATAAACGGCAGTATTTTTTTTTACAACACCAGTAATCAAATTACCGTAGTTCGACTCTCCATGAAACGATTTCCGGAACCAATGTTTTTCATTATGTTAGTATTTTGAATTCTTTTCAACGTGCATGTTACCATATCAGCTCGCTGTGCTCGCTATTATGTATGAATTTGTTTGGTGTTAATACATTTATAATGGCGTTTTCTGAGACCATAAAGCATCATATTTGGTTTAAGTGCATATTGAAGCACGTTGTCAAACGATTTGATATTTTTTAAGTTGATCGTCTACTACGTGCATAGTCCATCCGCTTTTTCATGGGTGGATCTTCTGCACCGATTTTAGTGATTTCAGTGCGGAAGCCAAAACACTCATATTTATATTAAATCATCTATACTATTGACAAAAACACTTAACAGTTGTTAAAAATATACTTTATGTCCATAACGTAAAAAAATCCACAAAACCACATATTAAACATTTAAACAACTTAGCTTTTACACACTTACTTTCAAATCGTGTTTGACAGTTATCATGTTGAGAATTAGATCACCAGTGTCGCTTGTTTACTAAATCATCGGCTTGCATAATTGGATTATTTAACGGTAGTCATACTGGAAGGTAAGGCATGTCGGGGCAATTAAGGGATGTTGCTTATCAATGAAATCTTTCGAAGGAATGTCGCATGCGACATGTGTTATGACTCTTAGGGAAACCCTGAATGTGTATTGACCCTAGCCCCTGTGTTCGGTATGGCCAACTTTCAGTCATTCAAAAAGGGGAGACTACTCTGAAAGGTTATTTCGAAGGAGTTTGCAGGAAATTGAGAAAAAACGATAATGGACAATAGTTGGCAATAGAATGGATGGGGAAATCAAATAAAGGTGAAACAATCGAAACCATCGATAGTCCGTGAAACTATCGTGATAGTTATTTGATACTGACTATGGATAGAGTAATATCAACCTGTAACTATCACAACGCATCAATAGTTTGATATATCATTACACTCCTATATAACATTAACAAAGAAGAAATTTATAATCAGTATTGTGTTTGATAATTGTTTCACAAGCAATAAGGTTTCTTTTGACTGATAACACTTAAAAAAACTTTCAAGTTATTACTTGGATTAGTGGAAACACAGGTTGTTGTTTTTTTACCTTAGAGACTGAGTGCTGACATGACATAATTGGTGTTTTTAATCTTAAGATTTTGAAAAAATTGTAATCCTCATGTCTAACAGAAATAATAAATAGTTGAATACCAAAGTGACCTTGGTCTAGGTTTTATATTTTTTTTAAAATGATTTATTTCAGGGAGCAAAAATTAGCGAAGATGTGAAAGTTGATGCCCAAAAGTGACTAATTATCAGTTTAACATTTTTAAAAAAGGCAACATTATGTATAGCACTGGTCATATTTAATGGACATGGAAGTTTTATAATATTTACATTTTAATAATGTACAAACTAAGATTTCACTTGTAAAAAAAAAAAAAGAAGAAAAATTGGACTTTATTTCACAAAATGTCATGCTGATTTTAAATTTTTCATATTACAGGTCTTGGACAAAAGTGGGAGTTGAGTCTAAAGGCAAGATGCAGATTTTGTTGTTATGCAGCAAACCACAGAAACTGTATGGAAAATAAAATATGGGGTGAATTGTTAAGAAGTACCAACAACTTCATGTGCAGTAGACAAGATATAGATTTTGTCGTTATACAGCAAATCACAGAAACCGTTGGAAAATAAAATATGGAGCGAGAAGTTCAGATGTACCAACAACTTTATGTGTAGTAGGCAAAGATGCAGATTTCCTCCGTAAAACAGGTACTGGTTTTTATATAAAAAAATAATGTGTCATGTGTCCACGTCTGCACCTGCTTTTATATAAATGCAAGTTATAAGTGGATTCTGTCTGATGTTCAATGCATTTTATAAGCTTGTCTTTCAGAAAAAACAACAGGAAGAGCTATTGTCATGACCCTGGCATCGTTGTTGTCATCCGCCAGATAAAACTTTATGTTTAGCTCAGCTTCTTATCTCTTTCAGAACAAACTACTTGTGTTATGGTGAAACTTCATAAACACATTTAATAATGTTATAGACATAATGTATATTATATGACTAGTTTATGTTTGTGGATTTTATGAATGCTTTCTAATAATCCCTTCTGGACTTCTACTCTTTTCAGAGCACTGGCCACATTGGTACTTCCAGGAATGGTGACAACTGGTTATGTCATGTACTTAGTTTGCCCAAACAGTTGACCTGAACAGTTTACATGAACTTCTCTTCTATTCACAGGTATCTTTTGTAAGTAGTATCTTGAGATTTGACACATATCATGCCTTGACAATGTTTGGTTTTGTTTGTCATGTTAACAGATCTTTGCCAGGCTTACTATGTCTGAGTGTCATTGTGAAGAAAGCTCAAAACTTGTAATAACCGCTTTCAATTTAATTAATTTGGTTACAAGTTATAATTTTACGATAGATTTATACTCACCTATACTTAATATACATTAGAATTATATCCCTTGTTTACGTTCACAATCCGCAAGATAAAGCGTCTATAGACCTTGATCAAAATGATCATGATCAGCTAGGCGCTAGCCCTCATACGGGGTACTCCCCAGTTTTATGGCGAACCAAACGTTCACACAAAAACAGAGAAAATACCCGGGGAGGTGGGTGGGTAGTATAGGTGAGTATAAATCAATCGTAAAATTATAACTTGTTACCAAATTAATTAATTTTACTTCTCGATTTATACTCACCTATACTTAATATACATTAGGATAGATTTCAAAGCACTACGGTTTGATTACCTTTTAAAGAAGCTGAGGTCCTGTATTTTCTCTGAATCTCCTTCTTAGGTAGCTCTATCCCTTTGTAAGATCTCTTGATCTGCTTCAAGTTTAACTTTCTTAGTTACCATTCTTGGTTTGTCTTTGTTACAAATACATTTAGGTTTGAAAGTATATATCCCCTCTTTGTACAATTTTTATTATACAACATATCCGCAATCCGTCGGGAATAAACAGTTCTGGTGCTTACTTAGCACTGTATTGTCTACATTCCTTAAAATAAAATTTTGCAAATGTACTTTCTGTGGACCAGTCAGCAGCATTTAACACTGAATCCATAGATGCTCCATTATATAAAGCCAAAGATGGCCCAATAGCACGCGTTGAATGTGCTTTAACCTTTTTGTTAGAGTCATTATATGCCATACATATAACTCCAGTTATCCACTTAGAAATTGTCTGCTTTGACACTACATTATGTGGTTGATTTAAGGATAAAAAAAAGTCCAGTAATATCTTTACCATCCTTATTCTTAAATTCTTCCGTTTTCTTCAAATAAAAAGTTAATGCCCTTTTTGGGTCTAACAGTTTGTTTTGTCCAAAACTTGGTATGAATATTTTTGAACATACGTGTCCTGGACGATCCTGCTTGGAAAGTCCTTGTCTGACAAAGTTAACTCCTCCAGTCTGCACAGATACTCTTTCCTCTCCTAATTTAAGCGACTGTATGTCCCCACACCTCCTGAAGGTCGTGATTGCTACCAGAAAAACAGTTTTGTAAGTTACATGTTTTAAACTTGCTTTCCTTAATGGTTCAAATGGAAACTTTTGAAGCATACTCAAAACCTTAGGTAAGTCCCATTCTGGCAATAGATTTACTCTGGGTGGTCTTAAATTAAAAACCCCTTTAAGAAGTCTAATAACATAAGGATGTTGTCCAACTTGTATGTTATCTATTGGGGGAAGCACTGCGGACAGCATAGACCTATATCCCGCAATGGTTCTGTATTGGAGACCATCATGAAACAGTGATGTTAAGAAATCAGCGCATTGGGCTAAAGATGCTGTATATGTATCAATTTCCCTTCTACAACACCAGCTACTGAATTTTTTTAAATTTACTGGTGTAATCTTTTTGAGTGCTGCTTCTCCAGGAAGCTGTGAGCAAGTTCCTTGATTTCTTAGAAAAACCTTTCTTTCTAAATAATCGGTTGACAGCATCCATGCAGTTAGATGGAATACTTCTGGGTTTGGATGATAAATTGCTGACATTGGTTGATTTAGCAATTTTGGTATTGGTTGAAGTTTCAATGGTTTTGCTATTGACATTTGTAACAGATGTGTATACCACTGGCGTCTGGGCCATAGTGGAGCTATCAGTATTAATCGGCAATGATACTGCCTCATGTGTTGAATGACCTTGGGTATGAAGCAAATGGGGGGAAAGGCGTAAGCAAACATCCCCTCCCATGGTACTGAGAATGCATCTGTTGCATAAGCATTCGGATGTGGTATCCATGTGCAAAACATCTGTGTCTTGCAATTCTGGATTGATGCGAACAAATCTATGTATGGGGTCCCCCAAATACTGAAAATTTGTTCCACTACCGAATCTTTCGGAGTCCATTCTGTCAATCTGATTTTCAATCGACTGAGATGGTCTGGAAGAATATTCAATTTCCCTGCAATATGAGCTGCTTTCAACTCCATGTGTTGAATTGCATAATTCCACAGGTCCCAGGTTAGATAACAAAGCTGTGGAGAATGGGTCCCCCCTTGTTTGTTTATGTATTGGACGACAGTAGTATTGTCGCTCCGAACAAGAACTTTTTGATTTTTCAACGTTGGAAGAAATTTCTGTATTGCAAGGTATACAGCTTTCAATTTGAGGCAATTGATATGAAGCTGTTTCTCTGTGTTTGTCCAAAACCCTTGAGCTATTTCGTTTTGTATGTTCGCACCCCACCCACTCATCGAAGCATCTGTGCTCAATGTGATTGTTTTTGACCATTGTTGCAAAGATTTGCCTTTCAAAATGTTGGCTGGAAGCAACCACCATTTCAAATGACCTTGTAGGTGTGGTGTAAATGGAACCTGGAAATCCAGTTCCCTCGAGGCTGGTGAATTGGACGCATGTATAGCCTCACATTGGGAATTATCTGAATGCAAGATGCCATCAACCCCAATAGATGTAAATAGTCCCTGGTTGTAGTTTGACCTTTCAATAAATTCTGAACAGCAAGTTTGATCTCGTGTATCCTTTCTAAAGTTGGACACACTATCCCTTTTAGGAAGTCGAAATGCCCCCCTATGTAGGTTATCTGTTGTGTAGGTATTACTTGGGACTTCTTTAGATTTATTATGAAACCTAATTCTATTAGTAGAGTAAGGGCTTTCTCTCGATCTGACAGAAGTAACTCTTCTAACAAATTTATCAGAAACCAGTCGCCGAGATATACGGTTAACCTGAGGTTTTGTATACGTAAATGTTCTGCAACTACTGCTATTATTTTTGTAAATACGCGTGGAGCAGACGTTGGTCCGAATAGCAGGCACCGGAACTGATAGGCTTTGCCGTTTATATAAAACCTCAAGTATTTTTTGTGTCCCGGATAGACAGGAACATGAAGATAAGCATCTTTCAGATCGAGAGAAATTGCCCAATCTCCCTGATTTACTAGATTTAAAACACTTGTCATGGAGTCCATTTTGAAATGTTTCTTTCGGAGATAACTGTTGAGGGGTCTCAGATTTATAACAGGTCATTTGTCCATTTTTCTTTAGAACTACAAAAAATGTACTGTAGAAACCTTGATTTATTTCTTTTTTGGGGAACATGCTCTATAGCATTTTTGTTTAACAATTCGTTTACCTCCTGCTGTAAAATATTGATATTTTCTTTGGAAGTTTTGGTTGTTGGAATCCCATTGAAGAAGGGAATTTTTTTGAACTCTAGTTTGTAACCGTTTCTTATTGTCGACAACACCCATTGGTCGTCTGTTATTTGTTCCCATTTTTTCATAAAAAATCTGAGATGTCCCCCCTCAGGTATCTCCGGCCTCAACATGAACACATTTTTTTCCAAGTCAATTTTTCTTTGGAAAATTCCGAAAAAAACGTACCGTAGCTGGTTTGTTGTTTGTTTTTCCGAATTTTTGAGGTTTGCCTGTATTCTGAGGCATCCGATTTTGAGGTGCATTTGTAGATGATTGCGTCCTAGGACGTTTATCCTCGTACCTGGGTTTCTTCCACTGTGGTTCTGGTGTAAATGACACGGTTATTGTTCTTATCCACTTCAGATAACAGTTCTGTCATTTGTTTATTTTTCTCTTGTCTGTCCTTCAGTGTTTTTCTAATCCCGAGCCAAACACACCTTCACTTGATAAAGGCAAATTCCAAATTTGGTTCTTTATCTCTTTCAACTCATGGAGATTTGTATCTTCCATTGCTGTGCGTCTTCTGATCATATGATGAAACGCTCCTGACCTAGCAACTTGATCTAGGCTTTTTGTTGACATAGCAAATATGTCGCGAACACATTGAATGGCACTATCCAAATTTGGTGATTTTTTAGTCAAATAGTTTAACAACATACTAAGTGCTTGTTGCATATACAAGTCAATAACTATTCCCATACGTGCGCTGCACTGTCCTTGAAATGCCAATTTTTCAATACTTTTCAAAGGCTGAGAATATAAAGACTGCGACTTATTGAAAGCAGCTTTAAACCCGAAACGTTTTATTAACAAGCTTTCCACCATGCTGTCTAGGCTTGGGATAGCCAACATTTTTTCTGCACTATCATACACTGGGAATGAATGTTTATACGTGTCTCTATAAGCTGTCAATTTGTCTGGCTCTGCGCATCTAAACGAAGATGACAACACTTCAACCTGACTTTGGTCTAAACTAATCCCAACACTTTCCTTAGATAATAAGGTTGTTGCATCCTCTCCAAAAATTTCAGACAACATGTTATTGTTTTTGTCTAATGTGGCCTCCTTGCCATATTTAGAAAATCTATCAGACATCGTGTGATTATTTTCCTCAATCTCTCCATGAGACGACGATTGATCTAACCCAAACAAGTCTACCCGTTCTTTTTGGCCAGGATGTAACGAAATTTCGTCGCAGTCACGATTCTCCCTGCCCTGACGGCTACGAGTGTCCAAATTTAAATCACAAATCTCCCTGCCCTGAAGGCTTTGAGTATCAAAATTCTGATTATTTATCGGTCTCTGCTGAACAGTATCCGAAACAATCTCCCCTTCTTCAAACGGTCTCTCCTTATGAGTATACGAAAATGAAGAAAATAAAGTTATAATAATAAAATAGACCCTAGTTTCTCGTCCAAAATGGTCATTTTTGTGTCCATTTCTGCCCGTAAAGATTCTTCCTCATTTACCTTTGTAGCTCTCTTAGGCTTAATGTTCTCGGATTTGTTTGATACAGCCGACAACACTGATCTGTTATCATCCTTCAATAAAGCTCTATTCTCGGGAAGCAACGATGCTTCTGCCATTCTCTTAATGTTTATTAATCAAATAAACTTACGATATAATACAAAATATCCGTATAAAAATGCAAAATTTTAATTAAATTCAGCGATAAACTTTTCGCACATGTCAACGTTTTGTTCGCCGGAAATAAACTGGGGAGTACCCCGTATGAGGGCTAGCGCCTAGCTGATCATGATCATTTTGATCAAGGTCTATAGATGCTTTATCTTGCGGATTGTGAACGTAAACAAGGAATATAATCCTAATGTATATTAGGTATAGGTGAGTATAATTCGAGAAGTAAAATCGGCTTACTGGGAAGGGCCATTACTGGGTGTTGTTTTTTTTTGAGAGGCTCTGCATCGAGCTTGGGATTAAACCTGCTTCTTCAGTCGTGAGTGGCTAACAATCTGTCCACTACACTACAGTCATGCTTAAACAAACAGTTTGAATAACTAAAAATCAAATTATTTAGATACCAGGCTTCTGTTTCACCAACATTTTACTTAATTACTTAAAAACTTAACTAAGTTTTGACTGGTTATTTATCTATTATATAATCAATATCATTGACACAATATGCAGTTTAACTGGTACCAGTCTAAAATCATGATCACCTGGCTGCTTTTCTTAGATTTAAGTTTTTAAGTATTTAAGTATATGTTGGTGAAACAGGAGCCAGGGCTAGAATTTAACTTTTTTGTGCACTTTGTGGCCAGTGCCTAAAATTTCAACTGACCAAATTTGAAACCAACTAGCCAAACCAATTTTCACAGAAACTTGTAGCCCTAAATGTCTAAATAAACCCAAAATTAATTGTTTCAAAGCCCGCGTGTTATTTAATATGCATTTTTAGCTTGTATTTATTTTATAGACAATCAAGGTTATTATATATGTTAAGGTATTTCAATTTTAAAGCAGTACTTAAAAAATAAAATTGTCTTTGTTATTATGCTCCCCTAAAGGGGGAAGCATATAGTCGCCGCTTCGTCCGTGCGTGTGTCACCAATTCTTGTCCGGGATATTTCTCTACAACCTCTGGTTGGAATTTTATGAAACTTGCTAGGATGCATCATCACCAAGTGCAGATGTGCGTACTGTCTTTGTGTTTTGGTTCGATGATTTTTTCATGGAGTTATGGCCGTTTGATTCTATTTGTGACCAAATTCTTTTCCTGGCTATTTCTCTACAACCTCTGGTTGGAATTTTGTGAAACTTGCTAGGATGCATCATTACCAAGTGCAGATGCACATATTGTCTTTGTGTTCCGGTTCGATGGTTTTTTTTCGGAGTTATGGCCCTTTGATTCTGTTTGTGACCAAATTCTTGTCAGGGCTATTTCTCTACAACCTCTAGTTGGAATTTTATGAAACTTGCTAGAATGCATCACTACCAAGTGCAGATGTGCGTACTGTCTTTGTGTTCCGGTTTGAAGATTTTTTACGGAGTTATGGCCCTTTCATTGAGCCTGACCAAATTATTGTCCGCCCTATTTCTCTACAACCCCATGTTGGAATTTTGTGAAACATGCTAGGATGCATCATTACCAAGTGTAGATGCGCATATTGTCTATGTGTTCTGGTTCAATGTTTTTTCACAGAGTTATGGCCCTTTGATTAAGTCTGTGACCAAATTATTGTCTGCGCTATTTCGCTACAACCCCATGTTGGAATTTTATGAAACTTGCTATGATGCATTATTACCAAGTGCAGATGCGCATATTGTCTATATGTTCCGGTTCGGTGATTTTTCACAGAGCTGTGGCCCTTTGATTCTGTTTGTGACCAAATTATTGTCCATGCTATTTCTCTACAACGTCAGGTTAGAATTTTGTGAAACTTGCTATGATGCATCATTATCAAGTGCAGATGCGCATACTGTCTTTCTGTTCAGGTTCAATGATTTTTCACAGAGTTATGGCCCTTTGATTGAGAATGTGACCAAATTATTGTCTGCACTATTTCTCTACAACCCCATGTTGGAATTTTGTGAAACTTGCTGGGATGCATCATTACGAAGTGCAGATGCGCATACTTTCTTTCTGTTCCGGTTCGATGTTTTTTCATGGAGTTATGGCCTTTTGATTGAGTCTTAGACCAAATTATTGTCTGCTATTTCTCTACAACCCCTTGTTGGAATTTTATGAAACTTGCTAGGATGCATCATTACCAAGTGCAGATGCGCATATTGTCTATGTGTTTCGGTTTGATGATTTTTCATGGAGTTATTGCCCTTTCATTGAGTCTGTGACCAAATTTTTGTCTGCGCTTTTTCTCTACAACCTCACGTTGAAATTTTATGAAACTTGCTATGTTTGTATTTCGGTTCGATGATTTTTCACGGAGTTATGGCCCTTTGATTCAGTCTGTGACCAAATTCTTTTTCGCTTTATTTCTCTGCAACCTGTGGTTTGAATTTTATGAATCTTGCTAGGATGCATCATTACCAAGTGGAGATGTGTATATTGTCTTTTTGATGCTATTTCCCTACAACCTCTGGTTTTAATTCTGTAAAACTAGCTTGGATCTGCGCATATTGTCATTTTGTTCCAGTTAAATGATTTGCAAATTAGTTCTGTGAAGTGCAGAGCCACATGTTGTTCCTGCTTTACAGTTTGGTATTCTTCAACCAAGTAGCCTGTACAGAGGCAATCACTCACTTCGGGAGCATCCATCGGTTCCACCGATATTTTCTTGTTTATTATACTACCATAGATAAATGCATACAATGATATATCATAAATACACACTTTTAACTAAACAAAAATATGAATCATGGATTCAACAATAACAAGTGTACAGAGACTGAGATTGAGACATACACACATTTCTATTTATAGAATTAATATAGCCAATGGCCGTTTGTTTTAAAATTAGATATAGATCTAGCCAAGGACGATTGTTTAACATGTGTAAATGTTGTGATATCATAGTAATATAGTTTAATTATTATGGATGATCTGTTGATCGCGTGGTTTCTACAATTGACACATCATTTTGTCATTGTCAAGTTTATAGCCCAGTGTGATATTGAGCTGTCGCTCCCATTTCATTACAGTATTAACGGAAGAATTATTTCTCTTTTTTCTTGTTGGGACTCGCTTTCATTCGTCGGTTCAATGGAGAAAAAGATGTTATTTTATCAGCCATTTTAACAGCTGACAAAATATGTAAACAATAAATTTGACGGGTTTCAATTTTACTTTTATTTTATAGAGTGAGTGCGCGATCGATCAAACTAGACGCAGTCTACTCATTATGTTGTTGACGAGTTTTAACTTTAATTCGTTTTTGCAGAATGAACTCGAGATCAAAAACAATTGGACACAGTCTTCTCATATTAACTATTTAATACATGGCATCGACAATCGTGCTGCTAGGGGGTACTTTGGCACGAGAAGCAAAAGAAATTGGATAAAATTGACAATACTTGTTTATTTTCAAAAATCAATCAAATGAATATAATAAGTAATTTTTTTCAACTTGAAGTCCACTCGCGCAAAATAATGCCAGCTTAAGTAATTTCAACTCGCATTTTCAAAATACAGCTCACATTTTGGGAGTGGCAAGTGCTTAAATTCGAGCCCTGGATACTGTAATGCTTTACATGTATACCAACTAATATTATCATAAATACAAATTTTGTTCATACTGGTACAGTTTCGTGAGATAAGAAATCTTCGGGGGTCGTAATCACCAACCATTCAGGAGAATATTCTTAGGCTTGAGCTGAAAACCAAATTTCACCCTTAGATGTCTAGTTTACCATGACATATAGAATAATTGTGAGGATGTCTTTGATTATATATTAGGTGTTCCTGTGTGCCTGCAAATTTTGGCCTTAAAAAATGATGTCAAAGTGTTTATTAATATATTCATTCTTGAGTTCAAGTTGTAAGAATATTCTTAAGAATGGTTGATGAATGCCACTCCATGTCTCACTTACTGCTGGCTGAACTCCATGCAGAGCTATTGCTCTTCTCCTTAAAATTGTAGGTTGTTAATCCTACAATTCTATGAACACTTCGGTACATCACTGTCAAAGCGACGTTTTGAAGGTATGAGTCGCATTTGGTGATACGTCTAATTTGTCGTGTGTAAACATTTACAACATTTTAGAGAGTGGTTGTAGAAAAGTTCATACTGTCAGTTTAGTCTAAGAGTTAATAGGGAGCATCACATCAGTTGATAGGTATCCACATTATCATTGAGTAAATAATATAGTAAAGGACTGTTTTTTTTTCTATTTTAAGTTGTCGCAGGTCTTGGTCTAGAGAAGGATTTATACACAGAGACATGATTTGGCAGTGATGTTACCACTGGAGGGAGATGTATATACTTGTTGGGGTACATGCACCATATAACAGACAAAAGGTACAGGCACCACATGGCAGACAATAAGTACAGGCACCACATTATAATAGACAATAGGTACAGCATAACATATCAAATATTTCTTTAAACAAATTCTTCTCTGGAACAACGTGACAGATTTTCACCAAATTTGGTATGAAGCATTGATACATGACTTATTTTTAGTTTGACTATTTGTAGAATAGTTGTGCTATTGTACATGCCCTGGCGTCGGCGTCGCCATTGGTTTTCCAGGTTAAAGTTTTTTTATCAGGTTAGATATCTATGCAACCACTCATTGGATATGAATGAAACTTCGCTTGTGTGTTCACCATCATCAATGGAACACACAGAGACAAGAACCATAACTCTGGATTGCATTTTGGCAGAATAATAGCCCTTTTTGGACTTAATTTTTCAGGTTAAAGTTTTTTATCAGGTAAGATATCTTTGCAACCACTCATTGGATATAAATGGAACTTCACATGTGTGTTCACCATCATCAGTGGAATACACAGAGACAAGAATCATAACTCTGGATTGCATTTTGGCAGAGTTATGGCCCTTTTTGGAATTAATTTTTCAGGTTAAAGTTTTTTATCAGGTAAGATATCTATGCAACCACTCATTGCATATGAATGAAACTGCACATGTGTATTCAGCATCATCACTACCATTGTCTTTGTGATCCGGTTTGATGATTTTTCATGGAATTATGAACCTTTGAGTCTGTGACCAAATTCTTGTCCTCGCTATTTCTCTACAACTTTAGGTTGGAATTTTATGAAACCTGCTAGGATGCATCATTACCAAGTGCAGATGCGCATATTATCATTGTGTTCCGGTTCGAGGATTTTTTCACATAGTTACGGCCCTTTCATTCTGTCTGTGACCAAATTTTTGTCCGCACTATTTCTCTACAACTTCAGGTTGGAATTTTATGAAACTTGCTAGGATGCATCATTACCAAGTGCATATGCGCATATTTCCTTTGTGTTCCTGTTCGATGATTTTTCATGGAGTTGTGGCCCTTTGATTCTGTCTGACCAAATTCTTGTCTGCGCTATTTCTTTACAACCCCATGTTGGAATGACATATGTACTAACTAAATGCTCAATTAAATAATATTGAGGCAATATAAGCCATATTTATACTTTGTTGTTTTCATAAAAAACCTGTTGGTAATGAAAATAAATATTGTTGTTAAATAAAGTTTTTTTATCAGGTTAGATATCTATGCAACCACTCATTGGATATGATTGAAACTTCGTATGTGTGCTCACTGTCATTAATGGAACACACAGAGACAAGAACCATAACTCTGGATTGCATTTTGGCAGAGTTATGGCCCTTTTCGGACTTAGACACCCAGGTTAAACTTATGCGTTTAGTTGCATTTCAGTTTAAGGTATCTATGCAACCGCTCATTGGATATGAATGAAACTTCGCATATGTGTTTACCATCATCAATGGAACACACAGAGACAAGAACCATAACTCTGGATTGCATTTTGGCTGAGTTATGGCCCTTTTTGGACTTAATTTTTCAGGTTAAAGTTTTTTATCAGGTAAGATATCAATGCAATAACTCATTGGATATGAATGAAACTTCACATGTGTGTTCACCATCATCGATGGAACACACAGAGACAAGAATCATAACTTGGGGTTGCATTTTGGCAAAGTTATGGCCCTTTTGGTCTTAATTTTTTGTCTGTAGACACCCAGGTTAAACTTTTGCGTTTAGTTGCGTTTAAGTTTTGGTGTTTGCCTCCAATCTCAATCTTTGCATGGGTGGACAGGTGAGTTTTACCCCATCAGCGAGACACTTAGCTCAGTTTATCAACATAACATAGTTAAGTGTCGTATGTAAGACCCAGAACCTTTCCTTAAAGGTCAAGGTCACACTGTCAATTTGTTTGATATTGTGTGTCTGGTCTGTAACTTTGTTTTTAACTTGACTCAATTGATGAAGATGACATGACGACGTGTTACACATAAGACCTAGACCGTAATTCAAAGGTCAAGGTCACACTTTGAGTTTATATGACAGCACTTTGAGTCTGTTTGAGATTTCAAGTCCGTCCTGTAACTTTATCATACACGGATGGATTTCAAAAACACTAAGCTCAATTTATCAATTGATCAACATGACATGATGAATTATCGCTTTAAGACCCGGAACCTTCCCTCAGAGGTCAAGGTCACACTTTCAGTTTATTTGATATTTCATAACTGGTCTGTAACTTTGTCTTTCATGGAGGGATTTTAAAATAGCTTGACACAAATCAGGCAATTACATTAATTTTTTATATCACTTGTCCAGTAGGACAAGTATTCTAAAATCTGCTTGTCCTGACAAAAAACAACTTGTCCTACTTTATTTTAGAATTATGGTACTAGTCTCAAGGATATAAATTAACTAAATAAACAGTTTTATCAAGGTTAAAAAACAGTAGATTTGTGGAAAAAAAAATGCCGTGTTTAATTTCTGAATTTTCACTTGTCCAGCCTGGCTAGCAGCCTTATATTTTACTTGTCCGTGTCTACGGTTCAGTTGTTTTGGACAGTCGGCTAAGCGTTAATGTCAAGCTGTGCACAAGTGATCAGCATGTCATGATGATGTGTCACCTGCATCTACCTGTAGAAATACCAAAACCGTTACATCAGATGTCAAGGTCATGGTTACACAAAGGTCAAGGTCTCGCTTAAATGTAAAAAAAACCCCGTGAAATTGCATGTCTGCATTACTCTTGATATTCATGGATACATCACTACCTATTATAACATGTATTGTTATTTTCACAGACCATTTGGGGGTGCATGCTACACTTACCAGTGACATTTCTTGTTTTCAAAATAATCTGTACAGATGGTGGTTACTTGTTTCAGATTTAAAGGAACAATTTGGAATAACACATATACCGACTAGAACCAACACTGACTTCTTACAAGACAACTATCGGAAGTAACCCATATGCAGAGCAGATACAACACTGTTTCAATTTCTATGCCAGTTATTCTGGAAATCTCCAAGGAATGAATTTATGTGACATCGTGGATTGCCATTCTGCCTGCAGACTGGATGTGACAGTTAAGTCTAGTGTGAAATAACATATGGAAGAGGAACTACCAGCAGCTTCATAGATATTAACATGGACAGTTGTTGTCTTAACAAGACACTTTTTAATGTTGCAAAAAGGTCGAAGTGGAGTACTCTGTGTAGTTGTTATACAATACAAGTGTCTAGAGAGACCTTACACAACATTGGGATTGAATTTTGACCAAAATAAATAGGAATAAACAATCTAAACAATCACTTGTAAAGGTTAATGGTGTTGTCTGAAATTCAGTAAACTCTTTGTTAGGTATGTACATTTAAATTGAAATAAATGTAGTATTATTGTAATTGTCACTAAGTATTATTGTAATTGTAGTATTCAATCTTTTAAGACATGTACCATTTATAGAAAAAAAAAATGAAAAAAAATATAAAAACAAAAGAGAAATAAAAAAAAATATTTAAAAATAGAGAGAAAAGAGGAAAAAAAGAGAAATAATAAAAAAATGAGAGAAAAGAGAAAAAATATGGTACAATAGATTTTTATTACATTATAGTATTTTATGTCATAAGCATTACATTGTCTGTGAGAGCAGATCAAGATTGTCATTATGATGTAAAAACAAGTTCTTCACATACCTGTTAATAAACTCACCAACTGTGATAATTATTGAACTATTGCACAGTTTAGTGTAAAAGATGTTCAGAAGTATTTACTCTGACTGTTGTTTATTTGTTTTTTATCCTTTTTGATTTTGTGACTTGCTCTCAAAGATTATGTATGTTTTGTAGATTTTGTAACTTGAAGTAGATTTGTATTAATTTATTATTTTTTATATTTCATTATAGAATTTTTTAGTGGTAAATAAAACAAAAGATTGCGTAAAATGTTAATTTTCTAGTACGAATTTCATTTGAAATTGGTGTTGCCAAAATAGCAAAAATATTTTTGTTTCACTGTCTTTTGCCAACATTAAATTTAGTATGTGTAATGATGACTATTATTACAAGAATTTAAAAGATTTTTTAAAATGTTGTGATATTAAATAAGTTTATGTTGATGTATTGTCCAATATCTAATGAGGTATTACAGGTTTTCTTTTAGGTGTGAAGTTTCTAGACAGACTTTAAAAGGTACTTTTAAGGATTTTTTAATAGCCTCAGGTGCTGTTTTAAGATCACCAGAAGTTGTGGGTTCGAGCCCAGCTTGGTCCAAACAATTGATGTGATAACTCTCCTCAGAGGTTGTGGGTACAAGACCAGCTTGGTCCAAAAAAAAATTGTGAAACTTTCTGCCAAGATAAGGGGTAAATAACTTAAGAATCATTTGAACTTGTAGATAATGAGTAAACAATCTAAATAATGTGATATGAAACCGGGTTTGGAGGGAGGTCAGGAACACCTGTAGGTCTCTTAATCTACCAGGGTTGCATAAAAACTCATTTCACTTTTTTTAACCAGGTTTTCTGGCAGGGTGGATGGGCTAGCATGTGTTTACATTTTTATTTTGACTCGATAACATCTGATAGCATTATTTTCATTAGAGCTGCCCTGTTTAATTTATTCAATTACTTACTTCTGTGAACTACCACCTATATGTTGTTTTAACCAAAAAGATATTTCATCTTCTTTCAGAAATACAATCTCGTACACTAACCAAATATAGAAATAATTCTTATGATAAGAACAGTCTACCAATTGTCAGAAGGTTGTTTTTGTGAGGCTGGTCAGTGGAGTGACCCTACCTGTAAGTTTAGTATGTGTGTTCATTGTTGTAAACAACTGTATGTGTGTCATTTTTGTTATGTGCATTTTTTGGTAGTGTTCTTGTATTCTATGTATTAATGCCTGTACTTTTGTTGAGTTACATTTTGAACAAAGATGTGACTATTCATTGTTAAAATAAATAACATTGTCTTCTTAATAACATGTATTTTTTATTTTTGTATGTAAGTGCATTTTGGTAATAGTTGTTTTTGTTTGTATACATTGCTGTTTTTAGGTTTATTTTTTTTTATTAGTTTTAAATTTACCCTTGTTAATTTCATGTATTAATTTATCTGTTGAGAAGTGAATGTTATTTTGTTCATTATAGATCGGATCTGAGGCGGTATTTCCAAATTATGTAATACTAATATATATCTTTATCTTATAATCAAATTTTGGGTTGTTGCCGTTTATCAGTTCTATTCATTTTTCAGTCAATTATGCTATGCAAATCTCTCTATGTCCTCCCAGGTATATGTGTAAATGTCTTGTTCAAAGGTGAGAAACAACTGTGATTGAAAGTATAACCTCTGATCATTACAGAAGATTAACATTGGCTTCTCAAATATATTTATTTGGTTTGTGTTTATGTTTTTTTGTTCACATCAGTTTTTTTTTTGTTTTTTTAATTTCATGTTGTCGTTCATCGTTTGCCATATTGTTCTTTATCAAAGTTTAAAACCATCTAATAATTTTTTCTGTACTTATATTGATATGCAGACCGATACAACGCAAATTCTGTTATAACACGTTTTTTTCTTTGCTTCCATTTTTTTGGTGGGGGAGGGAGGGGGGGAATGACAACCAAACAATATATCGCCGCCCTGCTTGGATTTGGTCATCCCTTAACTTCTACTTGCTTAGAACAAACTGTTAAAAACTTACATAATGGTGGTTTAAAGGACATTTTCATTTGATTGATTTGTGCCAGCATTAATTATTAACAGTTTGTAATAATCAGAGTGATTCACTAAATGCTGACATGTCCAAACACAGAAGCCATTTCAAACTTCATCATAAGCTAGTTTTTACATAGACACCATATTTTGACATTTGGGTTATGTGGCAGAAACTGTCAATTTTAGTTTTATCAAAACATGAAAATGTTTTTCTTTTTCATTTTTTATAAATTTTATACATTACAATGCAAACAATATCATTTAGTGGAGTTTGACTTTTCAAGGTAAATTATCTCTACAACGCGGTTCATGTTTATCACGGTTTCACATTGTGGACCCCGAGATCCGCATTAAAATGGGACTAGGATGATTTTGTAGTTGATGTAGTAACATGTTATTAAGTGTTTGTCAAGTAAAATCAGTGTTTTACATGTATTTGTAACACTTAAAATTTTGACAATAATAATGGTTTATAGATTATTTTTTTCATCTATTTACGAATGTATAAGTGTACAGAATTCCTTTTTTTTTTTTTTTAAGGACTTTTTGTTGTAGGAATGAAATTGAAATACCCCAGTATGTGTGCGGACCCATGATTTCATTTCTATTTTGGACTAAGGGCATAAATCATGTACATGCACAGCAGTTTTTTAACCACAGGACCTGGGACAAATTCTTGAACCAGCGTGACTTGACCACAAATGCCCCCGCCACAAGGCTTGTAAGCTTTATTAGCTTTAAAAAATATTTCCTTTGAAAGTTCCAAGTCAAACACTTTAGATATTTTACATGTAGCATTGCATGGTTGTAACAAAAAACATTTCCTCTGAAATGTTCATCTGTCCATATGTTAAGTGATTCAGTCAAGCCCTGTTGGGCCTCCTCTGTTATCGAAATGACAGAAAAGAATACTAAATAAGTTTAAGAATACTACTCAAATTTTCAAAACCAGAGCGACACCACCATTTTTATATTTTTATATAAAATGTTTAAACTTTCTTAAATATGAGGTTTCAAAGATAAATATATGGTGGTTAATATTTTCATATGATTATTTGTTCAGGTGTAAAGATTGGTTTGATGTGGCAGGGTCCTTCCTGGCTGAATGGTCTAAGGCGCAATCTCAAGATCACTTACCTCTCACCGCTTAGGTCATAGGTTCGAGTCCCGCATGCTCCCAAAACTTCATGTGAGAAAGTTTGTCAGTTACTTACGGAAGGACGGTGGTTCTACTCAGTTTGACTCAGTTTGAGGTCTTCCTCCACCAGTAAAACTGGATAGGCCATATATAACCTGCAATGTGTTGAAAATGGCATTAAACCCCATTAAAAAAAAAAATGGTTTGGTGCATGGACATGACTGATATTTTTTCCCACATTGCTGTGTGTTTTTTTAGCTCGCCGGGACGAAGTCCAAGGAAAGCTATTGCCATGACCCCGGCGGCGTCTGTAGACACCCAGGTTAAACGTTTGCGTTTAAGTTTGATATCTATGCAACCACTCATTGGATGTGAATGAAACTTCGCATGGTTCTTGTCTGTGTGTGTTCCATTGATGATGGTGAACACACAGACAAGAACCATAACTCTGGATTACATTTTGGCACAGTTATGGCCCTTTTTGGACTTGGACACCCAGGGGTGAGCTTTGTTGTCTTCTGACAACTCTTGTTATGATTGCCCTGTGTCTGTCTGCTGTCTAGCCCTGTGTCTGTTTGCCGTCTAGCCCTATGTCTGCCTGCCTCTATACTTTGTAAAGTGTATGCACTGAAGCAGCACTTCTAATCTTGCATGGTAGTTATATAGCCATGCTTTCTCAGTTCTGGAACTGTTTAAATTGAACAAATAATGTTATAGCCTTTGTATTGTCAAAAATGCACACTTACACCTGCACCTTACACTTATATCTGTATTTTATTTGATCTTTACAAAACAATAGATATATTACCATCTCAGACAAATTCATATATTGGTCAAAATGGATAATTATGTCAAAAGTTGTATTATTTGAACTTGTGTGAACCCAGATACTGGCAGTTGTCATTGGATCCTCCCTACCTAAGCTGGCTCACTTTGAAGAGCATCTGTTATTACTGAATCCCAGCCCGGCCTCTGTTGTTATGCCCCCGCACCGCTGTCCGTACGTACGTCCTGTATGTATGTCCAGTACGTACATGGTTTCTGACTTATATCTTTAGTTTTAATAAACAGATTTTAAGCCAATTTGGTGTATGACTTCACATTCAGGTAATACAGGCCAATTTGGTTTTCGTTCAAGTCTGATGATTTTTGATGGAGTTATTTCCTTTTTTGGACAAATGTCAAGAAATTGGTTTTTGCTCAATATTTCTTGAAGGATAAGATGGATTTGATTCATATTTGGTAGAAAGATGTATGGCCTGTTGTGAAGATGTATGGTGATAAACTAAAGCTCGAGTTTCCGTCAAAATCCCTGCATAATAATTAGGTGTTCTGGGCTCTGATTGGTTGATAGTTTCCGGCCTCAAAAGTCTTTATTTATGGACCGAATTTGACGAAAATTTATATTTGGCTTTATATCAACAAGTCCAAGGTTAAGTTTGACAATGGATGGAATTGGCACATATTAATTAGGTGATCTGGACTCTGATTGGCTGACGGTCTCCGACCTCTCAAATCTTTATTGATGGACTGATTTTGATGAAACTTGATATTTGGCTTTATTGATATCTACAATGTAGTTACAAAGCAGGGGTATCTGTGTCCCATGGACACATTTCAAGTGATTGATACATAATGTTGCATCTCATTGTCATTTGCCTCACCACTGGTTTAAGTGGGAAAGTTATCAGTTACGTGCAGAGATAGGTGTGCTCAAGTACTGTATCCCAGGAAGAAGGGGTTAGATTGTCTGTTAATTTATGAAAGTGTAATAATGTGGAGCACATGGTCTAGTGGTAGAGCACCGATCCCATGATTGGAGGTCGTGGAGATCCTCTGACACGACTTTGTAATTATTGTTCTTAAGCAAGACACTTTTCCCCATATACCTAATACTGGTTCTACCCAGGAAGTTTTTAAGCATGATTTGTTTAAGTTCTAAGCCGGGCCCGATAAGCTCAGTCGGTTAAGCGTCTGACTATCAATACAGGGGTCGTGAGTTCGAATCCCCGCCCGCAAAAGTCTCCGTGATGATTGATTTACGACATTGTGTCTTATTATCATTCGTCTCTCACCACTGATCCAATGGGAAAGTTATCAGTTACTTGCGGAGATGGGGTGTGCTCGAGTACTGGTTAATCCCAGGAAACAGTGGTTAGGTTAACTGATCGTCTGTTAGCCCTCGATGGCATAAAAATGACGCTAAATATTCAATCAATAAAAAATCTAAGTTGTAAGAACTTGTTTCATAATCGAAGTGAAATAAATAAGTTTAAACTATAGTATAATAATAACTATAGTGTTCAAACAAAACTGTCCACCACTATGACACATTATATCTTTAAATCAGTACATGGACTTTCATATAACACAATAGAGAGAATAATGTTGGCATTTAACACAACATTATTTCCTCTGCCGCACCTGGTAAGCTCAGGCGTAAGCACAATCCTGGGGTTCTGAGTTTAAATCCCCGGCCTTCCACAGTCTCAAACATTACGTTTGATATACAATATTGTATTTCATTGTCATTCATCTCATTACTGATTCAAATGGGAAAGTTATTAATTACTTTCCGAGATTTGTGTACTTGAGTACTGGTTAACCTTCAAGGATCCCAGGAGTACTTGGGCCTGTTATGAAATATAAACAGTAATGGTGTACTTGAGTACTGGTTAACTTTCAAGGATCCCAGGAGTACTTGAGTCTGTTGTGAAATATAAACAGGAATGGTGTACTTGAGTACTGGTTAACCTTCAAAATCCCAGGAGTACTTGGGCCTGTTATAAAATATAAACAGTAATGGTGTACTTGAGTACTGGTTAACCATCAAAGATCCCAGGAGTACTTGAGTCTGTTATGAAATATAAACAGGAATGGTGTACTTGAGTACTGGTTAACCTTCAAAATCCCAGGAGTACTTGAACCTGTTATAAAATATAAACAGTAATGGTGTACTTGAGTACTGGTTAACCTTCAAGGATCCCAGGAGTACTTGGGCCTGTTATAAAATATAAACAGTAATGGTGTACTTGAGTACTGGTTAACCTTCAAGGATCCCAGGAGTACTTGGGCCTGTTATAAAATATAAACAGTAATGGTTTACTTGAGTACTGGTTAACCTTCAAGGATCCCAGGAGTACTTGAGTCTGTTATGAAATATAAACAGGAATGGTGTACTTGAGTACTGGTTAACCTTCAAAATCCCAGGAGTACTTGAACCTGTTATAAAATATAAACAAGAATGGTGTACTGGTTAACCTTCAAAATCCCAGGAGTACTTGAACCTGTTATGAAATATAAAAAGTAATGTGTACGTGAGTACTGGTTAACCTTCAATGATCCCAGGAGTACTTGGGCCTGTTATGAAATATAAACAGGAATGGTGCACTTGAGTACTGATTAACCTTCAAGGATCCCAGGAGAACTTGGGCCTGTTATAAAATATAAACAGTAATGGTGTACTTGAGTACTGGTTAACCTTCAAGGATTCCAGGAGAACTTGGGCCTTTTATAAAATATAAACAATATTTGTGCACTTGAGTACTGGTTAACCTTCAAGGATACCAGGAGTACTTGGGCCTGTTATGAAATATGAACAGTAATGGTGCACTTGAGTACTTGTTAACCTTCAAAGATCCCAGGAGTATTTGAGCCTGTTATAGAATATCAACAGTAATGAAAGCTACTAGTATATTGCTTAATGATATTGTAATCTAAATCTACAACAAATGCAGTACAGATATGCACTATTATGTTTATTGTCAACCTTGGCACAAAAAAAATAATAGCTACCTACCTACCCACATGAAAAATACTGAGTCGGAGCACAAAAAATATTTTTTTAAGGATGGCCTAAGCATATGACATTTGGGTATAATTTACTAGCAACATCTTAATAGGATAAATAAGGAAAAGGTCAAGGTCACTTTAACTTACTAATGGAAAACCGTGTAGTGGTTTATACACAAATGTACCTACATTGTAGAAAATTAAGTATCATATGTAATACCTTAGTGAGGTCTAGTGATAGACAATCTGCCTTGCGTGTGGAAGGTCATTGGTCTGATCCCCAGTTGGATTATATCAAAGACTTGAAGCTTCCTTTCTTGTTGCTCAGCATCTAGATGTTAATTCTAGGTCTGGTTGGTCCGGTGTCCGTATATTGTGGCAGGTAGGGATGGGGTTAGAATACTGTCTCAAGTGGACACCGTCTCAATATGACTAGAAGATATGACCATACAACAACTTGCATATTAAATTAGTTGTATCAAGGGTAAAGGTCAGCAGCCTGATCACAATTTTTATATGGACAGTTGAAAAAGACTAAAATATACATTTGTTAGAATGTCTGTCCATACATACACATGCACCTTGTGGCCTCAACTCCTACAGGTTTCATCTGATTCTAATCGAACTTGCTATACACAATCTCCTGACCAAGGGTGTATTGTCAGTGGGGGTACCCATGATCTAATAGGACACATTTGTTTTTTTTTTCACCTTTTTTGTTTGTTCTTCTTTTTCCTTTTTTGGGGGGGAGGGAAAGGGTGGGGTGGGGAGGGAAGGGGTGGGGTGGGGAAAGGGGGGAGGGGAGGGAAGGGGTGGGGTTATGAGAGTGTGGGAGGGTGTGGGGTAAGGTGATAGGTGCTTTGAACAACATATGCTTAAAAACATCCTGTTTGTACTTGATATATATACAAGGCTTCTATTGCAAAGTAAATACAAACAATGAACACTCATATTTAAGTATTATTTTCACTGTAGCTTCAATCAACATCATACATCAGCAGTTGTAATATCTTTTCAGTCCCTTACTGGTTTCACTGGATGGTTTACCCTCCATCCATTTGTCTGGCATATGTCTTTCTGGCCATCCATCTGAATAGATTACTAAAAAAGTATCCAAGCTAGGTTTATGAAACTGTAGATATTGATAGAAGGCAATAAGGAAATAATGCAGCTCATTTTATTTTTTCATTCAGACAAAACCTGTGGTTGCTATGGCAACAAAATTGATATATTCCAGATGTGGTAACACAAAAAGTGTCCAAGCCACTTAAATTGTGGTTAGACTGCAATAAGGAGATTATGCAGACCATTTTATTTTTTCAGTCTGACAAAAATTGTGGTTGCCATGGCATCACAATTGGTAATCCAGTAAACCGTTAGGGGAATTGTGTATTACTTGCAATACTCCAGTGTCTTGATAATTTATGAAAATACCAGTAAAAGAATGCAGTTAAAATGCAAATAACTTCTGCTTAAATGTTATATGTTTTGGGTTAAATTAAGATTGGCAAAAGTAACTTTTATATCATCATACTTATTTAGCTTGTGCTTGGGTTATCTGATCACACATGTGGCGTTTTTGTCCATGATTTAAATTTTGTGTGCTCTGGCACTTCTTTTTTATTGTTTAACCGTATTCATTAATTGCCCTCTATACCAAGTTCTTGAACAGGCCTGATTGAATAACAGATGTTATGGCCCTTTGTTTTTGTATGATTGGGGTTAAAACCAATGTGAAAAAGTACTTGAATCTAAGTGGTTGCTGCTTTGCTTTTGCTTGCGTAGTCCTGGTCATAATTGCTAGTATTTATATTCATTTATTATGCTCCTCCAAAGGGGGAAAGCATATAGTCGCCGCTTCGTCCATCCGTCCGTCCATGTGTCCCCAAGTTCTTGTCCGGGCTATTTCTCTACAACCTCTGGTTGGAATTTTATGAAACTTGCTAAGATGCATCATTTCCAAGTGCAGATGCGCATACTGTCTTTGTGTTCCGGTTTGATGATTTTTCACGGAGTTATGGCCCTTTGATTCTATTTGTGACCAAATTTTTGTCCGCACTGTTTCTCTACAACCCCATGTTGGAATTTTGTGAAACTTGCTATGATGCATCATTACCAAGTGCAGATGTGCATATTGTCTATGTGTTCCGGTTCGGTGATTTTTCACGGAGTTATGGCCCTTTCATTGAGTCTGACCAAATTATTGTCCGCGCTATTTTTCTACAACCCCATGTTGGAATTTTGTGAAACTTGCTATGATGCATCATTACCAAGTGCAGATGTGCATATTGTCTATGTGTTCCAGTTCAGTGATTTTTCACGGAGTTATTGCCCTTTCATTGAGTCTGACCAAATTATTGTCTGCGCTATTTCTCTACAACCCCATGTTGGAATTTTGTGAAACATGCTAGGATGCATCATTACCAAGTGTAGATGCGCATATTGTCTATGTGTTCCGGTTCAGTGATTTTTCACGGAGTTATGGCCCTTTGATTAAGTCTGTGACCAAATTATTGTCTGCGCTATTTCTCTACAACCCCATGTTGGAATTTTGTGAAACTTGCTAGGATGCATCATTACCAAGTGCAGATGCGCATAATGTCTTTGTGTTCCGGTTTGATGATTTTCACGGAGTTATGGCCCTTTCATTCTGTCTGTGACCAAATTCTTGTCCGCGCTTTTTCTCTACAACCCCATGTTGGAATTTTATGAAACTTGCTAGGATGCATCATTACTAAGTGTAGATGCGCATATTGTCTATGTGTTCCGGTTCAATGTTTTTTCACGGAGTTATGGCCCTTTGATTGAGTCTGTGACCAAATTATTGTTCGCGTCATTTCTCTACAACCCATGACGTGCCGTAAAACACCATTCATTCATTTATTCATTCTCTACAACCCCTTGTTGGAATTTTGTGAAACTTGCTAGGATGCATCATTACCAAGTGCAGATGCGCATATTGTCTTTGTGTTCCGGTTTGATGATTTTTCTCGGAGTTATGGCCCTTTGATTGAGTCTGTGACCAAATTATTGTCTGCGCTATTTCTCTACAACCCCATGTTGGAATTTTGTGAAACTTGCTAGGATGCATCATTACCAAGTGCAGATGCGCATATTGTCTATGTGTTCCAGCTTGATGATTTTTCACGGAGTTATGGCCCTTTGATTGAGTCTGTGACCAAATTATTGTTCGCGCTATTTCTCTACAACCCCATGTTGGAATTTTGTGAAACTTGCTAGGATGCATCATTACCAAGTGCAGATGCGTATATTGTCTTTGTGTTCTGGTTTGATGATTTTTCATGGAGTTATGGCCCTTTGATTGAGTCTGTGACCAAATTATTGTCTGCGCTATTTCTCTACAACCCCATGTTGGAATTTTGTGAAACTTGCTAGGATGCATCATTACATAGTGCAGATACGCATTTTGTCTTTGTGTTCCGGTTTGATGATTTTTCACGGAGTTATGGCCCTTTGATTGAGTCTGTGACCAAATTATTGTCCGCGCTATTTCTCTACAACCCCATGTTGGAATTTTGTGAAACTTGCTAGGATGCATCATTACTAAGTGCAGATGCGCATATTGTCTATGTGTTCCAGCTTGATGATTTTTCATGGAGTTATGGCCCTTTCATTGAGTTTGTGACCAAATTTTTGTCCGCGCTACTTTGAGAGCATCCATCGGTTCCACTGATATTTTCTTGTTTATATTGCGTGTATGTTTGTCAGCCTTTAATGTTTTTATGCCTGCAGCCCTTGTGACCTTTGTCTATACATCACAGTTAAAATATATACAAAGACAAAGGTAACAAAGGTCACAGACATCGAAACAGGTAGGGCTGTCATAAACATGTGCAACATGAATAAATGAATATTAATACTGGCAATTGTGACCCGGACTTCACTGCATTAGATGCCTTGTATTGGAAGTACCAACAGGATGTTTTAAAATGCATATGTTGATTAAAGTACCTGATGAAAGGTAGGTACTATAGGTAGTTAGGTAGACCTGTAGGTAGGTAGACCTGTAGGTAGATAGGTAGACCTGTTTGTAGGTATGGGTAGTTGAGCTGGTAGGCTTAGGTAGGTAGTTGTGTAGGCAGGTTGATTTTAGGAAGGTGGAAGGATGGATGGGTGGTGGGTTTGTTAGGTAGATAGGTGAGTTTTAGTTAGGTTGAAAGTGGGTTGGTGTGTAGGTAAGTACGGGTAGGTAAATTTTCTTGTCATAATATTGGCATTCAAAATATATTGTAAATGTCTCAACTGATGTCTATTTATTGTTTTGCATAGTGTTGATTGCTTTGATAAAACCAGATGATGAATGTGACACATGACATGAACAGGAACCACGTCGCTACATTTAAAGATTTCCTGCTGAACCAGGATTCATACGTAGGTATGGGCAGTAAGTTTTCATCACTTGGCCAGTTTGTTTCTCTTTCAAATATTATCATCAAATTCCTTTTCCACTGATTGAGAAAATATTCATATGTTGATTGTATGCTCTCACCATTTGCAAAATGTTACCACTATCCATATGTTCATCAATCTTCCAGTTTTTCCTTTTGAAATTTCTAACTTTGGTAAAAGTTTTAGGAGTTGTGGCCTGTTTTCAGCTGCATTTTTGGTAAAATTTACTAATATAAATCGGTAGTTGGGGAATCCGTTTCTTAAAACACATTTCTGTTGCCAAAGTAAAAAAAAGGTAATAAATATTTACAAAAATAAAAATCCAGTGTTTCAATTATCTTGTTCTACTGGCCAGAAGGGCTGTGTCGACCGTTAGCAGCACTTTCTCTGAAACCACTAGGTCAATAAGATTCACCTGTGCATTTTGAGAATAAACTTTGTAATGACTTTTTATGACCTGATTAAATAATTAACAATAAAATTGGTTATATTGCAGGTGTGGGTGGCAAGTTTCAAGAAACCAAAGATGACATCACAGTCACTGTTTCCAAGTCGTACAACTCATGAGTCCTTATTTGCAGTTTGGCTGTATCTCACCAAGGCTGTTTTATTGGAAGTTGTAAAAGTTATGTAGAAAGGTATGTTAATATTATTTGGAAATCAAAGCACCACAGTACTTGGGGAAGGACCTGTCACCATTTTAATAAAGACAGTTTCACTGCACACGAAGAACTGCCTCTCAATTCAGGTTGATCATATCACATAAAAATGAGTTCCCATAGAAGATATAGAAAATCAGGCAATAAAATGCTTCGGGTTGCTTGGAATAAATAGGGTCGTTCAGGAAACTGTAACCACACATATATTTTGTTTTGGTCTATTAAATAAAAAATTGAAGAAAAAAAAAGAATTCATAATTTTCTACCAGTGTTCGATCTAGACTGTGCCATTGCGTCATCGGCCCCTTTAAACACAAGTGGCACACTTTAGTTAAAACAACTCTAGGGACTGACTTGGTGCAATACAAATGCCACCCATGTTCCAGTTATTTCATATTTTGTCAGTAATCAATCGCATTAAATAGGCTTCTATTTTGACTGGAATGTAAATAAATATTCTCAAAGTGAATATTTGTATAAGGAAGTAAATAACTTGTTGGAGACTGGTTGCCAATAAAATAAAAAATATTCAGATAAAATAGTGCAAGATGATGTAAAATTATATATGTATACAAGATTATATCCGTATGCAAGTATTTGTATTATGTAGTATTGTGATTTATAAAAAAGTGTCGGCATACAAAACTATGCTTCTGCTATATTCTAAGTGCCATTTTATTGGGGAGAAATGAAAAGGATATCATAATCTTTCTTTTTTTTGTTAGCTTGCCGGGACGAATGACCCTGGCATCTGTAGACACCCAGATTAAACTTTTGCATAGTTGCGTTTAAGTTTTGGTGTTTGCCTCCAATCTCAATCTTTGCATGGGTGGTGAGTTTTATCACACAGGCGAGCTTTGTTGTCTTCTGACAACTCTTGTTAAATATTAAAATAACTAGGCAATAAAATGGCAACTGCGGTGTTCTCACGGGGATGAGGTAGGTTTGCAAAAAAAAAAAACATTACAAACAAACTGCTTAACGAACAATCATTTAAGGTCTGTTTACTAGTTCAGTACTTTAATTGTCACATTGAGTATAAACATGGAGTAAACAAGCCAATCAAATCCCGTTACTGCTTCAAGTACTAATTATAGAATGTTTATTAAAACCAGTCACATGGAGTGTAAACAAGCCAATCAAATACGGTTACTGCTGCCAGCACTAATTATAGAATGTCTACGGTAATCAGACAATGAACAGCTCATCATTTATATTGTTTTTCATGATGGCTCCTTTTTCTGAATGACTCCCAAGTTTTCATGTGAAGTGGTCTGGATGCATCCTCCCTTGACTGCAATCCTAGATTTAACACTATTCTGCTGCTTCTTTGTCTTGAAGCCCGTGTGGTTCCAGTTAAGAATAGAATCACTGTTGATCTCTGCAGAGGGGTAGGAATCCTTCAATGGGTGTCATGTCCATTTTATCATTTTTTGTCATGTTCACTATTGTGGTTAAATTATCAACCCCTGTGTGGTTCCAGGGAGCCATGAGTGATGGCAAGAATAGGATCACTGTGGCTTATGCATGTCGTAAGAAGCGACAAATTGAGTAATAGGATAGAATTTGCTGAAACTCTGCAGTTCTGCAGGTATCATATTCGTTTGTTGATGTTTTTTTTTTTTTAATCCGTATGTTTATTTGTTGTTTTTGTACATGTAGAGTGAACCTGGAATATTCCTTCCTGTTGGCGTCAAATAACCTATTATTTGTTGGTACGCCATAAAACCCTATTCATTCATTCATTCTTTTGTCTTGAATACACGATATACCCCATAATTGGTATAAAATATATTAAGTACATTTATCTTAAGTTTAAATTACATGAAGTTGAACTTAAATGCAGGTCCTCCATGGCAGAGTGGACTAAGATGTCTCAATATCACTTACTTTTCACCATTGAAGTTGTACAATATGTAAGAATGTTTACCTGAGTTACTAGTGCAAAGATGCTTAAACTCAGCTTCATTTTGTGATCTTCCTCCAACAGTAAAAGTGGATGCCATGTATAACTTGTAATGGATTGAAACTCCATAAAACAAATTCTTACTCCATATGATAAGTGTATTGTGAACATTATGTACCTCAGGTTAAGAAGCGGAAAGATCCACCATTATCATCACATGGTCAGCTGTTTGAACGCAGCAACAACAAATAATTCCAATTTCGACAGTATGGAGGGCAATCCAATATATGTTCAGCTACTGCAAGACAAAAGCCTGGAAACCCTAACCAATGTGGCTGAGGTATGTATTCAGTCAGAGACAAACATGGTTGAGACTCCCTGGATTATTGATCATATTTCTAGAATATTCTGACACCCGGTTTCACCAAAATGTTAAACAATATTTTTAAGTCTCCAAATCCAATACTAGTTCAGTATGGCTGCATATATAATTTTGGGTCACCTGAGACTTTGTCTCTGGGACCTTTGACTCATCCTTAAGTACCAAAGCTGCATACAACATTTCATTATGATTGAGCTAATAGTTTTTGAGAAGAAGCCGTAAATGTTTACAGACAGACAGACAGACAGACGATGCAAGACAGAGATTAATAAGGCTTGGATGGACAGCTTTTTGTATTAATTTGGATATGCTATGTGCTGTCTTGGGAGATGCAAAATCACACTTCTGTATATGTATTTCTCATCTGAAATAGAATCAAATCCAGAAATATCAGATTCTACGTCGGAGTCAGAGTCATTACTGTTTTTAAGAGTAACATTGCCACTTGTATCCTCCAATGGAACTATTTCAAAGGAAACATTGCCTTGTACATTAAGTGAGGCTGCTAAATGTCTTATAAAGGCACATAGATTCTCAACGTTAATGTGTGTGGTGACACAAGCTTTACCATACCAATGTCATTTCTGAATCAAGAAATACTAGTTAGAGCTCTAGTTTATAAAGTCCCTAGAATAAAAACTTCTCTTTTATCTCATTCAATTTCTTCTTTATTAAATAAATTGTGCTTTAAATTATAAAATGGATACAGTTTTGCCTTGCCTCCCATAGTCCATAGGCCTGAGTTGTGGCCAAGTCTAATATTCATTACACTTAGTACTGGTTCGCAATCTGAATGAAAGATAATGGGACATAATTTTTATTTTTTAACTTTTTTCAAACTGACATAGATTTATTTTCAGTAAAAAATTCTTACCATCAAAATCAATCTGTTTTCTGTCTTTTATTCTTCTCTACTCATTTCACCAGTAATATTGTTCAAATATTTACTTGTTATAATTCATTATTATATCCATATTGGTAATATAAGGTAAAAATAAATCATTTGTAATTTTAATGTTATGATGATTTAAGCTAAGAAAATCTGATCCCTTGTTTGCAGGAGGTCACTTACCTTGGTAATTCCGATATAAAAGTCGGCGCCTTCATAAATCGGATCTTAAAAGTCGGTGCATAGGTTACTGCTGTCCCGTTTATTGGAGATGTTTCAAGACTTAATTATTAGTCTACTTTTATGAATTTTATATTTATTTCGAAATACATTGTACACAGATACCTGTTGAAAATATTCTTCATTACAGAATCAAACATTAAATCAACAACTTATCAATTGTATTAACTTAAAAATATGAAAAAGTGTCCATTAAAAAAACTCCTTTTTTTATACCATATTTTTATGGCCACAATATTTTAATGAAGAATAGAAAAACATACATGAAATGCACTATTTATGCATCGTTGGATACAACCCGCCCCCTCCCCTCATGTCTGTTTTATACATCATGATGGATGGAGAGTATTGCAGTCGACACTCCGGGGTATCTGACGATGCATTAATGAACACAAAACCTAAACTGTTTTCAACACAGGATGGCATACCCATCCCGTACCCACCCAATTTCATTTCTTGTTACATGTGTTTCTAAAAGAAAAACTGAAATATACTATGTTTTTATACCCCTGACAAACGAAGTTTTGAGGGGGTATACTGGAGTCACCTTGAGGTCGGTCTGTCCTTTGCAATTTTCCTTGTCCGGAGCATCACTTGAAAAGTACTGGATGGAATTTCATCAAACGTCATACAATGGTAGAATATAATGACAGGAAGTGCAGTGTACAACAAACATAACTCTATTCTTGCTTATTACAGAGTTATTGCCCTTTGATATGTTTCCCTTGTCTGGTGCAGTACTTTTAAAGTACTTTTAAAGCCATCAGTGATAACAGTTTAATAAAGTTCATGAAAGAACCAAGTTGATGAATACATGGAGTTCGAGCAAAGCAGGTTCGATATTGTATTCCTAGTGCTCTTGTTTGTTTCTTATCCATAAAATTGTTGTCCCTCAACATAACTCGAAAAAGTATAACATTTATTGATTGCCATGAAAGCTTGTACACTGCACAATAATTAAAAAGACCGTTTTTAATTTTAACAAAACCAAAAAAAAAATTAACAATACAAACAACTCAATCCATAACATTCTCTTTTATTAAGAATTTTTTTTGTCTGGAGCATAACTTTATAACTATTGGATATAATTTAATAAAACTTCATACAATGGTAAACCATTTTCTGTCATGGCGGCGTTCGGGGGTATTCATCACTACAGTGATAGGTCTAGTTTTTATTTAAATTAGCTATGATTTGCTAATGAGAATTGCTTCATAATGGTCAATACCAGTATTTCTCCTGTGGCGAGCGTATTACTATCAATCCTTGGTTCATGAGTTTGAATCCCATCTGACCACAATATTAATGATGATTGATATATGACATTACATCTTATTGTCACGTCCCTCACCGCTGATTTAAGTGGGAACGTTATCTGTTACTTGTTGAGATGGGTGTGTCACTAGATTGCATAGCAATGACTCTATTTTATCAAACAACTGGCTCCTCTCAGGACCTTGAGTGTTACTGGCTTAAATTTGGATTGGTTTTTGTTCAAGTATTGTATCTTTGATGTCTGCACAATGGCAGAATCACTAGTAGCTTAATATAACTATCAGGCTATCTATACTCCTGATGTCATTATGAATGAATATAAATTAATAGTCAAATTCCATTACATTGATGTGCCGAACCTAATGAACTTGTAGCAAGTCTTTTCTCTAGTATTTTGTTTATCCTGTTGTTGAGGTTTCAATAGCAATATCTTGGACCACTGTTTTGAATGAAGAAATCAAAGTAGTGTGAATGAAGGTTTATTCGGGTACTTGACAAATGATTGATTGATTGATTGAATACTTATCGTCATTTTTATGCCATCAAGGGCTAACAGACGATCAGTTAACCTAACCACTGTTTCCTGGGATTAACCAGTACTCGAGCACACCCCATCTCCGCAAGTAACTGGTAACTTTCCCACTTGAATCAGTGGTGAGAGACAAATGATAATGAGACACAATGTCGTATATCAATCATCACGGAGGCTGTTGCCGGGCGTTGACAAATAAACTTACAGTTGTAGGTTTAATATGTCATCTCTTTATTATGTTAAATATTAATACATGGTGGTAGGATATATATTACAGACGTTCTTTACAAAGTACCGCCAGACATGGTCGGCTCAGTCAGTAACTTGTGACTAGCAATCCAGTGGTCATGAGATCGAATCCCTGCCCAGTCACAATCATCATGATGATTGATATTTTGTTATGGTTTTACTAAAAAAAATATATCCACTTTACTGTGTCCCATACAAGCCATTTGTTGTGATCTGGAGGTCAAGATTATGACTGGATAATTGTGTAATTTGTTTACAGGCATTACTTACCGGTATTGAACCGTTATCCGCCTCAATATATCTATGAACCCTGGAATACACCAGAGAGTGTCCAGAAAGCAACCAAATGCATTGTGGGAAAAACTATCCAGTACCTATGGTGAACCATGCAGACGCGAGCAACATTTGTATGGATAGGATGAAACAAGTCCACCAAATCCTTATTCTACATAGATCAAAAGGTAATATTGTTTTTTATATCGCAATATATGAAGAATCATGCATAAAAATGATTGGATATAAAAGTTTTTTTCAATAGTTAATAACCGGTTATTTTTGCTGGGCCTGACCCAGCTGCAGTCTCTATGATGATTGGTCATGAAATTTATTCTACGACCATGAGTTTTCTACCTCTGAATATGTGGGTAAGTAGTCAGTGACTTGTAGAGATGAGGTGTGTCAAGTGCTGGTTAACTGCCCTAAGAATCCAAAGAACAATGATTAGGTGTGCTGACCACTGTTAAACTGAAATCCTACAAAAAAAACACAAAACCCCAAACAAACGAATTGTTATTTAAAAGAAAAATTGTTATATAGAATGCTGTGGTCAAGACAGTCCCTAAAATGGTTTGTATAGTGAAATTTACAAAATTACTATGGCCACTATAGCTAGTACAGCATCATCAGGCTCTCTTGCAATTGTTAGCTCTACTGGCCAAAGGCCAGAAGTGCTTATGCGATGGTGCGTTGTCTGTCGTCTGTTAACAGCACGTTCTCTGAAACCACTTGGCCAATTAAACTGAAACTTCACATGGATGTTTCTGTTGCATAGGAGACTATACAGAAGATTTTTTTTTTCGATTTGAAATTCAAGATGACCGCCGTTACTAAAAATAGTCCAAAACTTAAAAAATCTTCTTCTTATGAATGACCCAACAGATTTTCAAAATGTTTATGTAGTAATGATGACCAACTATAGTTTTGTTAGATTTGTTCAAATGGTGTCCCTAGGATTTAAAATGACCCTGCCCCTAGGGTTCAATTAGGGTACCCATGTCATGTCATTATAATATTTTATTTATTTATTTTTTTTAAATGGAAATGATTTTGCCTATATCTTCACAGAAGCATTGTTTGGTGAAAGAGGTTCAGATTTGTAAAAATGACTGGGTTCCACTGTCTTAAGGGGTCAGGAGGGGCCCCAAAAGGGTAAAAGCTGGGAATTGCTAAAATCGTTTTCTTAAGAACCGGTATGTCAGATTTGTTCATATTTGGCATAAATTATCCCTATGTGTAGGGGTTTGATTGCAGATAAGAATTAAGGGGCTAAAATTTATAGGGGCCCTGTTTGGGGACTTAGAATTTTACATAGGGATACCATGGGAAAACAGAAAATTCTCTTTTTCTTTCATCTATTCTGAAACTACTAGGCCAATTAAACTGAAACTTCACATGGATGTTTCTATTAAAAAGGAGACTATACAGAAGCTTTTTTTTTTTATCTGAAATTCAAGATGGCCGCCATTACTAAAAATAGTCCAAAACTTAAAAAATCTTCTTCTCATGAACGGCCCAACAGATTTTCAAAATATTTATGTAGTAATGATGACTGACTATAGTTTTGTAAGATTTGTTCAAATGGTATCCCTAGAGTTAAAAATGACCCCGCCCCGATGTTTCTATTGCATAGGAGAATTTCAAAAAGTGCTATGGCCACTATGAGTCAGTAGAGCGTCCTCAGGCCCTTGTGGGCCTCTTGTTTTTGTTTAGAAATAGAAATAAAAAAGAATCAACTATGTGTGTGTAACATATTTATTTATTTTCATAGGCACATCTGTGAATTGAATGAAATTTTATTTAAATGGATACAAAATTTAGTAAAATAATCCAACATGAATGATTTGGTATCTTAATTTTAACATTTCCCTGCTCTCTGTACCAATCACATTTTGGCATATTTCGTTTTACCATGTTTTTTATCGTCGGAGAATTTAGATTTAATATGCTATATGTAAACATACATGTAAGTATAAGGGTTGAATTCGGGATTAAAACAACGATAAAGACCGATTTAGAAGGCGAGGTAGAGCTCTAAATGCCAAAATCGTCTCATGTTTGTACAGAAGAAAAGTTTTCTAAGAAACCGTACTCCTGATGTTTATGAGTCATCGTCTACAAGTTTAAGTTTCAAAAATGGGTCAAACTATGGATTTAGATTTTTTAAATACAATTTTGATGATGAAAAATCACATATTTCTTACCTTCCACGTGTTGTTTTTACGTCATCTAACTCTGAACCGAAGTTGCACGTATGGTACAGGGGTCTGTACCATTAGTGCGTTTAGCAGGCGTGCACTAGCATCCCATTCTTCATAATTTCAATCCAGTGGCAGTCTTCTGTGTATGAAGGTGTCCACTGAATTGGACGTGATAACATCCCAGGGGAGGTCATTCCAACTATTGAGACGCATCTCCATTTAATTTGTTGGACAAGATTTACCTTTAGCAAAACCAAGCTGTCCATTATTTATCAGATCTTTGTTACTTAGAATAATGAGTAATTGATCCTTGACCTGAAAATAGGTACATATGTGGGTACATAATTATGGTACATATGTGCCCTCAGTAAGGCACAAACTCTACAATGTTGTCTAAAATTTGGGGGTCAGAACTATACATTCAAACCAATTATAGGCGTTGAATTCAAACAAATTATATGGGTGTCAAAACTCTACATTTAATCTAAATAAAACCTTGTCTACACAATGGTGTAAGTTCTTGGATTTCATAAGAATAAAAGCCGAGAGGTTCCTAGCCTGGAGGTCCTAGGCAGGAGGGGATTGAACAAGGGGTCAAAACTACATTATGTGTCCAGAAAGGAGGGTCAAAGCTCTACTTCGCAATATGCAAAAGAAATGGGGGTCAAAACTGTACATCGTATGTCAACCCCCCACCCCAAGATATGGGGAGTCCCCCCCCCCCCCCCACACACACACCGGGTGACTTTATAAGCCAGTAGAGTGTCCATGGGGCCTCTTGGATTGTTTGATTGACTTGTAGGATAATTTGCCCGAGTTATGGCCCTAAAATTGTAAAGTTTTGTCTATTTAACCATGTGTGCATTCATCAAATATTGCATAATGTACTTATGGAATTTTAATTATAGAAATATGTCCCATCTGATGTGCACTTTAAAACTTGTATTTATTGGATCAAAGTATAAGAGGTGTTGTAAGGGCTATTCCATTTAAACATACAACCCACGCATGGAAAGCACTTTGAAATTGGACCCTACCCCTCTATATTTTTATTAGATTTTATCAGGCCCTCCATTACATTTTTTTTACAGTTGATTTATTGAAAACTTAATATTACAATTCTGAAAAAAAAACATTTTATTGATATAAATTTAAAATGATAATGCAAACCCATGGACTGAAAATCTATTGTCAGATTGCAAATATGTATAAATGTCACCTTATGTCAGTACATTTTTTTATAAAAGTGTTAGTTTTATATGAAAAAGAACTATACTGAACGCGCCTCTCAAAAATTGCAATATCTTTTTATCTAACATTATGAACTATAATTTGATAGATCACCATAATCTTATCCTGATTTGTAATTGGTCCAACAATGTGCAGTTAACCATGCATTTAGCCATAGGGTTGACATGCCATATCCTTGTGCTGTGCGTTTGATTTAACCATGAGGTCAGTTCAGTTAAAATTCATTGTGTATATGCATTAGACCACTTACAAGCTGAATACATGTAGGTCTAAAATTTAAAATGCAAAGGTTAAGTTTTACGACTGTTAGGAAGTTGACTTTCTCAGGCTGAAGTTAATAGGCATTTCCACCATTGTTAGGCTAGTTTGATGTGTAAATGCTACTGGAACAGTGTCAGATATACCCAGATCAAGCATAGCTTGTGTGACATAAATGAGGCTTGATAATAACATGTCAACTGTGTAAAGTCAGAATCAACCAGACCCTTAGTTGTTAGTTACAGTTGCAAGGCACTTTGCAGTTCCATGCATCCAGATCGAAAGCAGTGACAGACTGTAAAGGTGGACACACTATAATGACATTTTCCACAGGGAACTTAACTTTAATCTTCATGCATCCATGTACTTTTATGATTTTGTTTTAATTTTGATTCTCCTTTAATGCAATACTAAATCATAATACACTTTACTCTAAACTGAGAAGTTTTTTTTATACTAGTTATAGAATAAGATCATTTAAAAGTACAGTTGAGCATTTCTTTTTGAGGTCATTATATAAATGAGTAAGAAATCATTTGTATTCTCTTTTATGCTGTACTGTTGTTTAAGTTGTATATCATCATGATGAAATAAATAAGAAAAGTTTATATCAATTCTTTTTAATATTTTGTTACGGACTAAGTGAAGTAGTAATTTTTTCAAATTTATGTGAAAAGGGACCTTCAAGCATTATATGTGTGATACTGTTCTTTATTTCAAAATTTGATTAACAGTAGTGAAAGATATGATCGAGATGGATGTGCACTAGCCATAAATGCTCGAAGGACATTTTTCACACAATGTTGGACATTTATCCTTGATTTTTAAAAAGTACTGTAAACAACAACTGCTGAATGCAATGCTTTGTTGTTATTTTGTTCTAAACTTGCCTGAGATATTATGTTTATATAACTAATGTGTCAATTTGGTGCAGATCAAATGAAAACTGCGAGCGCTAGTGTATACTGTGAAAAACTGTGAGTTTTTTTAACGTATATTTTAGCATGCGAAATTCAATCATTGTTATAAAAATTTACATACCGATATGTGGATAAATGGATTTAATTATGAGCATCATAATGATGTTTAGAATTAAAACTGTGTATAATTAAGCAATTTACAATATCTAACAGGAAAAGAAGTTTCAAAAACAAATATTTTCTTTATTTATATCACACTTTATTTTCATGATTTCTGTCATTTTGATATTCACATTTCAACTCCATACTTTGGGTTTAATTACACACACCAAGAACTTGAAGGTCTTCTTTATATAATTCCTTGCACACTCTCTCTGCAGTCTAAAAAGACACTTGTTCAGTTTGAAAGTTTGAAACTTTTAACTGACTATTGATTTTGACACTCAAAAGAGTAAATTATTTCACTGTTCAAAACTGGTAGTTCTGTTGTTGGGGGGAAGGTGTATTCTTCTGTCTCGCCCTCATCCTGGTTGATAGACAATACTGGTCTGCGTCATTAGCACAGCTTCATAACTGAAAAATATAAATTATCATAAAATAAATAACTGTTTTTATCTGCAATTTTTTAACTAGTGGTTTCACATAAGCTTTTGGAAGTGACAGGATACATTACAGGTCGAGTCTGATATTGATAATTTTTATTCATAATCTTTTGTGATATTAAATAGAAATAATTTTAAATATTTTAATTTCGATTATTTCCATATTTAAGCATTTCTGGCATCCACTTCAATATGAATGTTTTTCATCCTGGTCTTGTGCATTCTAGTCTCTGGACACGGGAACTCCGGGTATCAAAGAACTCCTTCATGGAATGACAAACATGTAAATAATCTTTCCCACAACCACCTGGTAGAACATAAATAAATCATCTGAGTTAATGCAATGTATATATTGATTTAAAAATACGAAAACATGTACACAACATCAAAGACTGACCTACGGACATCAATTAATTATTCATAAATTCAAGGAGTTTTTAGTTTAAATAATCAATTATTTTCTAAAACATTCTTATTATATTAGATTAAAATACATTACAAATCTCTCCTATCTGTTTACTCATTGACTATTGTTCGCAAATCCTCCATCGTTTTCTATATGATCTGCTGAGATCACTGCGTTTCCTTTAAGTCATAAACCCTATTCAGTTATAAAGATTATCGTCCAGCTGTAATCCTTTAATTACACAATCAGTTAACCAATTAACATCTACTCCCCTGAGGCATACTGTTGAAGACACATATTTTGTTTTGCAAATATTACCAGGTGCGCGTCATTCGGTTTACTCGGATTTGTTCCCGAAAACCAATAAGCGTAAACAAGCTAAAAGGCGGACGTTACTGTAAAACTCGGAAAATAGCGGTTAATTTCTCTTCTTATTTTGATATACCATTTTACAGGGAGATTTTGATCATGACCTGTGAGACCGTGAATTGGTAAAAAAACTGTGAGGTTTTGTCTCATGCAGTAAAGTATAACATGCATGACCCCCTTTAGAAGTGAAATACATTTTAACCCCACCTACATTATATATTTTTTTTTAAATACCCCTCCCACCTTAGAAGTTTATTATTTTGCCTTCCATGGGTGGAATGTATATTTAAATGGAACAGCCCTAACCATATCTGAGAAAAATTGTTAATTAATCAAATCGGATCATAATGGTTTTAGTTATGGCTCTTGCATTTACAAAAATATGCCTAATTTGGCCTTTTGTGCACTCTACCACCTTGTATATTGACCAAACAATGGTGTAACGATATGATCTTGGATAAAAAATAACAGGTTTGCCAGGTCTGATCAGCTCAGTTGGTAGCACGTCTATCATATCAATCCAGGAGCCGTGAGTTTGAATCTGCACAGCCACAGTCTCTGTGATGGTATATATACAACATGTCTAGTTATTATTCATCTCTCGCCGCTGGAAAGTAATCAATTACTTGGTGTTCTCGAGTACTGGTTAATCTTCCAGGATCCCAGGAAAGAGTGGTGAGGTTAATTGATCGTAAGATCTCGATGGCATAAAATGACACTAAATATAATCAATCACTCTATTGAATTTAACATATCTTTTTGTATAATTAATACCTGTTGTGGTTCTTCAATTGTATTGATTGAATATTTAGCGTCATTTTTATGCCATCGGAGACTATAGACGATCAGTTAACCTAACCACTGTTTCCTGGGATTAACCAGTACTCGAGCACACCCCATCTCTGCAAGTAAGTGATAACTTTCCCACTTGAATCTGGTGAGAGACAAATGATAATGAGACACAATGTCATATATCAATCATCACGGAGACTGTTGCCGGGCGGGGGATTTGAACTCACGACCCCTGGATTGATAGACGCGTAATCGACTGAGCTAATCGGGCCTGGCTCTTCAATTGTAAAAAATAGTTAGTTATGGGATGGTCTATTATGCCACAGGTGAGAGATGTAAGGCCATGTTTCATTAAACTGTTTTGTTTCCTAAAGCCAGGCCCGATTCTAATCCCCATCCGGCAACAGTCTCCATGATGATTGATTATTCAACATTATGTCTCATTATCATTCGTCTCTCACCGCTGATTCAAGTGGGAAAGTATCAGTTGCTTGCAGAGATGGGTGTGCTCGAGTACAGGTTAACCTTTCAGGATCCTATGAAACAGTGCTTAGGTTAACTGATCATTTGTTAACCCTCAATGGCATAAAAATGACACTAAATATTCAATCAATTGTTTCCTAAATTATATCCTTGCTATAGCATGTTATTAATATTTATAACTACAGGTTGTTGAGACATGGGCACTTCTGTGGCATGGTATTGGTATGAAGCAGTCCGTTTTGGGATATAATACTTTTGCACAGTAAACTTCCAAGTAAGTAATAAACATGTCTATATGTTCAAAGGGGGCAGTGTCCTTTATGATAAGGGGGCACTGTATTAACCTCTGTTTTGTTCCTTACTCTTTCTCTTATCTAATGTTTCTTTCTCTATATACTTGCTCTATTGTGGTTGAAGCTGACACACATTTCAGTGAAATCTTAGATCAACTTTGAATTAAATAGTTTTTTTAGCTTGACTATTGGAAGAATAAGGAGGGTAATTGTACTCGTCTGGGGGTACAACCTTAGTTAAAGTTTTGCAAGGCTTTATCTCGATAGCCATTGCATTGAAACGAGATTCCAGTCAAATCTATTGCAATACTAGTGATGAGAAACAAGACTTCCCAGTCAAACCTATTGCAGGACGAAGTTGGATAACTCTTTCTTGAATAGAATAACTTAAAAGTTTATATCTTGGCAGCTACTGCATGCATTGTATTGAAATTTCATAAAAGGTTTTGCAGTTTTAAGACCTACTCGTGAGATGACTCTTGTTTACTTGGATTAGTCATAGATCTTGCTTTTGTGACCAATGATTTGAATAGTTGAGGAAGCCGTCTTGCTCTTGTTTTCTATTAAATCCCTCCGCTTACACTTGAAATTAAATTGCTCGTCGTACACTTTGACAGGAGCCTTGTTGCTGAGATGCCCATTGCAGATGTTGATAACATTTTAACCTCGTCTGAGGAGGAAACTCCTAAAGCTACCCCTAAAAAGTTCTGGTCTTGCATTAATAGCCTTAGGAATGGACATTATAACATGTACCATGGAGGAGATGGTATCCTGAAGACTGATCCCACTAACATGTGTAAGGTACTAGAACATCTCCTTGTTAGTGATATAATGAAGCACGGACAAACGATATACTTGTTGACTGGCAGCACAGTTTCAGAAGCAAATGTTCTTGTGAAACCCAGTTAGTTCAATTCATTCGTGACATAGCACTAAATCTAGACAGAGGTTACAGTAAGAAGCACAAACAGACATACGTTATCGAAGTATCCCACAAGCATCTACTATACAAACTAGACCACTACAGTGTATGAGGGACAACCAACTGTTGGATTGCCTCATGGTTATCAGACTGGACACAAGAAGTAGTACTTGACAGAATGCACTCTGACCAAGCTCCAGTAATATCCGGGGTTCACCAAGGCTCCTGCCTACGTCCAATTCTCTTCTTATTGTTCGTTAACGACCTACTGAACAGTATATCATCAAATGTAAGGCTTTTTGCAGATGACTCTCTACAAAAATATATATTCTCTTTAGGACTGCATTGAACCAGACTAACTTACAGAAACTTGGTACATGGTAAAAACAGTGGCTCATGAATTTCAATGTTACCAAATGTTACTCAGTGAGAGCATCAACCGCAAGACACTTGACAAGGTGAAAGCAACAAAGTATGTGGAGGTTACAATTACTGAAACTTGGACTGGACGCCACACATTACATACCAAACTTTAATTTGACCCCAAATCAAGTATGCGTCGCCACTCCCACACTCGGGGCGAGGGGGCCAACAAACATGATATTGAAATGGTGCAAAGACGGTGGACATGTAGGAGATGGCATAACACGTCATATTAAGGACATGCTTGACGATTTGCGACGATCAACCCTTGAGTAAAGTCGTACCAATACAAGATTTGACACTTTTTTACAAAATGCATATTAAACTGGTTGACAATGACAGAGACCGGCACCTAATGACTAACAACGCATCTAGATACTCTCATAGAATATCTCGCCTACATCATGATCAACTGACTACCTCAACTGCTCTTTTTTCCTCAGGAGTCGTACCACTGTGGAATGCTCTTCTGCGATGGCTACAGTACATTCTGTTACCACTGTGGAATGCTCTTCTGCGATGGCTACAGTACATTCTGTTAAAATTATATACCTATATTGAATACAGTTATGTAGCAATGGCGCTAGAAAATAGGTATGTAATGGTTACCCGGAGCAGTTGGTGTCAATTGCAAAAATTTTAACCGGCCAAACCGTATCTTGTCAAAGTATCCATCGGGCTGTTGGATACACTTCATACATCTTCTCACCTATTTATCATACACATCTCTATATCACTCTTCCTTGAACTGTACAATGATGCAATGAGTTTGAAACTGAAGTTCATGTAGATTTAGCCGGTGAAACATTGTAGCCATTACATTCATATCACCACAGGGCCATCCTTAAAAAATATTTGTTTGCTTTGCTCTGACCCAGAATTTTTCATGTGGGTAGGTAGGTAGCTATTTTTTTTTTTTTTTGCCAAATTTTAATTTTTATAGTCCTTTTAAAGAAAAATGGACAGAAATCATGAAAAAATTGTTTAAAAGCTTTGCAAGTCAATAAAAATGTTTGGGTAGTGGCAATTTTGAGTGAGTAGGTAGGAGCACGGCAAACAATTTATTTTTTAAGGATGGCCTTATATAACCATAATATCTTGAACATTTAGTTCTTGAATTTGCCAAATTAAATAATTAAATTCGTAATTATGGCCCTTGAAACATATAATGCCATTGCTTGACCTGTGTGCACTCTAGTACCCACATTTATCATTTTATTTTCCTGAAACTTACACAGTAGTTAAATAACCACAATATATCGGACAAATTCTTCAGCTGGCAATCGTATAATCAATGTCAGAGTTATGGCCCTTGAAACACCAAAGAATTGCACTATTTCACCTTGTGTGCACTCTGGTAGTACACTCCTTGAACTGGTCAAATTGGACCAAAGTGAACCAGTCGAGCGATATTGGACATCTTTTTCTCTTGTACTGCAATATAGCATCTTAAAATGATTCCAGTATAATCTGTTCTAAAATCAAAATAATCATGGAACTATCTGCTCTGTTAAATGTAAGTTCAGAACTCGCAATACTGTTTTCGGCCTAACTCAGAACAGCCTGGCCCAGTTAGCAGCTTGTCTGACTATCAATCCTGCATAACTCAGAACTGCCTGGCCCAGTTAGCAGCTTGTCTGACTATCAATCCTGCATAACTCAGAACAGCCTGGCCCAGTTAGCAGCTTGTCTAACTATCAATCCTGCATAACTCAGAACAGCCTGGCCCAGTTAGCAGCTTGTCTGACTATCAATCCTGCATAACTCAGAACTGCCTGGCCCCGTTAGCAGCTTGTCTGACTATCAATCCTGCATAACTCAGAACAGCCTGGCCCAGTTAGCAGCTTGTCTGACTATCAATCCTGCATAACTCAGAACAGCCTGGCCCAGTTAGCAGCTTGTCTGACATATCAAATCTGCATAGCTCAGAACTGCATGGCGCAGTTAGCAGCTTGTCTGACTATCAATCCTGTATAGCTCAGAACAGCCTGGCCCAGTTAGCAGCTTGTCTAACTATCAATCCTGCATAGCTCAGAACTGCATGGCCCAGTTAGCAGCTTGTCTGACTATCAATCCTGTATAGCTCAGAACAGCCTGGCCCAGTTAGCAGCTTGTCTGACTATCAATCCTGCATAACTCAGAACAGCCTGGCACAGTTAACAGCTTGTCTGACATATCAATCCTGCATAACTCAGAACTGCCTGGCCCAGTTAGCAGCTTGTCTGACTATCAATCCTGCATAACTGAGAACAGCCTGGCCCAGTTAGCAGCTTGTCTAACTATCAATCCTGCATAACTGAGAACAGCCTGGCCCAGTTAGCAGCTTGTTTGACTATCAATCCTGCATAACTCAGAACAGCCTGGCCCAGTTAGCAGCTTGTCTGACTATCAATCCTGCATAACTCAGAACTGCCTGGCCCAGTTAGCAGCTTGTCTGACTATCAATCCTGCATAACTCAGAACAGCCTGGCCCAGTTAGCAGCTTGTCTGACTATCAATCCTGCATAACTCAGAACTGCCTGGCCCAGTTAGCAGCTTGTCTGACTATCAATCCTGCATAACTCAGAACAGCCTGGCCCATTTAGCAGCTTGTCTGACTATTAATCCTGCATAACTCAGAACAGCCTGGCCCAGTTAGCAGCTTGTCTGACTAACAATCCTGCATAACTCAGAACTGCCTGGCCCAGTTAGCAGCTTGTCTGATTATCAATCCAGGCGTCGTGAGTTGGAATCCCTGCTCAGTCATAGTCTCCTTGATGACTGATATACAACATGGCATCTCTTTGTCATGCATCTCTCACCGCTGATTTGAGTGGGAAAGTTATCAGTTATTTGCAGAGATGATGGGTGTGCTTGAGTGGTGGTTAACCTTTCAGGATCACAGGAAAGAGTGGCTAGGTTAACTGATCTTTTGTTAGTCCTCGATGGCAAAAAGGATGCTAGGTATTTAAACAAAAGGCATAACTGAACTGACTTACAATTGACAATATGGGAATTGTTTCTTGTAAAAATAAGAAGATACCAAATGTTTTTTACTTTCTACTTTCTCTATTGCCAAATTGCATGATATCCTCCTCTCCATCTGCATAGACCTGGTTAATCTGATGTGAATTGTATTTATCATGTGTAATAATTGTGTGTATAACATGTACATTTATAACCTGAGGGCAAATCATGCATTCAAACTTTGTGAATATTGACCTATTTCATGGTCAAGTGATTTTAGTCTGAATTGGTTCCTAGCATGTGACTTGGCTCAGATAAACTTCATTGATAGGAATGGGAACCATATGATAAATTAAAATTGGTCACCATGTGCTTTTAGTCCAGGTGCAAAGTGGACAATGGAAGCTCACAGTTATTATATTCAATGAGGTATTTATGTGATGTATATATTAAAAAAAAATTGTTTTGTATTTCACTTTTAAGATATACCATCAGAAAATAATAGTTTATATATTTTATGATGTTCAAGGCAATAATTTATAATTTTGTGTTATGAGCAGAAAAAACTTTATTCTCTTTGACACAAATATTTATCAGAATCGGATGTAACATTTTCGCTTGTCTTGTTTAATAAAGTGAAGTCTGGGGCTTTTGCTGTGGCCTTGGTATCATCATCGTCGTTGTCAGTGTCATCCAGTTAAAGTTTGTGCTTAGTTTAGCCTTTTTTCTGTTTCTGATCAAACTGCTTATGTTTTAGTGTTTAACCTCATTTGACAACCAATGGAATCACTTCAATTTTCAAAATTGTCGCTCTTATTTGTTAAAACAGTCTACAAAATAATTTAGTTTGTTCTTGATTATAAAGAAGTTTGTGTGAATAGCATTGCACAGACTCCGCCCTTGATTCAATTCTAAATGAGTCGTGTACAAACTACAAAGCTGCACAAGCTGTGCTTGAAAATGGCCTTTAAGGCAAACATCAACTTTAAAATGTCAATCACCTCAGCTTTCACGGTAGCTCCGCCTGTCAGTCAAATGACGTTTAGCACTAAGCCAATTTGCGTTCATTTCATAAAAAGTAAACAATTAAGGAACCCAGGTCGCTCGCTTTGGGTTTCTTAATTGTTAAATTTTTACTAAATGAACACCAACTATTACATGGTGGTTCCTTGCCCTAGATAACACTGAATAGGGTGAAAACATTTCAAAATTAAAATTATTCGGTGAAATCTTGTAATCAAAGAAATAATTGGGTGATTTTCACTCCGTAAATTTACAATAATTGAGTGAAACATGGAGTACTGTCTAAATAAAAGTAATTCAAATGCTTTACCTTGATTAAACTTGCCTATATATTAAATTCAAAGTACTGAAAGACCAAAGAGAATAATTAGGGCTAAACACTTTATAAACTATGTTCAAACAAACATTGTGGAGAACTCTATCTGTAACAACAGCAAGTGCTTTAAGACTATCAGTGCAAAAAGTGAAAACTACAGACATTCATATTTTGTCATATCTGTGTACGACTGGAATTAACTCAGTGACAGTATAGTTTAAGCAAAGTCAATAGAATCATTCAAATCAGCAGTGTCCATGAGTGCAAGAGTGATTAAGCGCACTCCCCCGTCGTGTAAAAGCCAGTATTGGTCAGTATGACCTATTATTCAAATTCAGATTGTAAAATTGTTGCTGCCTGCATTTTTTAACTCTTGATTTGAACTATCAGTATTTTTTCAAATGTTGCTGCCTGCAACTCTTAAATGAACAAACTAATTGCTTCTTGCACAAATGTATAGCTGCCTGCAACTTCGAACTTCTAGTCTAATTTGTTGTTGACAATGTTAAATACTATTAGTTTAAAAAGATGTATCGAAGAAATGGGTGTTTGTGGGCGAAAAGTAGTTAAAAGTGTACTGTGATTTGGATTAGAACATGCATGATCTTGATCATCTTGATGCTTTAATTACTACGTATGATAATATGCAAACTCCTGTATGAGAAGGATGAATAAACTGATACTTGTCTATACTTTCACTCTGCTAATAGCTTGTGAGGTACAAACCGTAATAACCAGCAGTGGCGTAGCTGCCTTTAAGCCGTAACGCCCGGTCTTGCACATTTTTTTGCGAATGCATCATTATATCTCCTGGAAGTGCCTGCAGATCAAAGGAAATGCATCCTAAAAATCATCCCCAACCACATAGAATCTGATGGGCTTGCACATTATTTTAGGGTCAGCTACGCCACTGACTGGGAACCAGTTTATCTGATATTAGATATTTCATGTCTGATCTGTAACTTTGTCATACATGGAGGGATTTATATATCTTGACACAAGTGATCAACATGTCATTTGATGTAGAGATACCCAGACCTTTACATCAGATGTTGAGGTCAAGGTTACACAAAGTCAAGGTCACACTTTAATGTAAAAAAACATGAAATTGCGTGTATATTCTGACAGTCTGAAACTATTATGGAATATATTGTTATTTTCATAGGCCATTTGTGGGGCATGTGGCGATTACCAGTGACATTTCTTATTTTCATTTTATAATACTTTCCATCTATTTTTTCCATTTTAGATAAGTTGGTGTTTTCATTGTGAAGAATTTATAGGGGATTCGCAGATGTGGTAATTGACACGCTACACAACTTCCTGTTCATTTTGAGTTACCCAACTGCTGCTGGTGATCCAGGCAAAGTTCTGGTATATCGATGGGACGTTTCAAGTATAAAAAGGTATATCCTTCAATAAGTAATAATTTATTAAGTAACAGAATACACAATAATACCAAAAATGGTTTATAAACTGTGTTTATTAAATCGAAATTATGAAATATAAAACATGTAAGACATGTTTAAAATTTCCTGTGCTTCTTTCACTATGTTCAAGATGATAGTCATCAGAAATGTTGTTGACTGGTCTTAGTTGACGATCGTAAAGTTTCGGGGAAACTCTGATGAGACCTGAAAAATACTCTGTAATAATATGCACCTTAAAAACTTGGCAAAAAATAATATGTATTGAGTCGGACCATTCTGATGGTTTGTGTTGGAGACAGTAAACATAGCATTAATATGTATGTACTGTATGATCAATGTTCATATGAAAAGACTTGCTTTGTAATTTCTCTTCCTCTGATAGTGTACATACATGTATTAAAGAAGGTCAGTATATTTTTTTATCCCCTGCCACCGCTCATAGAGTGGAGCAGTGGGATATAAATATGGGCTGTGTCCGTCCGTCCGTGCATCCCCTGCTGTCCACAACATATCTCTTTCAGTTGTGATTGGAATTTTAAACAACTTGGCACAAAAGTTCACTAGGACAAGACGATGTGTCATGCGAATGGCTTGGGTCTGTTTGTCAAAGGTCTAGGTCATAGCTCAAGGTCAAGTGTTTGGAAATCTAGTGTATACACTGTGTTTCCTCTTGTCCGGACCGTATCTTCTTTAGATGTGATTGGAATTTTTAAAAAATTGGCACAAATGTTCACTAGGACATGACAATGTGTCATGCGAATGACTTGGGTCTGTTCGTTAAAGGTCTAGGTCAAGTGTTTGAAAATCCAATGTATACACTGTGTTTCGTCCTGTCCGGACTGTATCTTCTTTGGTTGTGATTGCTTTTTTAAATCACTTGGCACAAATGTTCACTAGGACAAGACGATGCATCATGCGACTGACTTGGGTCTGTTCGTCAAAGGTCAAGGTCACAGCTCCGTCTGTCCGTCTGCTGCTGTCTGGACCTTATCTTCTTTAGTTGTGATTGGAATTTTAAATAACGTAGCACAAACATTCACTAGGACAAGACGATGTGTCATGTGAATGACTTGGGTCTGTTCGTCAAAGGTCAAGTGTTTGAATTCTATGTATACACTGTGAGTCGTCCTGTCCGGACTGTATCTTTTTTAGTTGTGATTGCATTTTTAAATCACTTGGCACAAATGTTCACTAGGACCAGATGTAGTGTCATGTGACTGACTTGGGTCTGTTCGTCAAAGGTCAAGGTCACAGCTTCGTCTGTCCATCTGCTGCTGTCCGGACTGTGTCTTCTTTAGTTGTTATTGGATTTTTAAATAAATTGGCACAAATGTTCACTAGTACAAGAGGATGTGTCATGCGAATGAGTTGGGTCTGTTCATCAAAGATTGTTTTTCTTTTGTTTTGGGGTTATAACTTACATATTTATGGTTCAATTTAGAACATCATACCAGTGTTCACTGGGACAAGACAGTGTGTCGTATAACAGTCGGCTATGTATTTCAGTTTGCGGCATTTACATGTGATTTCTGTGCTCAGTGACTTTTTCATTTTGCATAATTTAAATCCACTTCTCTGGAAATGCCTCTAAGGGTTAACGGGGTGGCGGGGGATATGACCACGTTAGTGGCAACCTCTTGTTCTTTTTAAAAAAAATTAGTTTTGCATATACATGTTAATGTATTTTTTACAATTTTAGATATATTTGGGTTTCCATCAGTGAGAAGCCGATAGTGGGCTGGCAGTCCCCGCACTATGACACTTCCTGTTTACCTCCAGTTACCCAGCTGCAGCTGGGCCGTGAGCCAGGCAAAGCTCTGGTATATGGATGGGATGTTTAAGGTATAAAAATGTATTAAGACATCTATAAAAAAAATCTTCTATATAGTCTCCTATGTAACAGAAACACCCGTGTGAAGTTGTTTTTGTTTTTATTTGAAATTCAAGATAGCGGCCATTAATAAAAATAGTCCAAAACTTAAAAAATCTTCTCATGAACGGCCCAACAGATTTTGAAAATGTTTATGTAGTAATGAGAACCAACTATAGTTTTGATAGATTTGTTCAAATGGTGTCCCTAGGGTTAAAAATGACCCTGCCCCGAGGGTTCAATTTGGGGACACATGTCGTTTTAATAATCTTTTTTTTTTTTTTTTTTTTTTTAAATGGAAACGATTTTGCCTATATCTTCACAGAAGCATTGTTTGGTGAAGGAGATTCAGACTTGTAAATATGACTAGGTTCCACTGTCTTAAGGGGTCAGGAGAGGCCCCAAAAGAGTAAAAATTGGTAATCACAAAAATAGTTTTCTTAGAACCGGCATATCGGATTTGTTCATATTTGGCATAAATTATGTGTAGGGATATGATTGCAGATAAGAATTTATGGGCTGAAATTTATAGGGGCCCTGTAAGGGGACTTAGAATTTTACATAGGGTTACTATGGGAAAACAGAAAATTCTCTTTTTTTCTCATCTTTTCCGAAATCACTAGGCCAATTAAACTGAAACTTCACATGGATGTTTCTATTGCATAGGAGACTATACAGAAGATTTTTTTTTTTATCTGAAATTCAAGATGGTCTCCATTACTAAAAATAGTCCAAAACTTGAAAAATCTTCTCATGAACGGCCCGACTGATTTTCAAAATGTTTATGTAGTGATGATAACCAACTATAGATTTTGTAAGATTTGTTCAAATGGTGTCCCTAGGTTCAAAATGACCCCGCCCCGTTTGTTTAATTAGGGGACACATGTCATTATAATATATATATTTTTTTTAAAATGGAAATGATTTTGCCTATATCTTCACAGAAGCATTGTTTAGTGAAGGAGATTCAGATTTGTAAACATGACTAGGTTCCAATGTCTTAAGGGGTCAAGAAGGGCCCCAAAGGGGTAATAATTGGGAATTACAAAAATTGTTTTTTTAAGAACCAGTAAGTCAGATGTGTTCATATTTGGCATAAATTATCCCAATGTATAGGGGTTTGATTGTAGATAGAATTTAGGGCCTAATATTTATAGTGGCCCTGTAAGGGGACTTAGAATTTTACATAGGGATACTATGGGAAAATTCTCATTTTTTCATCTATTTAGGCAAATTATTATTCAATATGAGTTCTGAAGTATCATCTAGTCCTAGGAAATAAGATTTGGTTCAATAAGGAGAATTGACTTTCCATAAGGGGCCAGAGTGGGTAAAAAAGGGGTCAAATTAGAAAATTTCCAAAATCTTCTTCTCGACAACCGGTCTGTCTTATTTGTTCATATTTGATATAGATTATCCCAATGAGTATAAGTTCAAAGTTTGCACAAATCAAGGGTCTCCTTTTTTTCATTCATTTATGACTTTTTTTTATTCAGTTTGAGTTTTGAAGCATCTATAAGTCATAACAAATTTGATTTTATTCGATAAGGAGAATTGACTTTCCATAAGGGGCCAGGGGTGGGTAAAAAGAAGGTTAAAATAGAAAATTTTCAAAAATCTTAAAATTTCCAAAAAATACTATGGGAAATAGGAAAATGCTCATTTTTCAGCCAATTATGATTTTTTTATTATTCATTTTGAATTTTGAAGCATCTTCTTGTCATAACAAATAAGATTTTGTGTGATACGAAGGAATGACTTTCTAAAAGGGGCCAGTAGCGGTCACAAAATGGTTAAAATTGAACATTGTCATAAATTTTCTTCTCAACAACCTGTCAGTCAGATTTGTTTATATTTGATATAAATTATCCATATAATTAAGAGTTTTAGGTTTGTACAAATCAAGAGGCACTGGGATGTATAGAGGCCCTGTAAGAGGGTGTAATGTGTTTTTTACTTTCACATAGGAATATTGTAGGGAAAACTGACTATTTTCATTTTCACATCCTTGTGTACAAAAAAACTTCTTTTTTTAAGATCTAGATCATTTCTGCTCATAACAAATCCCTTAGAGTGGGTGATTAAAGTTCTGACAAATCAAGGGGCTAACTCAACTGTTGTATAAGGGTTCAGTACAGGGACTTTATTTGTTTTACAGATGAATGGTATGGAAATTTAAAGTATTTTCTTTTCATTGCAATTAAGTTTTTGTTCAGTGTAGGACTGGTGTGGTGGGGGTATGTATCTATAAGTTGTTAAGAGGACCCCAAAAGAGGGTAAATATTGTGAAATTGCAAAAAGTGCTATGGCCACTATGAGTCAGTAGAGCATCCTCAGGCCCTCTTGGGCCTCTTGTTTATTCATTTAGTGTACATTACACATGCATTGTTACATAATTATATTGAAGGAACCTGTGCTATGTAGTTTTCCCAACTACTTTAAAGATAAAACTAATTTTCCCAAAGTCAGGGGTCCTGACCCCATTCCCAAAAGTGCAAGCAAGAGCCCTGCAGTTTTGCGAATATCTCCAACATAAAAAAAGACCAGGAGTGGGGCTGATGTTAATCATGGTCATGGTTACTTGAAAATAGGGGGAAAAAACAGTTTTCAATCAAGAAAATAGGGCTCAAGTTTTGATAGGAATGTCTTCTGATATTAAGAGAATAAGAGCAGGTGTTCTTCAGGGGTCTGTTTTAGGACCATTGTTATATTTAATATATATTAATGACATTGCTAAGTATTGTTTGATTATTTGCCGGTGATAGTTATCTTATGGTATCAACACCTAATATAGATGATATTGAAGGCATTTTTAACCATGATTTATACCTTATATCAGAATGGTCTAAACAGTGGTTAGCTCAATTAAATCCCAATAAAATGAAAGTTGTTTTTATCTTTAAATAACCAAATCTGGCGACTGAGAATTTTTCTTGATAATATTCAGTGAATAAGTGCTTGAAAGAGATTTAATATCCATAAAGGGCCAACAGGGTCCCAAAGGGATAAAATTGTGAAATTTCAAAAAATCTTCATCTTAATGACTGTCGTTGTCCGTTTAAAATTTATCTCAGCTTTTTCTCTGTTTCAGAACTACTGATATTGTTGTGACTTAATAAAACACTCATATTATGTTAATAAAGTTATACAAACAATCTATACTCAAACACAAAAGAAAGTGTGCACTTTTTATTTTTTGATTATTTAATTCTACAAAGTATAAAGTCGTCAAATTTGAAACATAAGAATATCAGTCATTATATCCACAACGAAAAATCAGTCAAATTATGACTAGTTATTACGTAATAGCCCGAATTACGATATTGCAGGATTTCCACGTGGAACATGTATACATAAGTACAAGTGGCCAAACTTGTTTTCTCTACATTCTTTCACACATATATAGTGCGATTATCACTGTAGACTTTGAAAATTTATAACAGTGAATATGCAACGACTATCAGAATGTCAGCATATTGACGCCTTAATGATGCTGGGCAGAGGTACAGCGTTACGTGCATTCCATGCGGCGGCGTATTTTAGAAGTTATTAGACAGAATGGCGGTCATAACAGATATTAATGCAACATTGACATATTTTTGCAACAAATTACAGTGAATCTACGCAAGAAAACATCCCTCTGGCTATTTGTATATTTTTTATTTTGACCCCTAATCCATGTAGACGTTTTATCCAAATTCAAACCATGAAATAAGCATATTGGTTAGAAAGGTAATAAGCTAAAAATTGATACCACACATGATAGTATTCCATCATTGGATTTTCAGAAAATCAAAAATATAAATGTGCACACTTTGTTTTGCGTTTGAGTATATATATAGCCAAGTTACACTATGAATTGCCTCAAGAAAGCTCACTAAAGTAAACAGTCAACTGCGTACACACCAGATTAAATTATTTGATTATTGTTAAAAAAAAACTGATTTCTTTTTTAGTTGAGAGGAGCAGTAAATGGAATAAATAGGATGAATCTGGGATGCCGTCTGACCCCGACAGTAAATGGATTAAATAGGACGAATCTAGGATGCCGTCTGACCCCGACAGGAAACATTAAATGGCCTGAATAAACATCCAGGACTGATGGGCAATCACACGGACCAGTAGTTGCAGCATATATATATAGACATTTGTGCCATAGTGTTAATAAATAGGACTTTACCACCAGTATCACGCATATAATCACATTTGAAGAGCCACCTAAAATATCCAAGTAACATTCAATGATGATTAACGAAGACTTGCAGTACACCATATATATATACGGTGATGGCATGAACTGTTTATCAAGTGGACTGTATTTGAATTATGTTATTTAATGTGTTACCATTTTAAAAAACGTTTCAACTCACATTAACCAAAGGCTCATGTGAGCTATTCTGATCACTTTTTGTCCATCGTCCATACAATCTCGTTAAAATCAGATCAACTTTAAGCTTCCATATTCTCCCTGTAAAGGTAGTATATCAGGATTTTTCAAAATTGGCCAAATTTTTTTTCTCCCAGTGTATCATATACTCACTGACTTTATGTTGCCATATAACCACAGTGGTGGTGTAGTGGCAGAGTGTCTGCCTTGCATGCTGAAGGTCATGAGTTCCATCTCTGGCTGGGTCATACCAAAGACTTAAAAAATAATACTAAAAGCTTCCAGTGTCTTTGATTTCGATTTGAAATTTGAACTGTGTTAAAAATTGTAGAATGTTTTCATCTTGGAAAAAGTCAAAATGGCGATGTCGTCAACCACTCAAGTGATGTCTATTATTAGAATGGCTATCATATCATGTTTATAACACTGATTGAACAATTGTTTTTGTCAGGTTTTGATGGATTTGATATACCAAACAATTTAGATTTTATTTATTTATACAAATAAAAGGTGTTTTATCCATTTCTGATATACTACCTTTAAGGTAATTTTGTTTTTTACATAGGAATTCTTAAATAGAAAGCCCAATTTCTCGCCCATTTCTGCTGGGATTTTATTAGCTCGACTATTCGTAGAATAGGGGGGCTAATGTACTCGCCCCGGTGTCAGCGTTGGTTTTTCATGTTTTATCAGGTTAGATATCTATGCAACCACTCATTTGATATAATTGAAACTTCACATGTGTGTTCAGCATCATCAATGGAAATCACAAACATAACCTTAACTCTGGGTTGCATTTTGGCAGAGGTATGGCCCTTTTTAGACTTAATATTTCAGGTTAGAGTTTTTTAACAGGTCAAATATCTATGAAACCAGTCATACGATATGAATAAAACTTCAAATGTGTATTCAGTATCATCAATTGAACACACAGATATAAGAACTATAACTCTGGGTTGCATTTTTACAGAGTAATGGCCCTTTTGGAAAATTTGATTAGAATGGACACATGTGTGTTCAACATCCTCTAGTAACTCAGAGAGATAAGAACCATAAAATTTTGTTTTTAGCAGGTTAAAGTTTGTAGTACAAGGCCTTGATCTTAGATAGTTGACAAATAGAGTCAGTTTGTGGTCCTCTCTCAAATTTGTTCAAAAACCATGACCCTTGTGCAAAATTGGCCTAGAGTGGTAACTTTTAATTATTTTTTTTTTATTCTTCTAAAAGTGTTTTTTGGGTCCACTGTGATGGTTAAAAAATCACTTTTCTTTTCAAATTTTTATTATTTTTTTTCTAAAGTTTAATCCTTTTTTTTTTATTTTTTAAGATTTATTTTCTTCATTTTCATGTTTTCTTTATTTTCATGAAAGGATATCCAGCTGTGATAAACTGTGCATGCTGGTACAAGATTATTTCAACCATAGATCCATTTTCATGAATTGGTATCCATATATTGCCCTCTGAAGTGAAGTTGGGGCATAGATAGGCCTTTAAGTCATTCTGAATTAAATAATATTATTGCAATACGAGTCATCCATTCACTTTGTTGTTTTCAAAAATACATAACTGTTGATAATGAAAATGAATAGTGTTGGTGAATTATTTTGCTAATTTATTTTTAACAGATAAGCAATAATTATAGTTTAATTTTACCGCACCTGAGGTTTAATTGTCTTCTATTTGGTACTTTTTTCCTGAAAAAAAACTGTTGTTTTAGAACAACATCGAAATAGTCGAGCACACTGTCCCTCTGACAGCTCTCCTTGTATTGAGATTTAATGGTCTGACTTAAGAATTACCTCCCTTACATGCCGGTACCAAGATTCTTACGCCAAAGAAGATAGAGCTGTGTAAAGCAGTTGGGCATTATTTTTGTTGAAAATGCATAAGGCCATTTAAATTAATTGCTAGATTATCATCCAAATTTTTCTTAAAAACGGGGCGGGTGGGAGGATTTATTTTTTTAGTTTTATTTATCAAATTTTTGATGTTATTTTAAAAAAAAAAAATTTTTTTTATGAAAATAAAAAGGGTCGGGGCAGCATGAAAATAAGGGGGCGGGCGGGAATGATAATCTAGCAATTAATTTATTATGGCCTAAAATTGTCATATTTCTTTGTGCTTATGGGAACGCTTGAACATTTTTAGCTCTACCGGCCAAGGCCAGAAGGGCTTATGGGATGGCGCTTTGTCCGTCTTCCATTGTCTGTCGTCTGTTAGCAGCATTTTCTCTGTAATCTCTAGGCCACTTAAACTCACACTTCACATGGATATTTCTATTGCTTAGGAGACTATACAGAATTGTTTTTTGGATCTGAAATTCAAGATGGCCACTGTTACTAAAAATAGTCTAAAACTTAAAAATTTTTCTTCTCATGAACCACCCAACAGATTTTAAAAATATTTACGTAGTAATAATAACCAACTATATATAGTTCTGTTAGATTTGTTCAAATGGTGTCCCTGGGGTTAAAAACGATCCCGTCCCGAGGGTTCAATTAGCGGACACATGTCATAATAAGCATTAATTTTTTTTTTTTTTTTTTAAAAAGGAACTGATTTTGCTTATATTTTTACAGAAGCATTGTTTGGTCAAGGAGGTTCAGATTTGTCTTGAGGGGCTCCAAAAGGGTAAAAATTAGGAATTCAAAAAAAAAAAATTCTCAACAGTTTGTTCATATTTGGCATAAATTATCCCTATATGTAGGGGTTCGATTGCAGATATGAATTAAGCGGCTTATATTTAAAGGGGCCCTGTAAAGGGACTTAGACTTTTACATAGGGATAACAGAAAATTCTCATATTTTCATCTTTTTCGGCAAAATTATTATTCAGATTGAGTTCTAAAGTATCATCTAGTCATAGGAAATAAGATATAGTTCAATATTAAAGGAGAACTGACTTTCCATAAGGGGCCAGGGTGGGTAAAAAAGAGTTAAAATAGAAAATTTTCAAAAATCTTCTCAACAACTGGTCAAATTTGTTCATATTTGATATAGCTTATCCCAATGAGTATGGGTTTAAAGTTTGTACAAATCAAGGGTCTTGCATATATAGGGACCCTGTAAGGGGACATTGAGTTTTATATAGAAATACTATTGGAAAATGGAAAATTCTCTTTTTTTTTCATTCATTTTTTACTTTTTTTATTCAGTTTGAGTTTTGAAGCATCTTGTAGTCATAACAAATAATACGATGGATTGACTTTCTAAAAGGGGCCAGGTGGGGTCGTAAAATGGTTTAAATTGAACTTTGTCATAAATCTTATTCTCAACAACCTAGTGTCAGTCAAATTTGTTCATATTTCATATAAGTTGTCCCTATGATTAAGAGTTCTATGTTTGTACAAATCAAGGGGCATTGGGATGTATAGAGGTTTTACATCTTACATTTTACATAGGAATACTATGGGAAAATGGAAAATTCTCAATTTTTCGTCCAATTGTGTAAATATATTGTTCAATTTGAGATCTAAAGCATTAAGTAACAATGAATATGATTTTGTTCAGTAAAGAGGATTGAATTTCCGTAAGGGGCCAGGGGGTGGGTGGGGCAATATGGTTATAATTGGGAATTTTCACAAAGCTTCCTCTCAAAAACCTTTCAGTCAAACTAGTACATATTTGATATAAATTATCCTTACATCAGCAATGATTGAAGATTCTGCATATTAAGGGGCTGGGATATATTGGGGCCCTGTCATGTGACTTTTAATTTTACATTAAAATATTATAGGGAAAACTGATTTTTTTCATTTTCGCATCCATGTGTACAAAAAAAATTCTTTTTAAAATCTAAAGCATTTCTGCCTATAACAAATCCCAAATAGTGGGTGATTGAAGTTCTGACAAATCAAGGGGTTGAGTTGTATAAGGGTTCTGTATGGGGACTATGTTGTTTTTTTAAAGATGAATGTTATGGGAATTAAAGTATTTCCTTTTCATAGCAATTAAGTTTTTGTTCAATATGGGTGTGGTGGCGGTAATTATCCATAAGTTGTTAAGACGACCCCCAAAGAGGGTTAATATTGTGAAATTTTAAAAAGTGCTATGGTTACTATGAGCCAGTAGAGCATCCAAGGGCCCTCTTGGGTTTCTTGTTATGGTTTCTGCCAAGTTTGAATGACATTGGGTAATGTTTGATAAAGTTATAACAGTTTAAAGATGCATAGTGAGATACTGCAACAAATAGACAAAGTTGTCAAAAATGAAGGGTTGTCATCAAACCGTAGAAATTGTGAAAAAGCAGCCTGGTTAACCCCTTGTTTTTTTCTGCATAATTGGACCAACAGAGGACTATCTATGGGAACAAAGCACATTTAAAACCAGTGGTAATGTATCCAGTTTTCCAGAAGTGCATTTCTCTATATGTATAACAATACAAAATTAACTGTTGTGTGTGAGGTAAAACATTGTCTTATCATTACAGTTGATATATGGTTCTTATAAGGAGCTTTACTTTTCACACGGTGCAGAGACGCCAAAAGGGTTAAAATTGTTCATTTTTGGTTCAGATGGTTACATAAGCTAGGGTCCTCCTTGCAAGAGTGGTATAAGGGATTGTATCAAGATAATTTAACTGTCACCGCTGATTTTGTAGGTTTAAGATCAGCTCAGCCTAGATTAAAAAAAAAGATGAAAGTTTAATTGGGTGAACGCCCAAGACAAATTTGGGATTTTTGTCTCTTTTTTTTTTTTTTTAATTTTGTTACCAGTCTGGAATATATAGGGACCTTGTTAGGTGACTTTTACATAGAAATATTATGGGGAAAATTTAAATTTTTTCATTTTTGCATCCATGTCCTGTATGGGGACTGTATGTTTTTACAGATTAATGTTATGGGAATTTAAAGTATTTCCTTTTCATAGTAATTAACATTTTGTTCAGTAAGTGTGTAGCAGGGGTATTTATCCATAAGGTGTTAAGCTGAACCCCAAAATGATTTAATATTGTGAAATTTTAAAAAGTGTTATGGCCACTATGAGCAAGTAAAGTGTCCTCTTGTTTTTAGCTCTACTGACCAAAGGCCAGAAGTGCTTATGCGATGGCGCGTTGTCTGTCGTCCGTTGTCTGTCGTATGTCGTCTGTTAGTAGCACTTTCTCTGAAACCACTTGGCCAATTAAACTGAAACTTCACATGCATGTTTCTGTTGCATAGGCGACTATACAGAAGATTATTTTTTTCGATCTGAAATTCAAGATGGCCGCCATTACTAAAAATAGTCATAAACTTAAAAAATCTTCTTCTCATGAACGGCCAACAGATTTTCAAAATGTTTATGTAGTAATGATGACCAACTATAGAATTGTTAGATTTGTTCAAATGGTGTCCCTAGGCTTCAATATGACCCCGCCCCGAGGGTTCAATTAGGGGACACATGTCATTATAATATATTTTTTTTTTTTAAATGGAAATGATTTTGCCTATATCTTCACAGAAGCATTGTTTGGTGAAGGAGGTTCAGATTTTGTAAAAATGACTGGGTTCCACTGTCTTAAGGGGTCAGGAGGGGCCCCAAAAGGGTAAAAATTGGGAATTACTATATTCGTTTTCTTAAGAACTGGTATGTCAGATTTGTTCATATTTGGCATTAATTATCCCTATGTGTAGGCGTTTGATTGCAGATAAGAATGAAGGGGCTGAAATATATAGGGGCCCTGTAAGGGGACTTAGAATTTTACATAGGGATACTATGGGAAAACAGAAAATTCTCTTTTTCTTTCATCTATTCTGAAACCACTAGGCCAATTAAAATGAATCTTCACATGCATGTTTCTGTTGCATAGGAGACTATACAGAAGAATTTTTTTTCGATCTGAAATTCAAGATGGCCACCGTTACTAAAAATAGTCCAAAACTTGAAAAATCTTCTCATGAACGGCCCGAGTGATTTTCAAAATGTTTATGTAGTAATGATGACCAACTTTAGTTTTGTTAGATTTGTTCAAATGGTGTCCCTAGGGTTAAATATGACCCTGCCCCAAGGGTTCAATTAGGGGACACATGTCATTATAATATTTATTTATTTTCTTTTTTCAAAATTGAAATGATTTTGCCTATATCTTCACTAAAGCATTGTTAGGTGAAGGAGGTTCAGATTTTGTAAAAATGAATGGGTTCCACTGTCTTAAGGGGTCAGGAGGGGCCCCAAAAGGGTATAAATTGGGATTTACTAAAATCGTTTTCTTAAGAACCGGCATGTCAGATTTGCACATATTTGGCATAAATTATCCCTATGTGTAGGGGTTTGATTGCAGATAAGAATTAAGGGGCTAAAATTTATAGAAGCCCTGTAAGGGGACTTAGAATTTTACATAGGGATACTATGGGAAAACAGAAAATTCTCTTTTTCTTTCATCTCTTCTGAAACAACTAGGCCAATTAAACTGAAACTTCACATGCATGTTTCTGTTGCATAGGAGACTATACAGAAGTTTTTTTTTTCGATCTGAAATTCAAGATGGCCACTGTTACTTAAAATAGTTCAAAACTTAAAAAATCTACTTTTCATGAACGGCCCAGCATATTTTCAAAATGTTTATGTAGTAATGATGACCAACTATAGTATTGTTAGATTTGTTCAAATCTTGTCCCTAGGGTTAAAAAAGACCCCGCCCCGATATTTCTATTGCATAGGAGAATTTCAAAAAGTGCTATGGCCACTATGAGTCAGTAGAGCGTCCTCAGGCCTTCTTGGGCCTCTTGTTAAATCTTTATCAAGCAGTATTCTATCTACAAGTTTTATGCTCCCAGATGTCAAGCATATAGCTGCTGCTTTGTGTGCCACTGTCAAAATATATTACTGGAACATAACTTTAAAAGTTATGAAGGAAATTCACCCACACTTGGAACCTGGCTAGAATTCACAACTCTGTCATGAATAAAGACACAATGATCTCCCCTTTTGTACTTCATTTTTAGATCTTAGTATATAAGGGACATGGATTAAGAGCATTGTGCCATAACTCTATCTTGAATAATGACAGAATTATCTCCCCTATTTTATACCTTATTTTCGGTTATTGTCTAGAATAAATCTTACTTACAGGAGGATGATGGTTTTACTCCCATTCATTCTGAGGTGCATGGCACAGTTAGCTCCATTGGTAATGTGACTGACTCTCAATTTAGGGGTCATGAGTTCAAATCCGCATCCTGCAGCTGTCTTCATGATGATTGATTGATTGATTGAATATTAAGCGTCATTTTTATGCCATCGAGGGCTAACAGACAATCAGTTAACATAACCACTGTTTCCTGGGATCCTGAAACGTACTGGTTAACCTTCCAGAATCCCAGGAAAGAAGGTTTAAGTGAACTGAATGTCAATTTGCCCTCAATGGAATAAAAAAGATACAGTATAACTTCCATATATCGAAGTTCAGGGGACCGTCATAAAAAGTTCGATATACCGGGACTTCGATATATGTGCATGTCTGGATCACTCGATGGTAATGGTAAAAGTTCGATTGTTAATGAGATCGCAACATGTAAATGACCGTAGATCTACATGTCATACTTTTACTTGTAAGGGTAAGTTGAAAAAAAAAACGAATTAAATCGAGTTTATTATTTATTGAATTCCTGCATGTCATTTAAAAATCAATATAACTATAGCACTACAAACATGTACAAACATAAAAACTTACATGGAGCACTTCCGGTATACGAAAATAAGCACATACATGTACATGAATATTTCATCAGCACATCAGTTGGTACAAACACACATGAATAAAACATCAACATACATGTACAATAAACATAAATAAATATTCATAAATTACACTTGTAAGATAACATGATACGAAACTAAACGTCATACAATGCGTGCGATTTACACGTACGTTATGTAATCATGTATCACGTATTTGTAATCATGACAGACGCAGCCGCCATGTTTGCGTACACGAAGTTATTGTTTTTATCAGTAAATTATCACCATTCTGCCTTTAAGTAATCAAATGTTTATTAAAGTGTGACTCCTAACAAACATTTATCTGAGCACTCGAAGGGACTTTACGCTATATGATCAGCGGGGCCTTTGTTCCTACGATCATCACAATGGCGCACCGCAGGTGTGAAATACATGTACATCACTCCCGCGAGAAATTTTGAACAGGTAATCGATATTCGATACATAAATGGTTAATGATGTGTAAAAGGACTCTTTTGGGTCGTGAAAAAACTTCGATATACTGAAAAATTCGATATGTATAACTTCGATATATTTGCGTTTTTTCCATATAGATTTAGAAGGAAAAAAGTTGGGACTTGAGAAAAAGTTCGATATACCGAGAAATTCGATATATTGAAGTTCGATATATGGAAGTTATACTGTACTAAATATTCAATAATGTGTTGGTCAATCTTGTGTATGTTCTTATAGGGTCCTCCGTGGCCGAGTGGTCTAAGGCGCCGTCTCAAGATCACTTACCTCTCACCGCTATGGTCGTAGGTTCGAGTCCCGCTCGCTCCAAAAACTTTATGTGAGAAAGTTTCCAGTTACTTGCGGAAGGACGGTGGTTCTACTCAGTCTGAGGTCTTCCTCCACCAGTAAAACTGGATATGCCATATATAACCTGAAATGTGTTGAAAATGGCGTTAAACCCCATTCCAAAAAAAAAAAAAAAAAAAAAAAAAAAAATCATATTTTAATTGGAGTGATAAACTTGAAATAAAATCAACATTCCAAAAATAGACGGCACTTAAATACTGTTTGATGACCTTCACATCATCATTCAGACCCTTTCTAAGATGAAACAATTTTTACTATGTGTAAACCTGTATAACGGATCAAATTTAAATCAAAATGAAATTACTCATTTAATACATAACAAAATATGTTGCCATTTTAAATGAAAAATCTATTTTAGTCTAACCTAGGTGCATAGCCCAAGTTAGGAAAGCCCTTTTCAATACATTATTTTGGCATGTTTAAATATATATCTTTCTGGCAATATGGGTCAGTGAGTATATATAGGCATGGAATATTGGGAAAAAATGTTTTTTGCCAGTTATAAAATTTGAAAAATCCTGATATATTTATTCCCTTTAAGCCTTAAAACACATGAAACCATAAACTAGTCGGTTCAGGTTCGACTTGATTCTATAAAGAGATTTACATATCCAAAGATGGCCAATAGGGACCCCAAATTGGATAACCTGTTTCAAAGATATTTTCAAAAACTGATAAGAAAAACATTTGGCCCAAATTATCCTTTTAAATAGGGCTTTCAAATAATTAGGTAATGACGATGTGAAGGCTGTCAAGCAGTATGTAAGAGCTGTCTATTTGAAGAATAGGGATTTTGTTTCGAATTTACTCCAATTTAAATATTGATTTTGTTTAGTTTTGACAGATTTGACAAACCAAACCATTCAGATTTTGTTTATAAATGACAATGAAATGCTTTTTATCCATCATAAAAACTTATTTATAAGACATTTATAGCGTTTTTCCTGATACTATCACCGCTGATTCAAGTGGGAAAGTTATCAGTTACTTGCGGAGATAGGGTGTGCTTGAGTACTGGTTAATCCCAGGAAACAGTGGTTAGGTTAACTGATCGTCTGTTAGCCCTCGATGGCATAAAAACAACGCTAAATATTCAATCAATCAATCAATTCATTAGGTGCCACAGGGTCCCCAAAAGTTAAGTGGTCTTAGGCGTCATCCCAAAATTACTCTTCTCACCTGTTATCTTGTAGGTTTGAGTCTTTATTGCTCCAAAAACTTTATAGGGGAAAGTTTGTCAGTAACTTGTGGAAGAACGGTGGGTCTACTGATATTCATTCTGAGGTCTTCCTCCAATACAACTGGATATGCCAAGTATAACCTGAAATGTGTTGAAAATGGGTGTTACCCAATTCTGGCTTTACTCACATTCACTTGTTAATTGATTTTGAGAAGTGTTGTCATCAATTAAGGATATGCACGCTAGTAACAATACAGTACTTTAATACTTTTGGCTTATAGAAAGAAAAACACAAGTTTACGTCCGATTTTGGCCAAACTTTGTTAGGAGTTTTAGAATGATCTCCAGTTGTGCATACAGTTAAAATTACTTTGATAGGAAATAAAAGGCACAAAAATCATATTTTAATTGGAGTGATAAACTTGAAATAAAATCAACATTCTAAAAATATTTTTGTCTCGATAAATTACCATGTTAGCAGAGTTGTAAATTTACAGCCATTTTCTCAATTATTTCCCTTTACAGCTGTCAATTTTTTAAAATTAAATATGCAAATGATGAAACTATTTGGAGTGCATAAATTCAAAAGCATATCTTCCAGCTAGTAATTGGGTGGGTGGGTTCGGGGGAGGTTTGTGGACCAAAAAAATATGCAAATTAATATGAATATGTAAATTAATATGCAAATGAATTTCACTGGTCATGTTAAAGAAAACAACAAATTTTCAATTTTACATATTTATTTATTTCTCAATAAACTATATTATAAACAATACAAATGTGTTCACAAAATTTATTACAACCAATTCCACCCTGTACAAGGAAACATCAATATTGCTATAAAAGTTTTGACTGATGACTGGCACTGGTGCTCCAATATAGCCTTCCATTGCAAACATGGCAACAACAAAGGTAGGACTAGGTAAATCTCACTTGCCGTGCAATGTCCGCTTTCAGTGGAGAAATCCAGAAATGCTATTTGTATGTCCATATTATTTAGCCATGAGCATGACCCAAATTTATTCTCATCTGGTGTTTAATTGAAGCCAGATTTATCTCCCCTGCAAACTGCAGTATTTTTCTCAATCCTCAATAGTATAGAGTTTTTATACTGAAACGATAAAGAAACACCTGGTGAATTTCAGAGCCACATTATCAAACTAGTATAAGCAATATTTCACAGTTTTATAATATGTTTGTAAAGATATTTCATTAATGATTTTGTCAAGAATAATCATTGGCAAAATCATGAAATATCTTTATTCTAAAACTGTAAATATCATTTACCATAGTTTGATAATGTGACTATGAAATTCACCTGGTGGTGTTTCTCTATCCTTTCACTAAAGTATATTGGTAAGGAATATTTATATATGCATATATATAATATAAACACAATAATTATAAATCTGTCTGATGTCCATGTATATTGTCAATGAACAAGAAATGTAGATGTATTCCACAAAAAAATGGCATTGGTGTTTAGGAAATGCAACTTTTGAATACTCTCCATGTGTCTGGTTATACCGTTTATTTTAAATATTTATTAAACTTCCATTACTAAATAAGAAAGGCTGTTGTCCTCACTTAAGATCAAAGGAAAAACTTCTTATGAATTAATATTTATTACTATTTCTTAATATTTATTACTATTTTCACTGCTCTGCTATTTAGAGTGACCATATTAGAGATTCTAGAAAACGTCAGCTATAACTTTAACAGCCTTTGCATCACGGCACGTATCGTGCTGAAGACACTATCTAGCCTTCAATGTCCTCTCAAGTTTTCGATCGACTGTCACGGCAACCACCGTCACCCTGGTTAAGCATACAACTACAGGTACCATTATTATAGGTTGCCAAGCATACAGCTACAGGTACAACAGTAGGTGCCGATAAATGCATGAAAGGAAGCCTGCCTCCAATAGCCCAGTCACACATGATGGAATTAAAGTAGATTGTTTATTTTCAGTACAGGTAATTGAAATGCAAGAGTTGGCTTTGAAACTAATTACTAAAAACTGTTTTTCATGGATATTTTTTTGATTTTTTTTTGTGTTTGTTTTTGAAGTTAATACATCTCTTGGTCATTTAAAATACTGTTTTAATGCAATGGTGTCATAAAATTTGTGTGCAATATTTGATCAGTATAAAAAATTCTTAAATTGAAGCAGACAGTTGGAGTCTTTGTTATTGAGTATAACATTTAACCACTGTTTGTTCATAGGTAGCTGGCAATCTTTCCTATGAAACTACTGGACTGAGTTCAACTCGAACATGTTTATCATAAGAAAGCATTTTATAGACAGATCTCAATGTAGTTTAAATGTTACAAGTTGGGCGTCTCTTATCGTTAAACTGACAGTCTTTCTTAAGTAATGAAGATATTTGACCGAGCTTAGCTCAAACCCATGACCTCAGTGGTAGGAGGTAAGTTATCTTGAGACAGTGCCTAAGATAATTTGACCATGGATAACCGTACACCATTTGTAAAGTTTGACCTCAATGTATTTTAAACAGAAGTTTGGTGTCTTATGGTTGCTCTTGAAATCATTATACTGACAATCTTTTTCATGAAGATATTGGACCAAGCTTGGCTCAAACCCATGACCTCAGTGGCGAGAAGTGATCTTGCTTAGGTCATCTTGTTCATGGAGGACCTTTTGTCATTTGCAGAAAATGAGCTCAATTTAGCTCGTACATGCATGTCAGTCAACACTACTGGAATACATTAAGTCTGATGCAAATATTTCATGTAACAGTTTGGATATTTACATGAGAATGAAAGTAGGTCACGGTTATGTGTTGCCGGTATTGTCAGTAAACACTACTACCGGTACAGTCAATACATTAAGTCTGACGCAAATGTTTCATGTGACAGTTTGGATATTTATATGAAAATGAAAGTAGGTCACGGTTATATGTTGCCGGTATCGTCAGTAAATACTACTATCGGTATAATCAATACATTAAGTCTGATGCAAATATTTCATGTAACAGTCTGGATATTTACATGAAAATGAAAGTAGGTTACGGTTATGTGTTGCCGGTATTGTCAGTAAACACTACTACCGGTACAGTCAATACATTAAGTCTGACACAAATGTTTCATGTGACAGTTTGGATATTTACATGAAAATGAAAGTAGGTCACGGTTATATGTTGCCGGTATCGTCAGTAAATACTACTATCGGTATAATCAATACATTAAGTCTGATGCAAATGTTTCATGTGACAGTTTGGATATTTACATGAAATGAAAGTAGGTCACGGTTATGTGTTGTCAGTAAACACTACTATATAATCAATACATAAAGTCTTATGCAAATATTTCATGTAACAGTTTGGATATTTACTTGAAAGTAGGTCATGGTTATATGTTGTCAGTAAACACTACTATAATCAATACATTAAATCTGATGCAAATGCTTCATGTAACAGTTTTGGATATTTATATGAGTAGGTCATGTATCTTTTATCAACTGTTGTATTGATAAATAGTGTTCACAAGTCATTTTTTGTCTTTGTTTTATTTTTATCCCTCACATCTGCACCAAAGTGATAAAGTCTGTTCTCTTGGCAATAACTGTCTATTGTAATATCAAACCAAGGACACTAACTTTACTAATATTAACATTCTTTTATTTTACTAATATTAACGTCTTGGCATCATTCCATTACAACATAAGGAACAATTATTTATTTAATTATAAGAGTGCCACATTGGACCTACATCACTCACCTATTGTAAAGGAGACAATACCAAAGATGACGGTTTTTAACGAGGCAAAGGCCACACTTCAGACATTTAAATTTGGTCATTTGAGATATCATAGATATACAAAGGCTAAGTTTTGTGAATATCAAATGAAAGCTTCAGGCGCTGGAGAGTACATTAATTCAAATAATGCAATTTTTGGCAATTCAAGGGCCGTAACTCCCAGCATTAATTATCCAATTTGGCCAGTTTGATTTGATTCGGTTTGAATATTTAGCGTACTGTTTATGCTAATGGTGGCTAACAGAAGATCAGTTGACCACTTTCCTATGATCCTGAAAGGTTAACCAATACTCGTGTACACCTATCTCCACAGATTACTGTTAACTTTCTCACTCGAATTAGCAGTGAGATGATTGACAATGAGATGCAATGAATTATATAAAAAAACACTGACTAGCCGAAGGGAACCTACTGGCAAACTTTTTCACGTAAAAATTTTGGAGAGAGAGGGACTTGAACCTACAACCTTAGCTATGAGAAGTGATCTTGAGATGGCGCCTTAGACCACTTGGCCTCAGAGGGAACCTATTGGATTGATAGCCAGAAGTGCTACTGACTGAGCTACCCGAGCCTTTGTCCACAGTATTATGGTTATATAACTACTATGTACTTGGATTGGCGATGACTAAATGGAAAATGCTGGTGCTACAGTGCACAGATGGTCAAACAGGGAACTTTTATTGTCATTAGGGTAATAACTATAGACATATATGATCCAATTTGGGCAGTTCAAATACCTGTCCTAGATATTATATGATTATATAACTACTAAGAAAGTTAGGCAAAATAATAAAAAATTCAGATGCACACAACAAAAAGTTTACGGACAGTCAGGGCTATCAGAATAACTCATCTTGAGTTTTGCTACAGTGTTCTCAAAAATGAAAAAGAAAGCCAAAAATGTTATTGATTTGAAGTTTACATTTAAAATAGAGAGTTTGTCTAACATGATATATTGAAAATAGAATGTTTTGTGCCAATTCTAAAATTTTTGAAAAAGAACTGATATAGTGATACTGCCTTAAGTTTTGCTTAAATAATGCGAATAAGCCCTGTGTTGGGGGCATTTGTGGTCAAATCACGCTGGTTCAAGAATGTCTAAGATCTTGTGGTTATTTAACTGCTGTGCAAGTTTTGTTAAGATTCAATGAAAATCGCGTCAACACCATTTTTCCTATATAACTCTATGTTAAACAGTGACCCCTGTTGCAGCCCCAAATTTGACCCAAGGGACCCCAATTCAACAAATCTTTTTAGGGGATTTCCATTCAATGCAACATGTACTATATCTAAGGTCTTGGCCTTAAACTTTCAGAGAAAATGTTTTTTAAAATTTTGCTTAAAATGTGCTTATAAGACTTGTAGTGGGGGCATTTGTAGTTGAATGACGCTAGTTCAAGAACTTGTCCTAGATCTTGTAGTTAAATAACGGCTGTGAAAATTTGGTTAAGTTTCAATAAAACAATGGGGCTGCTATCGCTTCTACAACATTTTGTCCTATATAACTGTATGTAAAACAGTGACCCATGTTGCGGCCCCAAATTTGACCACAGATGCCCAAATTAAACAAATCTTTAAGGGGACCTCCATGCAATGCTACTTGTAAAATATCTAAGGTCTAGGCCTTAAACTTTTCGAGAAAATGTTTTTTAAAGTTTTGCTAAAAATGTACTTATAAGCCCTGTGGCGGGGGCATTTGTAATCGAATGACACTAGTTCAAGAACTTGTCCGAGATCTTATGGTTATATAACTGCTATGCAAGTTTGGTTAAGATTCAATGAAAAATGAAGGTGCTATCTTGTCTACTAACATTTTCTCTATATAACTCTATGTAAAACAGTGACCCCTGTGGCAGCCCCAAATTTGACCCAAAGGGACCCAACTTCAACAAATGTTTTAGAGGACCTCCATGCAATACTTCATATAAAGTATGTAAGTTAAAAACCTTGAACTTTCAGAGAAAATGTTTTTTGAAGTTTTGCTTAAAGGGATTATATTGGCAATTAACACAAACACGCTGTTAATCCAGAATTTTCCTGTATGCAGTGTGCACAAATTGCTTTTGTATTGACGTATAACCATTATTTACTTGAAAGTTATCAAATTAACAGTAATTGAATATTGACCAAAACTTTAATACGTCCCGCAATAAAGTATTGCCCAATGTTTACATTGAACTCGGTAAACTGCCTCGAAACCGAGATCGGGAACGAGTCTTCACAATGTTGTCCGATGATTGATCGGAAACCCGAAAGCGGTTCGTTGAAAATGGAGAATGCAAACAAAAACAAAAAATGTGGCTTCAGAAACCCGATGTTTGTAATAAACAGGTTATGCAATTAGACACTTTAGACGCATATATCTCTAAGTTATAAGTGTATCTTCATTCTGGGCGTGTGTATTTAGGACAGGGAATTGATGGTTATATGCCAATATAATCCCATTAAAATGTGCTTATAATCCCTGTAGGTGGGGGTGGGGTCATTTGTGGTCGAATGAAGCTGGTTCAATAACTTGTCCAAGATCTTGTGGTTATATTATTGCTGTGGAAGTTTGGTTTAAATTCAATGAAAAATGAGGGTGCCATCACATTGACAAGAAAAAGGTTACGGACGGATGGACAATTTACCATGATTGATTTGGGACTTATGAAAAAAAATATTTTGACATATATTTAACAAATTCTTGATTTTCACCTAGTATCAATGTGCAAATCTTATATTGAAAATTTTGGTAAACATTTAAATCAATTCACTGAAAATCTATTGCAGGTGGTGTACATGAAATTTTGAATAGATGTTAAATTGCAATAAAGGACTGCACAATGTTCAAATTGAGGAATACAAATGTTCAAAGCCAAATCATTCACCTGAACTTGTACTGAGAGTAAACAATTATTACTTCAAAGGCACATGTATAAGACTGGGTTATCACAAACAGACTAATTTTCATGCACTTACCCAGATTGGCACAGTAGAGCCATCAAGTTAAAACAAGAGATGGATTGATCATTGTTGCATTTCTGATAGGCACACTAGAACTATCAAGTTAGAACAAGATATTGATCGATCATTGTCACACTTTTTGATAGTTAACAACAGCTATGTGTCGCAATGTCGTCTAGTATCTGCAAACACAGTCACTCTTTTGCCTTTCTTTTAATTATTTTTTCCTATTTTTATAAAAATGTTGTATTCTATAATACTTTCTGAATTAGTGCAAAATAAAGGTCACATTATTTATATAATTATAAAAATGCTGAATCGATAAAAATTAAAATAAAAAAACTAAATGAGAACTAAAATGCATAATATGATAATTGATATTTTGAAGAACTGAAAAAAAAAACCCAAAAAGAAACAAACACAAATAAGTATCCATAGTTGTCATCTCCATAACATCAAAACCATCACTGCTGTGTTTTGTTAATATTTTTCATCAACATTTCTTGTCCACAGCTAATACATGGGCATCAGACAGATTATTTATTGTATTTATCAATAATATATATTCATATTTATGTATTCCTTACAATATACAAATAACTCAATACTAAAGAACGAGAAAAATACTGCAGCTTGTGAGGAGAAAATATGACATACAATAAACTCAAATGAGAACAATATCAAGTCATATTCAAAGCAAAATAATATGAACATACCAAGCTTTTCAGAAATCTCACATAGAAGCAGACATCGCTGGACAAGCAAGAAATACAAAGTCGTGTTCACCTCTGTCATCACCACGTTCACAATAGAAATCATATTGGAGCACATGTATACATAGATTGATACTTCCAACCAGAAGTAATCCAGTATTTGCCAGCCATTAGTTTACATCATCTTAAAAGCAGCAGATAACAATGCAAGAGTTCACTTAGTTGTCTTTATTTTTCTCCTCTTTTTAAATAGGTTATAGATTGTGGTTCAACACCACTTTAAACAAGTTATGTATTGGATCCAGTTTTATCAATGGAGGTTTGGCAAGTAACAGGTAACTCTCACATGAAGTCTTTGGACAGAGCTGAGCCCTAAACCCACAACAAACCCTTAGACACAAAGTCATAGAGGGTAGTCTTTAATACACACAGTTTTTGAAAAATAATATCACTACAAGATGTTGCAGTACAACATGATTGATGGAGTACAAACCTGGTAAATACCAAATTTATATTGAATAGGACTAAAAAGACCTAGAACTATCCTCTAAATGATAAGCGAAAAGCCGTTTACCAAGTCTTTGGTACGACCCAGCTGGGAATCGGACCCACAACCTCCCTCATGCAAGGTGGACGCTCTACCCCTTGACCATTGCTGTAGTTTCAATCAATTAAAAAATACATACATATATACATGTATATACAGAAAGTGTAAATTGTAACCTGTTTAATGTTCTCCATAGAAACAAGCAGGTGTGTAAGTGAAGGCTGAGTGGGGTTTAACACCATGATACTCATGATAGTTTATATGTTATCCTCCTTTATTGGTGGAGCAACACCTCAGAGAGCAGATCCATTGTCCAACCGACCTCAGCGGTGAAAGACAAGTAATCTTAGAATCAATCAATCATGGAAGATCCCACCCAAAACAGATTTGTTTAGTAATCTATTGCATATGACATAACTGCTGCTTCTATCTGATGTCTTACAGTCAAAACTTTTACAAGCAATAAAGAATATTCCTCACCATGAGTCGCATCATCAGAATTCCATGAATCAGGTGTTGAGTTATCTTAGTAAAGTCCCTATATCTCACATGAATGATTGTACATGGTGGTGCCACATTGATTGTCTCTCATTACCAGTTGTACAGGGTGGATTACAAAGGTTCTTTCAATAACTAAATGAATATAATCTGAAACTGAAAAAAAAAATAAAAATTTTTATAACAACAATTCTGAAATTATGTTTTTGTAAATTGCAACAATGTGCAAATCATATAAAAGTCAAGCAAGGTCACATTATTTTCCTTAAAAGAATTTAAAACTGCAGGAATTTGATAAAATAAAACTTCATCTTTAAGCAAACTCCTAAAAACAACAACAATAAACTAAATGTAAAATGAATGAATGAATTTTGGTTTTACAGCATACCAACACATTACAGGTTATATGACTTTAACAGGAAGGACAATTCAAGGTTCACTCTCCACGAAAAAAACAACAAGGTTAACAATAAATTGAAAAAACACACAAAAAAAATAATATCAACAAATGAATATGCTGAATGGACCCAAAGCCTGATACCTGGAGAACTGCAAAGTTTCAGCAAATTCTAACCAAATACTCAACTTCTCAGCTCTTGCGATATGCATGAGCGAGTGTTCTTATTCTTTGTCATCCCTCATTTAGCACCCTTGAAATACACAATAGTTGGTTATTTAATCACAATAATGGACATGACATTCTGAGGATCCCTATCCCTTTGCAGATATTGATACTATTCTTACTCTGAATATCAAAAATTACAACATAAATGAAATATTCTTGCCATCACTCATTCGGCACCCTGGAACAACACAGGGGTATGAAATTTAACAACAATAATTGACATGACACCAATTCTGAGGATTCCTGTAGAGATTGATAGTGATTCTTTTCTTTAACTCTCAACATCAACTACATACATAGAACTAAAGGGGTTGGTATTTTAACAACAATAATGAACATGACAACAAAAGGCCTGAAATTGCTCTACTTTCACAATCTTAACCCTCTTTGGGGGTCGTTCTAACTCATTATGGATAAATATCCACACCACACCCTTACTTATTAAAAAGTTAATTACTATGAAAAAGAAATACTTTACATTCCCATACTATTCATCTGAAAAATAATATAGCCCCAGTACAGGACCCTTATACATCTCAGCCCCTTGATTTGTCAAAACTTCACTCCCCCACTCAAAGGGATTTGCTATGAGCAGAAAATGCTATAGATTTTAAACACTATTAGAAGTTATTTTGTACACATGGATGCGAAAATGAAAAAAATCAGTTTTCCCCATAATATTCCAATATAAAAGTAAAGGTCACCTTACAGGTTCCCTTTATATCCCAGTTCCTTGATTTGCAGAATCTTCAATTCCTTACACATGTAAGGATAATTTGTCATATATGAACAAGATTGACTAAAAGGTGCTATGACTAGTAGATGCATCAGATCTCCAACTGAATAACAATTCTATACAAATAAATGAACAAATCAGAATTTTCAGTTTTCCACAGAGGCCCTATAAATACTAATCCCTTGATTTGTACAAACCTCTACTAATAGGGATCATATGTGAACAAATTTGACTTTAATACTGGTCAGACGATTTTTGAAATAGTCAATTTTAACCATTTTGTGATCCCTACTGGCCCCCTTTGGAAAGTCAATCCTTCTTATTGAACAAAATCTTATTTGCTACGACTAGAAGATACTTCAGAACTCATTCATAAATTGATGACAAAATAGGATTTTTCTTTTTCCCATAATATTCCTATGTACAATTCCCCTTACAGGGACCCTATAAATATAAGCCCCTTAATTCTTATCTTCATTGAAAGCCCTACACATAGGGATAATTTATTCCAAATATGAAAAAAAATCTTCTGTAGTCTCCTATGCAATAGAAACACCCATTTTAAGTTTAATTTTCCAAGTGGTTTCAGAGAAAGTGCTGCCAATGGAGGAATGACTACAGATAACAGACAATGCACCATCGCAGTATGGCCAGTAGAGTGAAAAATGAATAATAGACTCCAACACCCCTTCATAGGATTTTCATCTCTCTGTAAATTGAATGATACTACTCATACAACTAAAACATTCTTCAATATTACAAGATAGCCAGTCTTGCCCTTAATTGCTCACCTGTGGCAGAGGAGACAATTTTTGCAGGTGCTAGAGTGTATAAATTCATTAAATTCAAGGACCATCACATCCAACATTAATTATCCAATTTGGTCAGTACAAAAACTTGTCAAAGATAATATGGTTACCTAAGAACTGGGTAAGTTTAATGAAGATCAAATATAAACTATGAGTGCTAGAGTGTACACACAATTTTTGACAATTCAAGGACCATAGTGCTGACAATATTTATCCGATTGGCCAGTTTAAGAACTTGTTCAACATAGTATGGTTACACACAATAACTGTGTAAGTCTGGTAAAGATTACATGAAAACTGCAAGCGCAATATGCACACAAGGTCAAATAACACAATTTTTGACAATTCAAGGGCCAAACTCCAATACTAATTATCCAATTTGGCCAGTTCAAAAACTTGTACTGGATCATATTGGTTATATAAACACTGTGTTAGTTTAATGAGGATCAAATAAAAACTGCAAAGGCTAGAGTGTACACAAAATCAAATTACGCATTTTTGAAGATTCAAAGGCCATAACTTAAGATGGTTATATAACTACTATGTAAGTTTGGTGGACATCAAGTGAAAGCTGCAAGTACTATAATGCACACAAGGTCAGATAACGTAATTTTTGCGATTCAAGGGCCATAACTCAGACATTAATTACCTGATTTGGCCAGTTCAAGAACTTGTCTTTAGCTTTTATGGTTCTATAACAACGGTGTACGTTAGGTGAGAATCAAATGAAAAATGCTGGTGCTAGAGTACACACAAGGTCAAGTAGTGCAGTTTTTGACAATTCAAGGGCCATTACTCTGACATTAATAATTCAATTTGGCCAGTTCAAGGACTTGTCCGAGATATGGTTATATAACGACTGAATAAGTTTAGTGAAGATCCAATGAAAATTGCAGGTGTTAGAGTGCACATAACAAAAAGTTCACGGACGGACCATGTACGACGGACAACATGCAATCAGAATAGCTCACCTTGAACTTTGCTCAGGTGAGCTAAAAATAGATATTTTCCATGATTTTTTTATCAAAAATAAGGCGGTTTAAATATTTTTATAACAACAATTCTGAAATTATGTTTTTGAAAATAGTAACAATGAGCATATCATATAAAAGTCAAGCAAGGTCACAAAAACATTTCTAAATAAAGCACTTTAAAGATGCAGCAATTTGATAAAATAAAACGTTATCTTAATGCAAAATCCTAAAAACAACAACAATACAAGTGTAATATAATGAATGAATTTGTGTTTAACAGCTTAACACATAAAAGGTTATATGACTTTAACAGGAAGGACCATTCCAGGTTCACTATCCACAACAAAAACAACAGATTAACAAACAAATTGGAGAAGAAAAAAAAACAATTAAAAAAATATTAACAAACGAATATGCTGAATGCGCCCAAAGCCTAATACCTGGAGAACTGCAGAGTTTCAGCAAATTCAAACCAAATACAAAATTTCCCACTCTTGCGATGTGCATGTGCTATAGTGGTCTTATTCTTTGGCACCCTGGAACAACACATGGGTATGAAATTTAACCACAATAATGAACATGACACCCATTCTGAGGATTCCTATCCCTCTGTAGAGATTGATAGTGATACTATTCTTGCTTTCAACAACAAACATATTACAACAGAGATGAAATATTCTTGCCATTACTCATCTGGCACCCTTGAACTACACAGGGTTTGTTATTTTACCGCAATAATGAACATGACAATTTGATAGTTTTGCTACTCATATCCTGAACCACACAGCTATAAAGTGTGAAAAGTGTTGCCCAATATATTAACATATGATACTCAAACATAGAAAACAAGTTTGTAAAACAAGAAGACAATCACTCATCAGTGGCACAGGAGACCATGACAAATAAACCAATTGACGTAAAAGTCAAGTCACAACTAGGTTGATAAAATAAAAAGTACATGTATCTTATTTCTTGTTAACAAACCAAGACAAGTGACTTGTGAATATTATTTATCAATACGTCTATTGACATGAGATATAAAGCAACCTAATTCATGTCAACAAACCAAGACAAATGATTTGTGAACATTATTTATCAATACGTCTATTGACATGAGATATAAAGTAACCTAATTCATGTCAACAAACCAAGACAAGTGACTTGTGAACATTATTTATCAATACGTCTATTGACATGAGATATAAAGCAACCTAATTCATGTCAACAACCAAGACAAGTGACTTGTGAACATTATATATCAATACAACTATTGACACAAGATACAAAGTAGCCTAATTCATGTCAACAAACCAAGACAAGTGACTTGTGAACATTATATATCAAAACAACTGTTGACACAAGATACAAAGTAACCTAATTCATGTCAACAAACCAAGACAAGTGACTTGTGAACATTATTTAACCATACACCTGTTGATACAAGAAACATGTACAATGCAACTTATTACATGTTAACAAACAAAATCAATCACCTTGCAGAAATTTAAACAGGACTCTTGGTTTCCAATATCTTCTGCACATGAAAATAATGGTACAGTGGCCCGTTGCACTAAGTTTTATAAGTATATGTATAAGATTTTTGTACAAAAAAGTAATGACACATACAGAATTTATTAACACAAAGGTACTGCAGATTTTAACAAGAGCTGTCCATAAGACAGCACGCTCAACTATTCAAATCATATTGTCACTAAAGTACAAATTTTGATTGAGACTAATGACCAATCTAAGTAAGCAACAGTTATCTTATTGAAATGAATATTACTTTTTGTATATACTTGGTATTCATAAAAAATTTAATTTGCGTATAGAACAATGTTCAAGGAGTGTATGTTCATAGTTAAACGATCATACCTGATTTAGTTAATGCATTATCAACAATTAGTAACCTGTATCATCAGTAGGCAGGGCAACATCAATTTCGAGTTATATGATGCTATTTTACTCTGTATCAAAATCACGTTTATCACTAAATTACAGCGAAAATTGTAATAGATAATGTCAATTTTTTTAAAAAAAATATTCTCTATTGTGATTGATATACTTCAATGTGGAACAAATTTCTTTCACAGCCAAACACTTGTTCACATCAATCAGTTCTTTCTCACCCCCTGCAAATTTGTCATACCTGATGTAAATCGTTTTTTAGACATTGTAGGATCTCCAAATACATTTTGAATCTCATTCATAACTTTATTTTTACGTTTGGTCATTAATAATAAGAATTTTATTTCACAATGTTGATTATCTGCCACTTTAGCTACTTGTAAGCAATAATAAGTGCTTGATGTCACATGTGATGTCAAGACATATGCATGACGTCACGAGTAATTAACAGTCCTATTTGATTGCCTACACCAATTTCTAACTCTTTGTGATAGTTAATAAGGGAAATATAAGGATCTGAATAACAAGAAAAATGAAATTTGCCGCGCCTATACAAACTTAACGTTGCTTTAGCAACCATATTTTTGTTCACTCTATTGCAATGTTTCCGAAAGGTTTGCCGAGTCATACCAAGACATGCATCTACTGCTGGTCATTGAGATATTCATGATAATAAAAAAAATTATGAGTATTAAAACTGTCAATCATATACATTTAGTGTTGGTGATATATGGACTTGATGGTACTTTCATGTAAAATGCTTAATCTGTGTGTGAAGTTTCATTGCAATTCATCATGCAATTGAGTCTGTGATAGAACCTTGCATGCAAAACTTTAACCTAGGTTTGACACAGACACTCATGCCAGGTCGAGTATAAAAGCTCTGCCTATTCTTTGAACAGTCAAGCTAAAAAGGTAAATTATTGAAAAGGCTATCGAAATGTCTTAAGATGTTGTTTGTGAAACACTAAATGGGTTCCCTTACTTCAGTATTACACATACACCAATGGGTATTTAAGTGTCTAGGATTTAGTGTTAGTAATTTTTGTGGATGGTTGAAACTCAGTTCAATTCATCATGTAGCTGTTTCTAGACACATGAAAAACAGCTTTTATGTGGCTTAAACTAAACCCCTGTTGTGTGGATAGTAATCTGCTGGCACAAATAAGCCACTTAAATATTTATTTGTTAGAACGTCCGTTTTGTCTTTGTCTATTGCTGCAACTATACATATTGTCTTTGTCCATAGCTGCAACCATGTCTTGTCTTTGTCCATAGCTGCAACCATACCTCTAGCAAGTCATCTGATACCTTCTATGGTCCTATTTAAGTGCCAAGCTTTCTGAACACACAGATCCTAAAAAGAAAAGAAAGAGAATTATGAAAATAAAATAAATTGTATTGTTGAATTGTCCTATAAAGAGAGTCCAGAACTATCATTTAGAAGTTCTCCTTTTCTTAGCTGTAAACAAATCATCTATTTCTGAGACAGAGTTTACAAAATATTGAGTATATGATACAATTGTTAAATATTTGACAATAATTGCATATCGAAGTTTTCAAGCTTTAGTAGATACAAAATCTGATCATGAAACTAAAATTCTAATCGTACTTTCACATATGTATTTAAGGCATTTTCATCGGTGAACGCTAATGTTTTAGAGACATTTATTTTTCTATATATATGAAATATTTTTATATACAATTCTGGAAAAGCCCTAAGTGGAAAAGTTTTGATGTAACGAACAGATTTTCTAAAATAGTGTGAAAACTTTTCCTTACTGTCAATCATATAACAGAACAGCGACATAAATCGGTGTTCAGATAAATAGATCAGTTAATTGGGGGAGTTGTGTAAGCAGGCCATGCGTCACATGATTGTTTCATCACACTTTTATAAGCAAAGGAACGATGACAGAGGCAATGTTTTCACGGATAATTTGGGATTAAAACTTATAACAAAGAAATTAAATTAAAGTTACAGGTATAGCAATTTACAGACTTAAATGACAAAGAGAGCAATCATTTCTTTTAATTATTTATTTCATTGTCAATATAACTACGATAATATTAGAGGATATCCAAATGTTTAATCTTTGTTGCGTTTAACATTTGTATTATCGTTTTGTATTGTTCGTCCTGTTGTGTCCATGTATCGTTTCATTTATTGTTTCATTTGCATTTTTAGTCCATTTGTATAACGTTTAAAACACGTTTGATATTTGTTTAGTTTGTGTCCGTTTGGTGTACTAGCATGGATTACAGTCTGTAAATGCAGGGGACACCTCATCATGACATGTTGATCACTTTTGTCAAGATATTTTAAAATCCCTCCATTGAAAGTGTGGCCATGACCTCTGAAGTAAGGTTCTGGGTCTTACATGCTTCACATCCTCATGTCATGTTGATCAATTGGGCCAAGTGTTTTTGAATCCATCCATGTATGACAAAGTTACAGACAGGACTTAAAATCTTAAATGGACTCATGTATGTTGATCATTTGTAGCAAGTATTTATAAAATCAACCTATACATAACAAAGTTACAGGCCAGATACGAAATATTGGATGGAAGGATAAACAGAGACTGCCATTACTGCCATCCAAAAATTATTTTTTTTTGGGGGGGGGGGGGGGAGATGGGCATAAAAATAATGCTAATGTGTTAAATGTAAATGTAACCAATAGCAACCTGTATCAAGTCACCATCTTCATATTCATTACTGTATGAGTTATATTAAATTATTCAGCTTGACAGATAAGTTCAGATCTTCAGTGAATTAACCTATATCAGACTGTTCTTAAAAAATAAATTGTTTGCCGATCTCCTCACTCAAAATTGCAGCTACCCAAGTATTTTTATTGACTTTCAAAGAGTTTTTTTCATGATTGCTGTCCATTTTTCTATACAAAACAAAAACTTGACTAAAAAAAAAGAAAAGAAAAGCTACCTACCTACCCGCATGAAAAATACTGGGTTGGAGCACAGCAAACATATATTTTTTAAGGATGGCCTCAAGTTTCCTGTGATGACCCAATAACTTGACAAATCTCACAATAAAACTTCATCTGGTACCTGACTCTGTATACGGCATCACTGTATCCCTCTGGTACCCGACTCTGTATACGGCATCACTGTTTCACTCTGGTACCCGATTGTTGGTACAGAAATCATATATGGGATCTCTGTTTCCTCTGCGATTCTGCTTCCTTCACAGCTAAACCACATCTGATGATCAGCTGTTCATATTCGTTTGGATACTTTACAAAAATTGAGGATGTTGTTAGTCTTCTAAAAATTCTTCTACCACAGTCTGTGAAAAAAAAACAATATATTTGTCACACATTGTTCTTATTTTTAAATCTCTGAATAATTGATACTGTGATAAAGTACTGAAATTTTGTGATATAATGACCTTCTGTGTTGTTCATAACAAAGTCCCTAAACATCCAGTGTTTTCTCCAGAGCGCGTTTCTTATGTTTTTGATGCAATTAAATCTCATTTGACGCAATCAAGTTTGCTCAGTGCATCCACTATGACACAACCTTAAAAAATACAGAAATTATTCAAGTTTTTCATATTTGTTTACTTGCTTTCTCCCATCGATAAAAAAAGTTATTTTTAAAATGCTGTCCATTTTGACAGGGCAACTCTGATCACGTGGTTAAACTGAGTTACATAAACGCTTTAATTTGTTATATATGCACTATACTGATGCTATCGCATAGACGATTATGACCACACACGTTATTTATGGAACTTATCTTTGAGTACAAACATACGCTGCAACAATAACACCAGTTTTTAAGTTGATGTTATATAAAGATGAAATGTGGAAATATTGAAACTTTTAAAAAAAGAAGTCGTATTATTTTACTGTTTAAAATGTACAGATGATACTCGATCCGAGTAACTTTTTAATTTGTTTCATAAGGTATCAAGACACGCATGCGCGACTTTCTAATACCAATTTAAACATTGGCCAGTCCATGTTTTACGACAGTCCTGGGACCTCCCAGCGCTGTTTATGTTTTAAAAAAATGATTACCTAGGTACATAAATTTAATTAATTATTCTTCAGTAACCACTAAAATGTTTTAATTTTTTTTTTTAATTAGAAGGTAACATTACTTTAAAATTAGTTTACTAAGAGCAAGAACAAATACACTTCTTAGAAAATGAACTCAACAACAGTTTTGTTTTCAGCTCAGCTAAAATATTGAAATTAATATTTGAGTGTTTTTAGAGAATAGTTAGGGCCATGATAATTTAGCGGGGGCCATGACAATTGAAAAGTTAATGTCGCTCACTGCGATTTTGAAGGAAGACAAATAGTTTCTAGTTATTGTAAATTGTTGTCATAAGTGAAACATTCTTTTAAATAAATTGTTTTGATGTTGTTAATGTTAAGTTGCAGTTTTGATTTTTTTTTTAATTTTTGTGAAACAGGAAGTAAAACTGTTTTAGTAAAATATGTCTTTTATACCTCTATTTATTCAAATTCATTAAGTTTAAGACTAATCAACTGATGACTCCCAGATTTTTAAAATGACCAACGGATTCTTAGTCAGGGGGTCATGACCCCTTAAAAATTGAAGCTGGAGAAAACACTGAGATCAATTATTTTAATTAAATTATCTTTAATGCAATTTCTAGCTGTTTTTCCATAAATATTGTAAATATATATTTTTGCTGTATATTGAACATATATGCTGAATAAGACTACTACTTCTACTCATTGCTGAGGTCCTGAGTTCTGGACCAATCCAGTCCAATGCTAGATCCGAGAAGGATGGTTGTTCTATTCGTATTCATTCTAAAGTCTCCCTCCACCAATAAAAACAAATGCAATTCATAACCTGTAATGTGTTCAAAGTGGCAGTAATCTCTACTTCACCACACCTTTACAGGGTTTAAACTATTCTGATTTATGTGATCTTACCTGTGTATCTGCCAAGAGGAAGACTATGTTAGTACTTCACGCTGGCCGCATCATACAAGACGTCATGGAAGATTGGAGACGTCGCCTCGGCTCTGCTCTGCTTTATCTTGAGGCATTTATAACCACAAATATGTGCACTCAACCTGAAATATTGAAGGAGATATTTAAGAACAAATAAATGGGTGAATTTATGAATGAATAAATGACCACAGCTGTATATTGCCTCGACATTCCTATATAATACATACCTTAATATGGCAGGCCAATACGCAATATAATACACTGCTAAAGTTTAGAAAACAATCTTACTTTTACTTTGGAGTTCATTGATATTTAACTTTGATATGTGTTGCTTTGAACGATGACAATATGACTGTATTGCAATTTGAGACATTGATAAAACACACAGTTGTAGAACTTATCATTTTACCAATATCTTTGTATACTGTATGGCATAATTATTACTTATAACTGAATTGCTGACATGTAGTTCCGTATTTTGTCATTAATGACTGGAACTGTCTTAATAGGCTAACCATGTAACAGAGTTCTGAAGGAGTAACACCATCTTTATGTATCAAGAATAAAAGGGCTCATAGCTGCCTAAAATCAAAATGTAGTTATCCCACTTGGTCCTTTGAGTCCCCTTTATGGTAGTGAACATTCACATTTAATTTCATAGATGTATAGGTAGTGGTTTCCGAGATATAAACATTATGACCAGTGTTTTCTCAAGAGCATGTTTTTTGCTTTTTCTTTCTTCTTATTAAATCTCATTTGAATGAATCAAATTTGTGTCCACACTTTGATGCAACAATAAAAAATACAGAAATTCAAATTAATATGTTTACAATCAGCAAGTTGCTTTCTTCTATCGATAAGGAGTTGCAATTTTTACAATGCTGGCTGTTTTGACAGGTCATGTGGTTTGATTCAGAGACAACCCGGTCACATGGTTATACCGAGTAAATTAACCCTTAAATTTTGTTATATGCACTATACTGATGCAATCGCATAGGTGATTATGATCACATGCGTAATTTTCCGCGAAGCAAAATGGAACAACAATCAAAACGGCATCTCACCAGTTTCTTTACAAAAACAGATAATAACAAGAAAAAGAAATGTCACTGATAAGTGTCACATGCCCCCCACAAGTGGTCTGTGAAATAACCATATATAAGTAGTAGTTCAAGATGAAAAATATTGTGTATATTATTTATACCTTGCGATTTGTTTTTTTATTTATTGTCAGTTACACTCTTCTGTATCAAACATGGAATAAGGTTTTATATTTAAATTGTGTCCAAAACTTTCTTTTTATTTAAACAGTGACCTTTAAGATACGTGTTTGGATGTTATGCACAACATGTCGTAATGTCATGTTGATAATTTGCGGTTCTATCCATAAAAGACAAACTTACAGGGCAGACACGAAATCTGAAACCAACTGAAAGTGTTATAAACAGGCTGAAAGTGTGAGCTTGACTTCTGAGTTAGTGTTTGGAGTAAAAGCACCACACGTCGTCATGTCATGTTGATAAAATTAGTACTTTTTTGTTTAAAATCCATGGATGACGGAAAGCAAGACCTTGACCTTTGTGGTATGGGTGTGGATCTTACACCCAGCACCTGGACATGGTATGGTGGTGATGTGTTTTTGAAATGTATCCATAGGTGACAAAGTTACAAACCGGACACGAAATCTCAAACAGACTGAAAGTGTCGTCAAAGTTAAATTGTGACCTTGACCTTTGAAGTGGTCCAGTCTTGGTGTAACGGTGACATGTCGTCATGTTATGTTGACCATTTGTAGCAAGTATTTATAAAATCCATCTATGCATGGCAAAGTGACAGACCGGACACGAAATCTCACATAGACTCAAAGTTTTGTCAAACAAACTCAAAGTGTGAACTTGACCTTTGAGATACGGGTGTGGGTCTTATTTGCGACATGTCATCATGTTATGTTGATCATTTGTAATAAATGTGTTAACAAAATCCATCTATGACAAAGTTACAGGCCGGACACGAAATACCAGACGGAATGACGGATGGACAGACAGACGGACGCTGCGATTACTATATGCCACAAAAATTGGGGGGGGGGGGGGGGGTAAAAAAATTAAAGTGTGACCTTGACCTTTGAGGTAAGATTCTGGGTCTTACACGCGACCCATCGTCATGTCATGTTGATCAATTGATAAATTGAGCCAAGTGTTTTTGAAATCCATCCATTTATAATAAAGTTACAGACCAGACTTGAAATCTCAAACACGACTCAAAAGTGCTGACAAAGAAACTCAAAGTGTGACCTTGACTTTTGAGGTACGGGTCTAGGTCTTACGTGCGACATGTCATCTTGATCAATTGAGCCAAGTTAAAGACAGTCACAGACCAGACACACAATATCAAAGAAATTGAAAGTGTGACCTTGACCTTTGAGGAAAGGTTCTGGGTCTTACATGAGACATTTAATTATGTCATGGTGATCAACTGAGCCAAGCGTTTTTTAAAATTTATCCATAGGTGACATTAAGTAACTGACCGGATACAAAATCTCAAACAGAATGAAAGTGTCGTCAAACATAGATGAATTGTGACCTTCAGCTTTGAAGTGGGAGTCTGGGTGTTGCACGCGACACATTGTCATGTTATGTATATCATTTGTAGCATGTATTTATAAAATCCATCAATGCATGACAAAGTTACAGGTCGGACAAGAAACCTCACACAGACACAAAGTATTTTAAAAATGACATCCAGATTTTTAGTCAGTTTGATGACTCTCAAAAAATTGGAGCTGGAGAAAACACTGTATGTCAATTTTTTTTTAAAAAAAAAACAATATATACATGTATTCCCCTTTTACAAAGAAATTCAAGATAGAAATAGACAAACCCCTGGAATGGATCAAATTTGACCCCAGGGTGTTTCTTAACAAACATGATGATATGAACACTTTTTAAAAAATTTAACACACAAAATAAATTCAAGGTAATGGAGTGTTTAACTAGCAGTGCTTTGAATAACTTTTCTAATCTGGAACCCAAAGCCTTAAAGTGGTGAGATTGGTATACTCAAACCAGAAATTCCAAAATTACTGAAAAACCAGATATGTATGTACCTGCATCTGTACAAGACAGTTCCTCTGTTGTTGTATTTGTAACAGGAAGGCAGGGGTGTTGACAGCGCTCTTGTCTTGTATCCTCTGTATCACTGTGTCTGCCAACATCCAGCACTATAAAAAGTCGATCAATATTCACATTTCACAACAAATAAAAGTTCTGTCACAAATGAAACAAGAAATGCCACAGAAGTTGTCTGTGAATGTAAAGATATACATCAGGACTATCTTAGTATTTTACAGTGACTTGCAGGAGAACTATTATGCCTGGTGGACTAAACCACCAATGTAAATGTAATAGCAATAATCAGCTGCTCGTGACGGGTCGGGAGTTCAAACCTCTGTATGGCCAATAAACAACACTGCATCTCATTGTTAACTTGTTCATCTCACACTGCTGAGTTAAGTGGGAAGGTTATCAGTTACTTGCAGAAATGTGTGTTGTGCTCAAGTAAAGGTTAACCTTCCAGAGAGAGTGGTTGGGTTAACTGATTTTTTGTTAGCCCTCGATGGCATAAAAATTAAGCTAAATATTCAAATAAATCAAAACAGTCTCTTGGTTAATACCTCAGGATTCATGAAAAATATTAAAACTTTTTCATACATCATAAATGATTGTTAATGTAAATAATACTAACAGGAACCAAACCAAACTGATGCTGTATTATTTGAAACTTAATACTAGAAGGTAAAATAACTAGATCTATCATGTGATTATCACAAAATTTATGCCACAAAATGTTGATAATGTATGAAACATTTCAAGTCAATCTTTAAAATTGTGGAAGAAGTCTGCTTCACAAGAATTGCAATATGGTAACAAGGGCAGTAACTCTGCTTGAAATTAAGTCAGTGTCACTAAAATTGTCCCAATCACATCTATACTTAATGCTGATCATATATCAGGTATGCAATGTACCAAGTCAATCACCTTAAAACTGTGTAAGTAGTTTGCGCCACAAGAAATGCATCAATTGGCAAATATGGCAATATTACTACAGACTGACCGACACAGCGACTCCTATATCCCCCCTCTCAAACTTTGTGTATAATAATAAGTGGAAATGAATATCTGAGAGATGAAAAATGTACAAGTTAATGAAGGTAGTGTGATAAAATCCCTATTCCTGATTTCATTATACATATTTTACCAAGATTGCAAAGAAACCTCACAGCTTATGTAAATCTCTGGAGTCTGCTTCCTCATAGACAGAACCAGTAGTGTGTGTTGTATTTCAGAGGCCATCAGATTGAACATTGGAACAAATCCCACAACAGTGGCTAACATGTTATCCGCTACACCAATGCCTTGCTGGTTACTAGTTCCATTTGCAGTTATTTATACATGACAGTATCCTCTGTAATTATTAATAAAAAACAAAACTATTTGTGTTACAAACCTTCAAAATGTCTGTTTCTTCTTAATTACACTCCAGGACTGTATCACATAGCAGCTGACTTTTTTTTGTAATTTACTTTTTTTTCCTCTGACAGTATGAAGATCTCTGTAGGACTATCAACTGTCAGGTTTAGGGTTTGGTTCTGAAGTACCTACAATATATTTACAGTGTTATAAATGTGCTAGCTCTAATATGTTCTGGTAGGTTTAGGACATTTGGTTCTGAAGTACCTACAATATATTTACAGTATTACAAATGTGCTAGCTCTAATATGTTCTGGTAGGTTTAGGACATTTGGTGCTGAAGGACCTACAATATATTTACAGTATTACAAATGTGCTAGCTCCAATATATTCTGGCCGATTTAGGACATTTGGTCTTGAAGGACTATAATACATTTAGTGTTACAAATGTGCTAGCTCCAATATGTTCTGGTAGATTTAGGACATTTGGTGCTGAAGGACTATAATACATTTACAGTGTTACAAATGTGCTAGCTCCAATATGTTCTGGCCGATTTAGGACATTTGGTGCTGAAGGACTATAATACATAATTTATACAGTGTTACAAATGTACTAACTCCCAATATATTGTGGCAGATTAAGGACATTTGGTTCTAAAGGACCTAACATACATTTACAGTGTTACAAATCTGCTAGTACCCATATCTTCTGGCAGATGTAGGCTATCAAGACAATGAAACACTTTAAATTATTAATTTAACATATTTACAAAACTGAATGTGTTTGTTGATTTTAGACACTTGGCATGATACCCCACCAAGTTACATTATATGGACACAGGCCTATCAGACCTGGAACTATCCTCTTGGTAATTGCAGACATGTTCTTTTGTTGTGTTAAATGGGGTTTAACACGATTTTCAACACATGACAGACATATCCAGTTGGTGAAGGATGTTGCTGTATGGTCTTAAGCGTCACTTTCAACAATTTTCAGTTATATCATGACGGTGTCTACGGCAGTATTCTAAGCACTGCTAACGACATTAAGTCCCCAAGAAATTTAATCCCAATGAAAATTAGTGATTTCACAGTATTCAATTCCAATGAGTATTTAACAGCATAATATTTAAAAGAGAACAAGGAGTTATCCTCCCATTAGGCATTATTTGACCTAACAAATTGGTGATCAAATAAACTTGTGTAATATAACAAACTAAAATTTCCATTTGAATTACTTGGATTTCTTCCTTCCACTAACATTGTGCTTTGGTTCTTTCGTCATAATAAACTTAAATTTCCATTTGAATAACTTGGATTTCTTCCTTCCACTAACATAGTGCTTTGATTCTTTCGTCATAATAAACTTAAATTTCCATTTGAATAACTTGGATTTCTTCCTTCCACTAACATAGTGCTTTGGTTCTTTCGTCATAATAAACTTAAATTTCCATTTGAATAACAATTTAGCATGACATATAGCTAAAAACCATGATCAAGCCGGATCTCAAATGATCCACCAAACAAGACCTCCCTTTTACTCTTCCCTGCAAGTTTTTGTTAAATCTGACCACAGATGTCAGAGCAGTGCTTCGGATAAAATGTTTAAATCTGAAAATGCAGAGCCGCATATCTGTCAAAGATCATCAAATTTGAACACAAAAGGGATTTGCACAGCTTAACCTCACAGATGTTAAAAGAGGTATCCGGAAGGTACTGATTGACAAATGCACAGATTCATGGGTACCTTTTTTAAAGTGACTTTTTCAAAAGCAACGCAATTTTTGCCCTACCTAGCAAGTTTCCTTACCCCAGATGCATTTTTGCGTCATTTACGCTACAAATAAGCTAATTTATGCATGATAATTATTTTCCATGCGTAGGCAAAACGCACGTTATTTTAGATATATGCAAAGGACGAAAACAACCAGCATAAAATAAAATTCTAAATTCTACTTTCACTTTTATGTAAACTTCCGTGAAACGGCGAATGGTTTGCAACAAATGATTTTTTTAATCGTAAATACAGTTATTCAATTATAATTGCACAGTAACCCAGTCTACTTTTCACTTAAAAGCTTGACGAAAATAACGCATGCGGAAAATCAAGCACTTTTACGATCATGAAAAAAAATGTCGAAACAGCAGAAGACACTTGAAAGTTTCTTTTCTTTAAAAGAACCAATACAAAGTACCGATATCCCTACAAAATATATTGTTAAACCAATTATAGTTGACATTATAAGTACAGTCTCTTTCCTTTGGTTAAAAATTGAAACTGCTGATGGTTAAACGATCCTTAGATGTGCAGTATGTACAAAGCACAAGGGCTCGAGTGTTTGGGCAAATGTTGGTGCCCAGAATATTCAGAAATCGGCCCTTGCTAGGTAAGTAAATTTGACAATACAATTTTAAATACATTCCTCAAAGTTTAAAAATAACGTTCAGATTTAATTGAAGTTGGTCGGTTAACTGGAAGAAGAAGAATTGTTATACTTCTCCAAATTTGACTTGAAATGACATTTTTAATATGTCCCATCCCCGGGTTCGAGACTTGTTTTGCCACAGTATTATTTAGGAGTGTCTGACTCCTTTGGCAACTGCCAAGCCCCCACTCTATGATGATTGACATAATACAGTGTGTCCCATTGTGTATATTTTCTGCACTGTTGTTAATCATATTTATCAATATGGTACCCCCTAAAATTTAAGATTATGCCAGTTTACCCCCAAGCTTTAAAAAATGAGGGTAAACAACCCTAAGATTCAGAACTGGGGGTAAATGACCCCCATGCCAAAATAATTATCTGGGGCACTGCTAACCCTTATTTTAGCCATTTAAGTTCATTTGTTTGTGTGGACATACGGAAAGCACAAAAACAATATGTCCCCCTGAGAGAGGTAGACATAATAAAGATCATAAAAAGAATACTAAATACTAGTGACTTCCCTACATAATTTATTGAATTTGACAAGAAAACATAACAATGACTTGGCATTGTGTTTTTTAGCAACAGCCAATAAACTTTGTTGGGAAAGACACCAACGTGTCAGCACTACAAACCTGATCTTATCATTCCTCTTGTCTGTCTCTTCCTTCTTCTTCTGTTCCTCTGCCAACTTTGCCATATCTCCTCCTCAGCCTCGGGCAATTCTTCAACATCAACACCTGGAGTAAAGTTTGTTTGTTTTTTTTTTAATGGGATTGGAATTTTTCAGACACATGGTATGATACCCTAACCCAGTCATATTATATTGACATCGAGCTGACAAGACCTAAAACTATCCTCTAACGCTGAGCAAATAAATCTATAAAACTACTTTCTATATTCACGAATAAATCTATAAAACTACTATTTGTATTCATGAAAAAATCTATAAATATATTATCCATATTCACAAATAAATATACAAGCTATATTCATGAATAATTTCAACATATTTCTTTGATTTTATCAAGAATTTATACAGAGAAGGAAAAAACACTAACTGAGATGCTATGAAGGCTTGTGTATTCATACAAAATCTTGCCAAATTTCGTTTTCAAATAGCCCAATTTCCATTCATCTCAGAAATTATTGCAAACCAAAATTCTTTCTTTGCACAATGGAACTATCTACAAAACGAGACCATTCCCATCAAATTGTGTTTACAATGGTTGAAGTACTAATGATTACAAAATGTGTAAACAGCAACTAAAAAATCAAGGAAAGTACTTTTACTTCAAACTGTAATATTATAATTTCAAGATATATTTGCATGTTAAAAACATTATAAAACATCTAAGGTTACATACACCTTACATTTTATATAAAAGAAATTAGCTGCCTGTGACATTTAAATGATTAATTTGACAAATTATTAAATCTTCGCATGCTATTTTATCAACATTTAGTAGAGAGATGCAAGATTCCTATTCTTCTATATTAGTCCTTGACTTTATGCTTTCAAAATAAAAATTTGGAAAAGTAGGACATGTAACTTTGGCCCTGAATCAATGTGTAAAAATAGTCATAGAAATAAATAGCTTTTGTCGTCATTAACGTTACCTGTGACTTCATGTTTTCCTTAATTCTGTTATCTATATTTGGTGACAGCGGATGGACGATCAAAATAGGTCAGCAAATTGATATCATGGCATGTACTCCATTACACAAGATGGTTCTATTTGTCCCGGTCAATAGCAATTGGTAGTGGTTGTTTACATCTCTCCATCATGAATCTGTCTTATAAATAAAATCAAGTTTCATTCCTTTATTTCCCCACAATACATTTACATCACATAAAACACTAACATTAATGTAACATAAGAATGTAAAGGGATAACATGGAATCTGGAACTCCAGTCTGCCCTTAAATTTACAAAATAATGGATTACACTTATCTATTTTACATTGAATCTGGACCTACGGTCGGCTCTTACATTTACAAAATAATGGATTACTCTTATCTATTTAACATTGAATCTGGACCTACGGTCGGCCCTTACATTTACAAAATAATGGATTACACTTATCTATTTAACATTGATTCACTGTTTGTGAAACAAATTTTTACAATACACTAAAAAGTTATTTTACATAGATTGTGAAACCAGTTCTAACAACTTTTGACAAAATACATTACAGAACTGTACAGGCAGAACAGGTACTAAGTTAGTGCAGATAGATAGACCATAGACGGTTGCTGAATTACAAATGTTCACGACAAAGTTTGTCTACCTGGTGTGCTTGTTGTGTAAAGACTTAGAGATAGGAATACCAAGGGAAGTAACTCTGTCTGTCTTAATTGTAATGGCGCAGTTGTCAGTTCCAAAATAGTGGGTCTGGATTACGGTATTTTTCGGTAAGAATACGGTCTTAATGAAAAGAAAATGCTGGTGGACCAGTCTACAGAATGTTTAATGGACATGACCACAATTTTTTAGGGGTGAACGGTATTTACAAATGGAAAAAAACACGAGATCTTTATTTCAGAAGTGAAAATTTTTGCATTATGATGGAGTTTTTAGTGAAAAACGGTCATTTTATGGCTGAACAATGGTTTATCTACAGATTCAGGTAACATTTACACTCATGTGTATTGAATTCATGTCGTAAACTGACTTTTCCCACCCCTAGTAAATATTTGTGAAATCCCGCCGGTGATGACATAAATTTCTGCCTGGTAAAAATCTTCAGAGAATGTGCGATACATTTTGTATATGATTTTGATGCATTTGGCTGTTTTTTTGCCGGTGCATTTGCATTTAATAGCTGTAATTGTAAAGAAAGATTGTATCTCATGTGTTATATATGTGGAAAACAATAAGTTATCTTTGATTTCTTGTGTTGAAAGACGATTGCACAAAAAATACCGGTGATCAAATACTTTGACCAAGGAAAAATGGTCCCATTCACTATACCAGGAAATACAGCTATTTCCCCTATTTCTGAGTATCTACCCACCTTCAAATGGTTAACAGTTTATCTCTTATTTTAAGACATGTGTTTTTAAGCTATCAATATGGATTTTTCTCCTAATTATGGGTCTCGTATGAGATTTTTACATAAATTATTAAACACTTTCAAATGGAAATTATTGAAAATGTCAAAGCCAATATATATTTTTTTTATTTTGACTATTTCTGTATTTTTTCTTTTTATTATTCTTACAGACTTTCATCCTCCCATTGAAGAATCTTGGTGTATTCGTGTAGTACCAGTTGGTTCAGTTATTGCAGGGTAACAGTCTTAAAATGTAAGTATTATGTAATATAGTTTGTTTATGCAGGGGTCTAGTGTTGTTTTTCAGCACCATTTACACAGTATCAGTGATAGACAGTTTATTTATCAAGCCTGGTTTATCTGTACTATGTATTACCATTATCTCTACCAGGAAGATTCATTGTCTGAGCTTGGTTCAAACCCACAACCTCAAGAGGTAGGAGGCTACAGTGGATTCAAGCATAGTGTGTTATTTACCATTTTTCTATGGAAGAGGTCATGTTATGTGGCAAAAGATACTTTAATTTGCATTAATCTAAAATATAAAAAAAAAGTTGTTTATCCAAATGTATGCAAATTCAGATATAAATTTGCCTTTAAATGTACTTAATTCTAATACATCCGAAGGGACATATTATATTATTAACAGACTCAAACAAGCAAATTTCAATAAATATTGTATTTTTAAGAGACCATTTTATGTTAACTGTTCTTAATAAATTAAAGTGTATATGTGTAAATAATGACATTCATATTTTAAATTAAGAGTCTTTCACTGCTAAATTTGTATAATAGACTTGTGATTTTTGCAATGAGTCGGTACAATTGATAGATTATACTTATTTTTTTACAATTATATTTACTGACTAAATATTGAACTGTGCAGATCAAGATCAGACTTCACGGGCATGTCGGCTGGTCTTGATTTTTGTTGGTCACAATATGTTTCTATAAAACATAATGATTACTTTAAAACAGTTTTCTTAATTTTCTTCTATTTTTTTCAGTTGATTAAGATTTTCAACATCCCCAGAGAGTGGCTTTTGTCTGCGAATGTGAGGATTGATACTGACTGAGAAAAACATGTTTGTGGAAGTATTTAATTCATGTCTTGGATTTATTAATTAGTGCCTAACAAAGAGATAGACAAAGAGATAGACTCATATCATTCAGATGTATAGGAAAAAAAAACCTGTGTGACTTAACTGTTGCTATAGAAAATATTGTCAACTGCAGACTTTTTTCAGTACTGTAGAACTCACGGTGTTATTGGTGTTACATGTTTTTTTTATATTTTAATTTCTGAAAGAACATTATTAAATAGTTGCTTTCTTACATCTTTACATTGCTTATCAATATTTGTCACTGAAAATCAAGAAAGCTTAAGTTACAGGTGGAATATATTGAATATACAAGAGCTTAGCTACTTTTTCGAATTTAAGGTTTTATTTGAAGTGGGGGTAAGAACAGGGAAAAATGTTTTTCTACCTTATATATATATATATATATTTGGAATAAAAAGGCTGTTATTCACACTGTTTCACTCAATTTTATTGACTGAATAGCAAAAAAAACATATAACAATACCATAATCTCAAAAGACCACTAGGGGACCATTTTTTCATAAAATTAGCAAAAAATTGTGTAAAACTGAGGTCTACACGTACGTTGCAAAAAACGTGATAACGTCTTTGTTTACCATTGGAATTTGTTTGGATTTGATTTTTTGTGTTTCTAAATGACCCAGCTATGATCCTATGGTATTTTCATATTGATATATTGTAATTTTGAAAATTTTATTCCTATACCTAGTAAAGTCACACGTCAACGTGGTCCGCGGCTGCACTGGCAAGTAAAACAATATAAAATACGAGGAATGTCCGTGTTTGAATTCTCCACCATGTAATATTTTCATCGTATATAAACATGCATCAGGTTAACTGTGTTGTAACGTTACTGGTGATATAGTTATAAAAGAAAATAATAAAAACTTTTTTCGTGCGCTTTTTTTTTAATCCGACATAACTAAAAAGAGCTTCCCAAGGGGAGAGCTCTATCTAAGGGGAATAACTCTACTACACTGAATCAAGAAGAAAGACAACTCGTACAACCCAAACGTATATAATATCAATTGAGTTGTCTCTCTTCACAACTATGTGCCGAGCGATTTTGATTTAATTTCAGTATTAGAATTGATTGTCTCCCTTTTGACTAATCTGATGTCCTGTCTAACTTCATTCCGGGAACCAGACTTCACAAAATGTGACATTTAGAATACTTCGATGATTTCTGTTATCCCAAAGTGGTTGAGAAAGTGTGATTGAAATTGCGATTATTATGTCGATGTTTATTTATTTCAGGTTGATTAATGCTTTCTGAATATTTCATTAATGATTTTATGAAACTTTCACCACAAACGTGCTTTACTAAATGAGCAAAACCTTATATAATTTCTGTTCGTGAATTCGACAAAAAACAACTTGAAGAGTTCTTCTAAAGGGAAGAAATCTACCCTACCAAACTATTCAATAAGAAAGACAACTCGTACAGCCGAAAAAAATAAAATATAAATAGAGTTGTTTCCCTTTGACTATTAATTCGCTTGCCAAGAAATAGTAAATAGAACAGCTCAAGCTTGTGATATTTTTTTTTAAATTTCATTAAGGAAGCCTGAAATTGATTTCTAAGTCATGAGCCATGCAACATTTGTGGTTGAATCACGCTGGTTCAAGAACTCCAATACCCATACCAATTTATTCAATAAGAAAGACATCCCGTGCAACCCAAATAAATATAATATAAATTGAGTTTTCTCCCTTTGACCACTAGTTCTCTCTATAGATCAGCTTTCATATGTAAATTGATTAAAGAAGTCTACAATTTATTTCGAGGGCATAAGTCCTGTGGCGGAGGCATTTGTGGTCGAATCACACTGGTTAAGATTCAATGAAGAAATGGTGTTATCGTGCCTACGCGAAAAGTTTAACTTGTTCCCATTATAACCTTATGTAAAACAGGAACTCCTGTGGCGGCCCAAAATTTGACCACGGGGATCTGCACACAACGACCCTTTTAGGTGTCCTCTATACAGTCTGTGACATATCTATTAAGTCACTGATACAGTACTTCATGCAAAATATCTAAGGTCTATGTCTTGAACTTTCAGAGAAAATGTATTTTAAAGTTTCCTTTGAAATGTGCTTACAAGTCCTGTGGCGGGGGCATTTGTGTTCGAATCATGCTGGTTCAAGAACACGTCCGAGATCTTGTGGTTATATAAATACTGTGCAAGTCTGGTTAAGATTCAATGAAAAATGGGGGAGTGCTATCGCATCTACACAGAAAGTATAACCTTTTCCCTATATAACCCCACGTAAATTAGTGACCCTGTGGCGGCCAAACATTTGACCACTTGGACATGCCTTCAACAACCCTTTTAGGTGTCCTCTATACAGTCTGTGACATATCTACTAAGTCATTGATACAGTACTATATGCAAAACCTTTTCCCTATATAACTCCACGTAAAAATAGTGACCCTGTGGCGGCCCAAAATTTGACACCAGGGACCGGACTTCTACAATCCTTTTAGGAACCACGATGCCATGCAACATGTAAACTATATAAGGTCTATAGCTGGAACTTTCAGAGAAAATGGTGTTTTTTTAAAAGGTTTCCTTTAAAATGTGCTTATCCGTCCTGTGGTAGGGTCATTTGTGGTCGATTCATCGCGTCCGAGATCTTGTAGTTATATAACTGCAGTGCAAGTTTGGTTAAGATGGGGATACAATCGCGTATACGAAAGAAAGATTTAACAGACGTGTAATATTGTTAGCTATAAAGCAAGTATATATAAAAAATTATATATCCCAGCATGCTTGATAAAAGAATACCTCCGCCTGGGGAAAGCCAAAGAATAAAATAATCGAATAATAACACGACTTTGTATCTCATTAAAATCCAGCATTTATAAAAGATTACAATAGCCATCCAAAACAATACAAGACAGACGATGGCGACGGACAATTTGCCATGACATACGCTCTTATTGCTATTTACTTTCTTACTTGAAATCTTTATTTTCAACACATTTACTGATTATATAATGGTTTATAACATTTTTACTGTTGAAGAAAGACCTGAAAATGAATCTTGAGTAGAGCAATAGGCTTTCTGCATGTACTCAAACTTATTTGGGTGAAGCTGGACTCAAACCCATTACCTCAGCAATGACAGGCAAGTGGTCTTGATATGGCACATTATGCCACTTGGCCCTGGAGAACCCCTGAGTGAAATACTTCATTGATTATAATACCTATGAAAGAACCGCTTTTATTATCTACCGGTAAAAATATCTATTTTGAGATGCATTTTAATATTTATGCATAATAACTATATATTTTAATTAAGGGTAGACATAATTTAGAGTAGACATGGTTTAGAGTAGACGTAATTTATGGTAGACATAATTTAGGTGACGTAAAGTTTAGGGAAGGCGTAATTTAGGTGACGTAATTTAGGGTAGACATTATTTAGGGTAGACGTAATTTAAGTGACGTAATTTAGGGTAGACATAATTTAGGTGACGTTAAGTTTAGGGAAGGCGTAATTTAGGTGTCGTAATTTAGGATAGACATAATTTAGGGTAGACGTTATTTAGGTGTCGTAAAGTTTAGGGTAGACGTTATTTAGGTGACGTAATTTAGGGTAGACATAATTTAGTTGACGTAAAGTTTAGGGTAGACGTAATTTAGGTGACGTAATTTAGGGTAGACATAATTTAGGGTAGACGTAATTTAGGTGTCGTAAAGTTTAGGGTAGACGTTGTTTAGGTGACGTAATTTAGGGTAGACATAAGTTAAGGTAGACATAATTTAGGGTACACATAATTTAGGGTAGACGTTATTTAGAATACACAATTTAGGGTAGACAGCATTTAATGTAATAATAATATATACAATAATAATATATTACAGTTGATAATTATGAAAAATTATGTAATACTGTGATTTGATATTTCTACTTTTGTGATATTTGTTATATTCGTGACATTTCATATTCACAGATAAATACTTTTGTGATATTTGTTATATTCATGACATTTTATATTCACAGATAAATCTACCAATAACCTCTAACTCTCGGCAACATAGAGAGTATTTCAAGTGTCAAAATATTGTCTTCCGTGGTTGGGTGATGTACAGAAGCATTTAAAAGTACAGGAGTATTTGGTGACAACATGTGTATTCATTCGCTAAAGTAGTTCGGTCACCTTATGAAATTCACAATGTGTATATAGCTGTGTTGGCAGAAACATTAAACTGGGGTCATTTTGCTTACTGTGATACGCTTATGAGCGCTTATTGTCATAACACCACTGCTTAAAACGCAAAACAACTAATTGATAACAAATGCAACAAATTAGTTTATTATCAAGATATGGTCATTATATTGCCAAATATTTGTTAAAATCGGTGAAGCGGCATCTTAAAACACTCATCTCATTATCATTCATCGCTCACTGCTGATTTAAGTGGGGAAGTTATCAGTTACTTGTGAAGATGGGTGTGCCCAAGTACTGGTTAACCTTCCAGGATCTCAGGAAACAGTGGTTAGGTTAACTGATCGTCTGTTAGCCCTCGATGGCATAAACATGACGCTAAATATTCAGTCAATCAATCAATAAATCAATCAATCCTTATATTTACAGTAACTCTGTTTGACTAATTTTATCAAATTATACTTATATTTAATAATTCTAATGGTTTTATTGCGACAAATTATTCTAAAAGAGAGAAAAAAGCAAACTTACGGCTAAGATCGTCAAAAATAAGCAAACATTTCTATCATTTAGATAATGTTTTATACTTACGACATCGAATTTTACAAAAAGACATGCTTGGACACGTAGGGTACAAGATTGCTATTAAAAATAATGCACAAGAAAGGTTTGTATCTATATGCAACTTAAAATGGATGGGGTAAATCAATATGGCATTATGTACCAGCATCGGTCAATGCTAGAACAAATTAAAGATTAAATTTTAGAAATATCAAACAGCTACTGGTATGTTACTATGATGTACACAATACTTTAGCCTTGGTACGTTTACATCTTTTGAAATACCATTTGTCAGCATGTAGAGAGAAGACAAGATTGGTTCCCATACGTTTTCCAATCTGTTTTTTGTTGTTGTTGTTTTTGTTTGTTTTGTTTTTTTTTTTTTGTTTTTTTTTTTGTTTTGTTTTTGTTTTTTTTTTTGGGGGGGGGGGAGGGGGGTAGGGTGGGGGGCTTTGAATGATGATAGGAAAATACTTGATAAGCTGTTCGTTTGGTGCGTTAAAGCTGAGCTGTCGATCTAAAGGTTGGTCATCTTTATGTGTGAACAATCCCTTTAAGGAGCCGAATACATTTTTTGAAGAAGTCATTGTTGGGACAAATACAAATCATTTGTGGACCACGTGGATCAGTGTTAGAGCACCGAACCCTTGGTCGGTTTAATCATCCACCACGGCCATGTGTGGTAATCTTGAGCAAGACACTTTTTCCGCATATGCTTAGTACTGGTTCAACCCAAGAAGACTTCGAACGTAATTTGTATAAGTTTTAAGAACTTGTTTTGCAATCGAAGTAAAATAAATAAAAGTAAACTTAACTTAAACTACAAATTACTCTATAAATGGCATTGCACCTTTATCGATTCTTAAGAGAAAGTAGTTGATATAGTTTCAAATGCCGTATTGTTCCCGGTTTCCCCTGCTCTATAGTTTCCCTTTTCAACTAAATAAGGAAGGAGTTTGTACACACCGTGAATGAAATGCTGGCAGGGACCTCATTCTCTCTTTATCAAGTTGATATGAAACGGTATGTATAGAGAAGTATCTCCCAGTTCCAAAATCAAACCAATTTCACACTCAAATCAGTTTGTCAACTTAAATCAATGGCTAATACCAGAACACATGTATCAACTGCTTTCTATCATGACCTACATTAAGTGTCTGACCATATCTGTGCTTGTTTGAAACACACATATACATGTACCTATTATTGTACAGACTAGCCAGAAGTACGTTCTTGGTGTCATCAACCTCAATGCGTCCAGGATGATGTTTGGAGCTCACATGACTTTCTATGTATCCCATTTCCTACCGTAAACCATGTTTAAGACAACCATGAACATACTCATCCCTACTAATCTGCTTATATCGGAAATCTGTGTCACCGAGAATAACATAGTTATTGTGTTTTCTTAGTTGTACACTGGGTTTAGTTTGAAGGTCAGATTTGATCCAATGGGCATATTTCACTTTATGAAGAGGAATTAGTGTATTTTCCTTTCGCACAAGACTTGACAAGCGGGGTAGTAGTGCCTTCGATATCACTGGCCGCTCATGCCGGATTTCGAATCCAAACTCGACCATCTGGTCTCATAAAACCAATTCTGGATCTATCTAGAAATGGCACCCCAGAGTGAGACATATAAATTCTGATCTTACTTCGCAGCCCAGCTATATAAAATGTTATAAATGCTAGAATTTAAATGCAAATGAAATAATTACAATTTTATCTTCATTATTTTGATATAAAATTCATAGCTGTATGACAGACTGCAGTAAAAATATGTTAGTTGATGTGAATGTTGTACTTCGACAATCATTATAGCACGGTTTTTGTCTCATTGTTACATAAGCTTTATTTTGTTTTTAAAAAAAAAATGCAATTGAAATGTTATTTTTCACTGTTATAGTGCATATATATCTCTACAGAATTATAATGGTTTAAGAACAAAATCCATGACTGGGTGCTTTATATGCTTTATATATATATGCTTTATAAATATTATTTATCTCATGAAAAAGTGTTATTCAACTTTTAAGATCGAAATAAATTGTTTCCAACACGTATTGTCGTAACCAGCCTAAAATCTCATGGATTCAAGTAAGCCAATGTTTCTATCACTAGTCTCTTAGAAGAAAACTTAAAATAAAAGGTTTTCGTTTGAGCGAAAACAAATCCAAGATGGCCGCCAAATATTGAAATTCGTGGATAATATACAATCTGATAGAAAACACTGCAAAACGTTTAAATTGAGAGTTATTGTAAAGTGTGAAAAGTTATATGACATGTTTAAGGGTAAAAAAAAGAATGAAAATACGGTTTGATTCATGTACAAAAAGTCTAAATAAGAGCCAAAATGGCCGCCAAAATATGAAAAAATATATACTTTTTTTTGCAAATATACGCATTTTGTTGAATGCTGTGGCCTTATTATTATTTATAAATGCTTGTTTCTGGAGGTCAAATGTATGGTGAGTCCGAAAATATATTTCTTACTAACGGTTGTTGGGACCTTTTAGTCACAAATCTAAGATGGTCGCCAAAATGACCGTCAAATATTAGCTTATTTATTTCGAATATCTTACAATATTACATATTTACAAACAATTTTGTCAGAAGGACTGGAATGAAAGACAACTTATAGAATACCTCTCCTCGATACAATACAATTACACAAACTATGATGACAAATGCGGATTTTTAGTTAAGTATACAAAATAACAACATTGGTTTTATAATAAAGATCAATTGTAAAGAAAAAATAAGATAGAAATGGAAGTTGCGTTTCAATTTCACCACATATACAAAGAGGGGAATCAATCATGTTTTTTGGAAACATGTCATTGTTAAGTGCACTTGGTTCGGAGACGTGTATGTAGACTTTGAAGTTTTCTTGTTCCAAACAGAAAACGCTTTGGAATTGAGAGTATATTAAGTTGACGTTTAAGCGCATACTTAAAAGATGAGACAGATTCAGAGTTACGGATTCCCTCTGCAATAGTATTCCATTCGCGTACCGATGTATTTGTGTCCTTTTAAACTGTTTGAGGAAGTTTTTCATCACACTACCGGTTTTTGGGGTTAGAAAGGACCTTCATGTATTTATTCACGAATATATAATATGATGCGAGCAACACAAGCTACCTTAGTTATTAACAAAGTTATACCCTTAGTTAAATTTACAATGACTGATATAGTAAGAGTGAGATAGTGACGGTAAGATAGTGACAGTAAGATAGTGACAGTGAGATAGTGACTGTTGTATAGTAAGCGTAAGATAATGACGGTAAGATAGTGACAGTAGGATAGTGACAGTGAGATAGTGACTGTGGTATAGTAAGAGTGAGATAATGACGGTAAGATAGTGGCAGTAGGATAGTAACAGTGAGATAGTGACTGTGGTATAGTAAGAGTGAGATAATGACGGTAAGATAGTGACAATAAGATAGTGACAGTGAGATAGTGAGATAATAATAGTAAGATATTGACAGTAATATAGTAACTGTAATAGAGTGACAGTGAGATAGTGACAATGATATAATGGCAGTAAAATAGTGACGATGAGATAGTAACAAAGATTTATTGACTGTGAGATAGTGACAGTAAGACAATGACAGTTAGATAGTGACAGTGATATAGTAAAAGTTAGATAACGATAGTGAGATATTGACAGTAATAAAGTAACAGTGATACAGTAACAGTGAGATAGTGACAATGATATAATGGCAGTAAGATAGTGACGATGAGATAGTAACAATGATCTATTGACTGTGAGATAGTGACAGTTAGACATTAACATTGCGATAGTGACAGTGAGAAAGTGATGGTGAGATATGACAATGATATAGTGACCGTGATATAGTGACGATAAGATAATGACAATGAGATAGAGACACTAAGATAATGACAATGAGATAGTGACAGTAATATAAAGACAGTAAAATAGTAGAAGTGAGCTAGTGACGATGAGCCAGCGATAGTGAGATAATGACAATGAGAATGATATGATGGCAGTGAGATAGTGAAAGTGAGAGAGTGAAAGTGATATAGTGACAGTGAGATAGTGGTAGTTATATGTAACAATAAGATAATGATGGTGATATAGTGACAGTGAGATAGTGGTAGTTATATAGTAACAGTGAGATAGTGATGGTGAGATAGTGGTAGTTATATAGTAACAATGAATTAATGATGGTGATATAGTGACAGTGAGATAGTGGTAGTTATATAGTAACAATGATATAGTGATGGTGATATAGTGACAGTGAGATAGTGGTAGTTATATAGTAACAGTAAGATAGTGATGGTGAGATAGTGATAGTTATATAGTAACAATGAGATAGTGATGGTGTTATAGTGACGGTGAGATAGTGGTAGTTATATAATAACAATGATTAAGTGATGGTGATAAAGTGATAGTGAGATAGTGGTAGTTATATAGTAACAATGAGATAGTGATGGTGATATAGTGACAGTGAAATAGTGGTAGTTATATAGTAACAATGAGATAGTGATGGTGATATAGTGACAGTGAGATAGTGGTAGTTTTATAGTTACAATGAGATAATGATGGTGAGATAGTGACAGTGAGATAGTGGTAGTTATATAGTAACAATGAGATAATGATGGTGATATAGTGACATTGAGATAGTGGTAGTTATATAGTAACAGTGAGATAGTGATGGTGAGATAGTGGTAGTTATATAGTAACAATGAAATAATGATGGTGATATAGTGACAGTGAGATAGTGGTAGTTATATAGTAACAATGATATAGTGATGGTGATATAGTGACAGTGAGATAGTGGTAGTTATATAGTAACAATGAGATAGTGATGGTGAGATAGTGACAGTGAGATAGTGGTAGTTATATAGTAACAATGATATAGTGATGGTGATATAGTGACAGTGAGATAGTGGTAGTTATATAGTAACAGTGAGATAGTGATGGTGAGATAGTGGTAGTTATATAGTAACAATGAGATAGTGATAGTGATATAGTGACAGTGAGATAGTGGTAGTTATATAGTAACAATGAGATAATGATGGTGATATAGTGACAGTGAAATAGTGGTAGTTATATAGTAAAAATGATATAGTGATGGTGATATAGTAACAGTGAGATAGTGGTAGTTATATAGTAACAGTGAGATAGTGATGGTGATATAGTGGTAGTTATATAGTAACAATGAGATAGTGATGGTGATATAGTGACAGTGAGATAGAGGTAGTTATATAGTAACAATGATATAGTGGTGGTTATATAGTGACAGTGAGATAGTGGTAGTTATATAGTAACAATGAGATAGTGACATTGAGATAGTGACTGTGAGATGGTAACTTTGTTATAGTAAGAGTTAGATAGGAACATTGAGTTAGTGACATTGAGATAGTCACATTGAGATTGTTACTGTATTATAGTAATAGTTAGATAGTGACGATGAGATAGCGACAGCCAGACAGTGAAAACGAGATAGTAACTGTGATATAGAAAGTGTTAGTAAGTGACATTGAGATAGTGACTGTGAGATAATAAATGTAATATAGTACCAATAAAACAATGATAGTGAGAGTAGTAGAAATAAGGACAATAATAGTGACAATGATGTAGTGATAGTTATATAGTGACTATGATATAGTGACAATGGGATAGTGACTGTGCAATAGTGACTGTTTTATAATGACTGTGCGATATGAGTTAGTGATAGTGATAAAAATGTAGTAATATATTGATATTGACAATGAGATAGTGACAGTTATATAATGACAGCAATATAGTAACAATGAGATAGTGACGGTTATTTGGTGACAATGCTGTAATGACAGTAAGATAGTGACGATGAGATAGTGACAACGATATACTGACTGTGAAATAATGACAATTAGATAGTAACATTGAGAAAGTGACAGTGAAATAGTGACAATGATATAGTGACAGTGATATAGTGACGGTGAGATATGGCAACGATATAGTGATAGTGAGATAGTGAAGATAAAGGTAATGACAATAAGAAAGAGACACCAAGACAATGCTAATGAGGTATTGACAGTAAGAATCTAGAAGTGAGATAGTGACGACGAGACAGTGATACTGAGAAAGTGACAGTGAGAATGATATTGAGACAGTAAAATAGAGATAAGATAGTGACAGTGATGTGGTGATACTGAGACAGTGTCAGTTAGACAGTGACGGTGCGATAGTGACTGAGATAGTAGCAGTGACAGTGAACTGGCGAAAGTGAGAGTGAAAGTGATATAGTGACAGTGAGATAGTTGTAGTTATAGTGTTACAGTGAGATAGTGACAGTGAGATAGCTGTAGATATATTGTAACAGTGAGATAGTGGCGGCAAGATAATGACAGTGAGACAGTGACGATTAAATAGTGATGAAGAGATAGTGGCGGTGAGATTGTGACTGCAATATAGTAAGAGTTAGATACAACATGCAGTTCTAATACATAAATGTATCATTTATGACACAAGTAAACCATATTCCTTACTCGCTCTCTATGAGGATACGTGACATGTGCTTACAGACAGAGGTGGGTAGGTGGATGGGTGGGTGGATTTGTAGGTAGGTAGATGGGTGGGTGGGTAGGTAGTAGGTGGATGGATGAATGTGGATTGATGGATGGATGGACGGACGGACGGACGGACGGACGGACGGACGGACGGATGGATGGACGGACGGATGGATGGATGGATGGATGGATGGATGGATGGATGGATGGATGGATGGATGGATGGATACTGACAGACAGGCAGGCAAGCAGGCAGGCAGGCAGGCAGGCAGGCAGGCAGGCAGGCAGACAGACAGACAGACAGGGAAACACAGAAGGCGAACAAAATACAGATTCAACGAAAATAGCAGACTTGGCTTAATCTAGGTTGTAAAATTATTCAACCTCCTCTTGTTCGCCGGCACCGGCCTAAGCTGTATTCTGTTACCATGCAGTAATTAATGAGTCCCAGGATTCAATGACAATGACAATGACAATGACAATTCTTTATTAAGCAATGTAGGCCTCCGGCCCATAATACAAAATGTTCAACAAATGCGACATTCAAAATCTGTTATATAACAAAACATACAATAATATCAACAAGTCAATATGATTTAGGTAATAACAAACATGTTTACATTCATCAAGTAATGAACATTTTAACCATTTTGAAGCATATATATATTTAATAATTATTAAATTGTTTTGAAATTATCATATATATTTTACATAATTTAGTCTGTAGAATAATTATCCGTATACGTGTTGTTCATTTAACAGTTTGATACTGTCTATTCTGAGTTTGAGAGCAAAGTATATAAACTTTGACAAGTTTAAGATTGTTACGTCATCACTATTAAATAAATGATAACATAATTGATATGTAGGTGAATTAATAATCATAAGAATAATTGCTTGAATATATAAATAAACAATTTATTATCACCAACGTCAGGCATACCCAAACCCATATTTGAATAGTAGATTTTTAATTCTGGTTGCCCAAGTGATACGTCCAACTTCATCCAACTGTTTTAACATTTTATAACATTGGTATGGATCTTGTTCTATTCATCTTTAGAAATTTTAACCAATATCTGACACACTTACAGTGATAGTCGACATACAGTGGGTATTTACCACATTCTCCTCTAACAAACATATTAAATACACAAATTTGAAGAAAAAATTCTACAAAAAAGATCATGTACATTTTCAACTGGTTTTGAATATTCATATCCCCATATTTCAGATGCATAAAGTAAAATGGGGTTAATCATCGTATCGAACAGTTTAAATAAGTCTTTCCTCTCAAAATAACCAACTTTATTTTGTAATTTAATCATTGATATAATTGCTTTCTTAGCTTGTGATGCCAAACATGTTTTTACATATGTCCAAATCAATTTTGGAGTTATATATAAACCCATATATTTATACATAGAAACTGTTTCTAGTAACATATCATTATAAAACCATTTTTCATTTTGCCCAAGTGTACCATCATTTCTAAAAACAACTATTTTTGTCTTTTTTACATTAATTTTCATTCCATTTCTAATGCAAAATGAAGAAATAATATCAATCTGTGACTGTCAGCCTATAACAGTATCACTAACGTTTGCCAAATCATCTGCGTACATCACTGTAATGACATCTTCAGTCTCTGATATTTGTATTCCTCTGATATCGGCTCCTTTTAATTAATCAATAAGATCATTAATAATAATGAGAATACAATTGTGCTGAGTTTACATCCTTGCCTTGTACCTATATTACAATAAACATTTTTAGTATATTTACAATCATCGACCCTGACACATGTTTATACATTTTTATACATAGCAACAAGAAGTTTTAGAAAGTTTCCTCCAACTCCTTTTCGTATCAAACATTGCATAATTTCAAAATGGTTTAAGGTATCAAATGCCTCAGAAAAATCAAAGAAAATACAACAAAACCTACCACCTTTTTTGCTAAGATATTTTTGTGACATAGTTTTATAGGATTCATAGGATTCCATAGTTCTTAAGATGCAAATTCAATGCAAGTTAAAATCAATGTGTAGAAATTGAAGATTCTCAGAATCTGTCAAATTTCAGGTTCTTATAATCGAAAGCACGTTAGGAATCATGCTTCTGTCTTCTGATAACAAAAAACAGGGTCAATTTAGTTTCATTTTTGCAATATTTTAAATGAACACTACCCTGTTTAATAATTTGGAGAAATGTTTATACACTTAAACAGGTCAATGAAAACAAAACTATAGCCGGTTTAATTCTACCGAACGACAGATTTATACTTTAGATCATGACGAACAACGGTCTAGACGGTCTAGATCGGACTACCAACACTCCATTAAACATATGTATATGAAATAACAAATGAAACTTAAAAGTGGCGATCATAAACTGCTATGTAGTCCTTGTTTTCATTTTTTATACGAATCTCTTTGACAGTGTGTTGATTATTAGCTGCTAGCTCTATTTCTTGTTCCATTTGAAAGTTTTCATAATCTATTCTCTTTTCTTCATGCTTGTTGCTTGCCAGTAGTATAATGGACTGACAAACACTTTCAAAACTTGGTACTAGCTCGTATTCTCCATCTATTTGCACAAGTTTAACCCGCGCGTATCTCTCAAAAATACGCTGTACATATCTAGGCATCAATCTTCTCGCAACATTTTCCTTGAATATCAGTATGATGGGCTTATTTTGTTCGTAGGCTTCTCTCACTTCCATGCAACACCAATTACTCGCACAAAATGCACGTGAAACTACAAATATGATAACGCAACATTCCGATATACATCTCATCACTTCATTGATGATAGGAAATCCAGGTCGGAAATCAACCTCACCATGGCAAACGAGTTTTGATGTTAAACCTGTCATTTCTTTCAAGGTACGATCTAATGGTGTGTAGATTTTATCAAAGACCATATCCCCATCACCACTACAGTAAGATAGAAATATCAAATCATTCTCATCAAGTTTTTTGTTTGTAAAATCAGCAACGAAATGACTGATCACCGTCTTTCGTTTAGTTGTTTTTACTTTTTTCAATACAATAACAATTAGTAAAATTATAGAAACTAATAAAACAACTGCTGCAGCAGAACTTATCAACATAACAAGTGATTTGTGACAGAGGTACTCGGTTTGATGTACAGCCATTTTGTTAATGACTACAGTGTTTCCCTCTAGTGTACATTTGTTTTCTACACGGCTACCGCGGTACCTTTCACTTTCCAACCATTTAACAAAGTCCACACTGTCACATGAACATTCCAGTGGATTTTCCAGGAAGTTAATTTTTAATGTTTTAGAATCGTTTGTGTGAACCATGCGAGATAAGAAATTCAGGTCGAGAAGACCCAATCCATTCACGAACTTAATTTTATTTTGCCGCAGGTCTAGAATGGTTAAGCTTACGAGAGTAGTCATTTGAAAAGTAATGGAATCTAACATATTCCCCTTCAAATATAAAGCCTTGAGTTCAGCATTGTTGTCAAACATATGGTATGGAATGTGTGTTAACTTGTTGTAGGACATGTCTAATTGTTCAAGGTGTTTAAATGTTTTCAGAAGATCTTGAAATTCGGGAAAGTTTTCCATTTCAAATAAGCTGTTATTGGATAGGTATACGTTTTTCAATGAATAAAGCCCTTTCCAAAAGTTTGGAGATATGTATATCAATTTGTTAAATGATAGGTCAATCCATTCTAGTGTAAATTGGTTTGGCCAATGTATAGTTCCGTTTAACTTTATGATATTGTTCCCTTTTAAATGGAGCTTTTTAAATTTACTTTCACATTCAGAAATATCCAGCGAGAAATTGTTTATTACCATCGGTTGTTCAAAGCTGTTACTTACATCTACTTCCTCAATATGTTTTAACCATGCGGGACACCCTTCAACTGGAATTATGTTATATCGGTTCTCGAAAATATGATTGCTAGACCAAACTCTATAAGGCATATTACTTATATTCAATTTTTTTTAAATTTGAAAATAACATTTTCCAAATATCCATAAAGCTATTTGATTTAAATGAGACAACTTTTATGAAAGTTGAGTTCGAAACATCCAGATTCTGAAGAAAAAGATTTCCCTTTACCACGTTAATGTCTCGAATATATAAATTACATCCACTTAGAGTCAAATTTTCAATATTCTTTCTTGTCAGCATCTTCATAAAGCTTTCACTGATATTAAAGTTGCTGTAGTTTACACTGTTGAGCCCGCGCAGATTCAATGCCTTCAGTTTTGGTGTTGAATTGTTAGTCATGAGTGGCTGAATAGTTTTGACGCTTTCCATACGCATGCATTCTGATAAATCCAAATTGACAAGATTTTGCAATCCAGCAAAACCATATCTTTCAATGATTTCAAGATGAGGTGAATGAACACCAAGTGTTGTTAAATGTTTCAGTTCCTTGAAGTCGTAATCAATTACTTTAAAACTTGTCCATCTTGCGTTTACAATTATGTCCAGCGTTTTAACGGACTTCCAACCAATCTTTTGAAAAACATGCTTTCGTTCTTGTATACTTCCATAATTGTAATCCACTACGTAAACTTCAGTGACAGCGTCTACAATCTGTTCTGGTAGGTCATGGTCACAGGTTAGAGTTTCCCTCTTTAATGTACAGCTGATGTTGTTGTGATGTTCTTTAGTGATTATTATAGGGACAATGCATGCAAGTCCAACTGCACTCAACCATAGACATTCTAAACCCATTGTTGTCTGTCAACGTAAATTAGCAAGTGAAAATCCTCGTTTAAAATTAATGTTCCATAACATGGGTTTGGTGTACCTGCAAATGACAATACATATTCTGTATTAATACACGTGTCCAGGTAGTGACTGAAATTAAGTAAACCCAAAACTGCATATATTTACGAATTCTCCGTATAACCAATTGTTCATGAGAAAATGATAATCAATATGGATTTACATCCGTTTGGTTTGAACATGTTTTGTTTCAAGTGTTTACTGATAAACAAGTACCGTATAAAAATGTAAATGAGTAAAAAGGAATATGACAATTCCTAGATAATTATTCTCCGTTTGACTGGGTCCGGCTATCTCAGTCGATAATGATTCTGATGTTGTAATTCAGGGGTCATGAGTTCAAATCCCAACTCGGTAATAACCTCTGTGCTAAATGGTCATGGACCTTATATCTATTTCCATGACTTTTCTACCTTGCATACATCAGGTTGTGGTCAGTAAAATATATTTTGATGACCGCCGTTATGTCAATAAAATACTGTTGAAAAAGGGCAAGACCCGGTACAGACAAATTACGTTCAGTTCAGAATGCTCGACAGTACGCGCACTTTCAATAAAGAAGTCATCCTCAAATTACTGTATTAAAATAATGATTGGTCTATATTTAAAAAGCTTTTCATACTAGCAAATTGGGATTTTCCGTGACCGGGTGGTCTAAGACATCGTCTCAAGACCACTTACCTCACACCCGCTAAGGTCATAGGTTCGAGTCCTGCTCGCTCCAAAGACTGTATGTGAAAAAGTTTGCCAGTTATATGCGGGAGGAAATGGTTCTACTCAGATTCATTTTGAGGTCATTCTCCACCAATAAAACAGGATATGCCATATATAACCTGAAATGTGTTAGAAAGTGACAGTAACATTGTGACAGTTACATAATTTCAGAGACTAGCAGACTCATGTCAATTCAACATACACTGACATTTCACGTGGCACCGTAATTAAAATTCGGTTTCTGATATTTGCAACAGTCCTAATTTCAAATTATTTGCTTGGTCCCATAGCCACCAAACTACAAATATCTATGCGCATTTACAGTCTGAAGTCATAATTATTTCTGACAGGTTACTCTTCGTTCTTATGTTTATTCCGGAAGTTTTTATAATTAATGAATCTTAATCGAAATAAGGACAGTATATTCAATACGGAGGTCAAGCGAGGGGTCAAAGTTTATAGTATTTGCAGTTGTGTTATTACGCGAGTATTACGTCATCACGGCGGTACAACGTGCACCGGATATTGCTCTAAAGTGATAAGATTTTTAGCAAAAATTCAGCATGACTTTTGTCAACAAGGTAAGTTCAAACCTAATTATCTAGTATTTTCTGGTGACTACAACATGAACTTTCAATGTGATTATAAAGTAACTAATGTACAAATGCTCTACAACACGGGAAATCACTAAAAACTACACTGAAATGATGAAACTTGCGATTCTCTGTCGACCTTATCATTTTATTACCGTGTGCCATGTTCATATTTTACTTAGTATCTCTTATTTTTGCCATGTTTTGACAACTCTGAATAGAGAAATTTTGTAAGTAAGACACATAGAACAAGTATGCTAAATTTCAGGGTTGTATCTAATGAAATGGGCGAGCAATAGGAATAAAACGAAAATCGGCGGTGTACTGGGGATTGAAATTGTAATCATAAAGGTGTACTGGGTACTGCATTTGGTTGTACTGAGGATTGTCATTTAAAATGTGATAGTTTGTGTTTAGTGCGCCATCGTTCTGAATTTCTCGGGCCCTGCAAGTACATTTCATTCCATTTATGACTTAAATATTTACGCACGTTACGTGTAGACTTAAAAATGTAGATTTTTATGTTTTATTATCTTCATTAATATGGCTGGCTTTTTATGAGAATTTTACATTTACAGCGTTTTCTTCCGTGCACGTTTCCGTTTGATTTGACGTATTGAACATTAATGTAAATACGTCTCTCTGAAACTGTCGTATTTGCGAATTTCTGTATTGATGGTTAGAAAATTTGAGATAAATCGCCCAACATAGGCCTAAATGGGCAATCAGTTATAATCCGTTATAATAAAACAATAGATTGACACAGTCACATTGCATGACTGACAGTCTTTATAATGACCTCAACAACGGCTATTTCAATAAAATGAAATATTTTATTCCGATGAATGATTGATTGCTTGATTGATTGAATACATTGTAGTTAGCGTCAGTTTTATGTTATCGAGGGCTAACAGAGGATCAGTTAACATAACCACCTTTTCCGGGGATCAGTATACTTGAGCACTTCCATCTCCGCAAGTAACTGATAACTTTCTTACTCGAATCATCGATGAAAGACGAATGATAATGAGACACTGTCGTATATCAGTCATCACGGAGACGTGGCCGCGTGGGGATTTGAACTCAAGTCATCTGGATTATTAGTCTGACGCACTACCGAATGAGTTAACTGGGCCCCGCTCAGAGAAAAGACGAACTTGCATCTTGTCTAAATTACTTGTCAAATAGAATAAAATAAGCAAAAGAAAAAAAAGATAGAAAATTGAAATGTACGCGACAGTGTTACGAAATATGACAATCATCGTAGTAGTCAATTTGTTTTAATCAACCCTACAGAAATGTTATCAGAATCCCATTATAATTTTTTTTTCAAACTTTGGGAAGAAAATTTTAGGACGTTTGTCTTTTACAAGAATGACAGAATCCTCTTTGATCTGTGCCGCTATTACATCAGAATTTTGAGTCGCGTACGCGCTTAGTGCTATTCTGTTTCTTGATATACCTAGTGATTGTGGACTTAATTTGTTTTGTTTTAGGTTTCGCTACACAGTTGAACTTTGCTCTTTGTTCTATGAAAATCAGGTCTAGTATTAACCGTCTGTCTAACCTTCCGTCAGTCTATCGCTTTATAAAATAACATTACCAAGAGCGTTTCACTAATTATTAGCCTTTCCGGACAGTTTAAGTGTTTCAACATTTAATATGTATACATCAAAGGTAGTGTTAGTTATTTTATAGTCGTTCATCTGCTCACGCTGTTGTGGTACTGCATTGTATAAAGTTTTATGTCATGAAATTGTGGCTACATAAATGTTTTACACATTTTAAAGCAAGTTCAATGCTTTTTATCGCTAATGTTTGCAAGAAAACATATTTACAATTGAAGCAATCCCCAGTACAGTAAAATGTGTAACAGATCAATACCCAGTACACATAAATGCAGTCCCCAGTACACCGCTGATTTTCGTTTTAGTCCTTTTTCTCGGCCATTTCCTTAGATACAAACCTGAAATTTAGCATACTTGTTCTATGTGTCTAACTTACAAAATTGTTCGATTCAGAATTTTCACAACATGGCAAAAATAGGACGATATTGAGTCAAATGTGCACATGTCACACGGTGATAAAATGATATGGATGACAGAGAATGTTTGAACTTACCTTGTTGACAAAAGTCATGCTGAATTTTGGTAAAAATCTTATCACTTTAGGGCAATCTCCGGTGCACGTTGTGTCTATCCAGATTTTCAGAAGAAAGTCCCGTACACATGTACTTAAATCCAAGACGAGCAACCGTTCTTTTGTTAGTAACTGAGTGTGAAAATTCTTGTTGGACATGTACTCTATATTACCCGTTGGATAAGGATTAATATTCACAAACAAAATGGCGGAACTGCTCTTCGAAATGAGAGATAGGCATTCGACCATATGTCAAAACTAAAATTGTGGCGTATAAAATGTCTTTAGATAAAATATCACTCGCATTTTCCCCACAAGCGACGTGTCGCGAATTCTCCGGGCCCGTATTGTTAATGAGGCTTACTTGTTTAGATAAGATGTGTTTTAAATTTTCTATTACTTCCTTAGAGGTTTATTATGTTAAAACTAGCAGTAACACACACACACACACATATATATATATATATTCTTCACTATGTGACGATCATCTCCATTGGTCGGTGTGTTTGCAAGGCAGACAAACTGTCCAATATCCCTTATACGAATGGAAATGGGAATGTCCGAGTACTAGTATGTGCCACTGAATTTCCTTGTTCGGATGGTTTGTTTTACGCTTTGGTATCTTAGAAATGAAGGCCAGGAGTTGGGGTCAAAGGTCACAATCTTTGGTTTTCCCCTTGATATTTTGTATTTTAACAACCATCAAATAATCATGAACGAACACATTGCAAAATTAAAATAAAAACCATTCATATCCATGACAACGCCTTCCTTGTTTAATAATAAATTCATTCTACGCCTTTTATCTCGTAAAAATACAAGGTATAAAAATGGTAATCAAACATGTATAACAATAGTATGTATATTGCTTCATTTAATATGAAAATAACCTACCTGTATACAAGGTATAAAAATGGTTATCAAACATGTATAACATAATATGTATATTGCTTAATTTAATATGAAAATAGCCTACCTGTATACCTTGTGTATCCTCCTTGTGCTACAACCAACTCTTCACAATAGCCTACCTGTATATCCTGCCTGGATATCCTGCTTGTGCTACAACTAACTCCCCAGAATAACCTACCTGTATACCCTGTATATCCTGCTTGTGCTACAACCAACTCCTCAGAATAACCTACCTGTATACCCTGTATATCCTGCTTGTGCTACAACCAACTCCCCAAATAACCTACCTGTATACCCTGTATATCCTGCTTGTGCTACAGCCAACTCCCCAAATAACCTACCTGTATACCCTGTATATCCTGCTTGTGCTACAACCAACTCCTCAGAATAACATACCTGTATACCCTGTATATCCTGCTTGTGCTACAACCAACTCCCCAAATAACATACCTGTATACCCTGTATATCCTGCTTGTGCTACAACCAACTCCCCAAATAACCTACCTGTATACCCTGTATATCCTGCTTGTGCTACAACCAACTCCTCAGAATAACCTACCTGTATACCCTGTATATCCTGCTTGTGCTACAACCAACTCCTCAGAATAACCTACCTGTATACCCTGTATATCCTACTTGTACTACAACTAACTCCCCATAATAACCTACCTGTATACCCTGTATATTCTGCTTGTGCTACAACCAACTCCCCAAATAACCTACCTGTATACCCTGTATATCCTGCTTGTACTACAACTAACTCCTCAAAAAGCTATGTAAATATATGACTCGGCAATATTGAGAAAATGATATTAAAACTCAACTTCCTAATCCTAAACTATAATCATTGTTCACCGGTAGCTTTGCTTTTCATATTACATCCTGTAATTTAATAATTGAACTTAGTCATTTTAAGGTTTAACAATTTTACATGTCATATATACACCTGCAGATCAAACGGTGGGTTGCGTAAGTATCAATTATCTACGTTTTCATATAACAAAGGTATGTGTTATATGAACTAAGGAAACAATGTTCTTTACTTCCCGTTTTTTTGCTGGCACTGCAGGTCATCTTTAAAGAATGGTTATCGTCTATTTATATTTGTTTTTAGGCTTGGTCGGGATGTAATTCCCAGATCTCCGGTTCAGGTTCGTTCGTCTGTACGTTCGTCATTACGACCATCCGTCAATTACATGGTCAGTCACTTAGTAAACATGGCACGCTTCCTCAATAACTGTTGCTGTGGTTTGAAAGGACACTGTTAAGCTCAAGCAAATTTAATGTTTTTCGTGTTGAACTTTTAATCTTAAGTATAGCTGAAGAGTTATCTCGATTTATAAACACTCACGCGCTGATAAATCAAATTGAAAATGTGAGTGCAGTCTAGCAACTACATATTTTTCTATGAGAGTTGGAACTTCCAAGAGTTGTTTTCAAAAATCATGCTTCTGTTCATTGACTGCTTACTATAATGACTGTTTAATTATCATAACTAGTTACGTACATGACACTGACTGTTTTATTATCATAACTAGTTACGTACATGACATTGACTGTTTTATTATCATAACTAGTAACGTACATTATATTGACTGTTTTATTATCATTACTCGTTACGTACATAACAATGACTCTTTTATTGTCATAACTAGTTACGTACATGACATTGACTGTTTTATTATCATAACTAGTTACGTACATGACATTGACTGTTTTATTGTCATAACTAGTTACGTACATTACAATGACTGTTTTATTATCATTACTTGTTACGTACATTACAATGACTGTTTTATTATCAAAACTAGTTACGTACATGCCATTGACTGTTTTATTATCATTACTAGTTACGTACATTACAATGACTGTTTAATTATCATGGCTAGTTACGTATATTGCATTGACTGTTTTAGCATAATAACTTGTTACGCACATTGCATTGACTTGTGATGCGTTTTATTGAAATACATCTGATGTTACTGTGTTGCGCTTTAATGAAATACAACTGATGTTACTGTCGTGTGCTTTATTGAAATATAGCTGATGTTGCTGTGATGCGCTTTATTGTAAAAGAGCTGATGTAACTGTGATGCGCTTCATTGCAATAAGCTGATGTTGCTGTGATTCGCTTTATTGAAAAACAACTGATGTTACTGTGATGTGCTTCATTGAAATACAGCTGATGCTATTGTGATGGGCTTTATTGAAATACAGCTGAAGTTACTGTGATGCGCTTTATTGTAATACAACTTATGTTACTGTGATGCACTTGATTGTAATACAGCTGATGTTAATGTGATGCGCTGGATTGTAATACAGCTGATGTTACTGTGATGCGCTTTATTGTAAAACAGCAAATGTAACTGTGATGTACTTTATTGAAATAAGCTCATGTTGCTGTGATGCACTTTATTGTAATACAGCTGATGTAACTGTGATGCGCCTCATTGCAATAAGCTGATGTTGCTGTGATGTGCTTTATTGAAATACAACTGATGTTACTGTGATGTGCTTCATTAAAATAAGCTGATGTTGCTGTGATGCGCTTTACTGAAATACAGCTGATGCTAATGTGATGCGCTTTATTGAAATGCAGCTGAAGTTTCTGTGATGCGCTTTGTTGAAATATAGCTGATGTTAATGTGATGTGTTTTGTTAAAATACAGCCGATGTTGCTATGATGTGCTTTGTTGAAATACACCTGATGTTGCTGTGATGCGCTTTGTTGAAATATAACTGATGTTGCTGTGATGCACTTGATTGTAATACAGCTGATGTTACTGTGATGTGATTTGTTGAAATACAGCCAATGTTGCTGTGATGTGCTTTGTTGAAATATAGTTACTGTGATGCGCTTTGTTGAAATACAGCTGATGTTGCTGTGATGCGCGTTGTTGAAATACAGCTGTTGTTGCTGTGATGCGCGTTGTTGAAATACAGCTGAAGTTGCGGTGATGTGCTTTGTTGAAATATAGTTGCTGTGATGCGCTTTGTTGAAATACAGCTGGTATTGCTATGATGTGCTTTATTGAAATACAGCTGATGCTATTGTGATGCGCTTTATTGAAATACAGCTGAAGTTACTGTGATGCGCTTTATTGTAATACAACTTATGTTACTGTGATGCACTTGATTATAATACAGCTGATGTTAATGTGATGCGCTGGATTGTAATACAGCTGATGTTACTGTGATGCGCTTTATTGTAATACAGCAAATGTAACTGTGATGTACTTTATTGAAATAAGCTCATGTTGCTGTGATGCGCTTTATTGTAATACAGCTGATGTAACTGTGATGCGCCTCATTGCAATAAGCTGATGTTGCTGTGATGTGCTTTATTGAAATACAACTGATGTTACTGTGATGTGCTTCATTAAAATAAGCTGATGTTGCTGTGATGCGCTTTACTGAAATACAGCTGATGCTAATGTGATGCGCTTTATTGAAATGCAGCTGAAGTTTCTGTGATACGCTTTGTTGAAATATAGCTGATGTTAATGTGATGTGTTTTGTTAAAATACAGCCGATGTTGCTATGATGTGCTTTGTTGAAATACACCTGATGTTGCTGTGATGCGCTTTGTTGAAATATAACTGATGTTGCTGTGATGCACTTGATTGTAATACAGCTGATGTGACTGTGATGTGATTTGTTGAAATACAGCCAATGTTGCTGTGATGTGCTTTGTTGAAATATAGTTACTGTGATGCGCTTTGTTGAAATACAGCTGATGTTGCTGTGATGCGCGTTGTTGAAATACAGCTGATGTTGCTGTGATGCGCGTTGTTGAAATACAGCTGAAGTTGCGGTGATGTGCTTTGTTGAAATATAGTTGCTGTGATGTGCTTTGTTGAAATACAGCTGGTATTGCTGTGATGTGCTTTATTGAAATACAGCTGATGCTATTGTGATGCGCTTTATTGAAATACAGCTGAAGTTACTGTGATGCGCTTTATTGTAATACAACTTATGTTACTGTGATGCGCTTTGTTGAAATACAGTTGATGTTGCTGTGATGCGCGTTGTTGAAATACAGCTGAAGTTGCTATGCTGTGCTTTGTTGAAATATAGTTGCTGTGATGTGCTTTTTTGAAACACAGCTGATGTTGCTGTGATGTGCTTTGTTGAAATACAGCTGATGTTGCTCTGGTGTTGCTGTGATGTGCTTTGTTGAAATAAAGCTGATGTTGCAGTGATGCGCTTTGTTGAAATACAGCTGATGTTGCGGTGATGTGCTTTGTTGAAATACAGCTGATGTTGCTGTGATGCGCTTTGTTGAAATACAGCTGATGTTGCTGTGATATGCGTTATTGAAATACAGCTTAAGTTGCGGTACTTTGCTTTGTTGAAATACAACTGATGTTGCTGTGTGATACGCGTTGTTGAAATACCGCTGATGTTGCTGTGATGCGCGTTGTTGAAATACAGCTGATGTTGCTGTGATGCGCGTTGTTGAAATACAGCTTAAGTTACGGTGACGTGCTTTGTTGAAATATAGCTGATGTTGCTGTGTGATACGCGTTGTTGAAATACAGCTGATGTTGCTGTGATGCGCGTTGTTGAAATAAAGCTGATGTTGCTGTGATGCTCTTTGTTGAAATACAGCTGATGTTGCTGTGATGCTCTTTGTTGAAATACAGCTGATGTTGCTGTGATGCGCTTTGTTGAAATAAAGCTGATGTTGCCTTGTTGGGGTTTAGTGAAATACAGCTGATGTTACTATGATGTGCTTTGTTGAAATACAGTGGTTGTTGCTGTGATGGGGTTGACTGAAATACAGTTGATGCTACTATGATGCGCTTTATTCAAATATATACTGATCAAGAGTGTTTAATTTGTAATTTATAAGTAGTGGGTTATGCCCTCTATTTCCACTTCTTCGTGTTCGTGTTTGGATTGGCCTATGTTCTATATTCTGAATCTCGTTTAGGGTATAGGTTATGGTGTACGTGCCATTTAAAACCGCAGGAATGTGCCGAGTCATTAAATATAGCTATTAATCATTAGTATATGTAAACCCGCCATCTTGTTTGGAGGAGGGTATTTTTTGAGAGTATAGCTGCGTGACGCATTGATCCATTTAATAAAAGGTCATAGTTATGTTATATGGTTACTGCAGACGATTTACGTAGGTTCGATGTACTATCTGAGACGTTTGTATACAACAGCAGACGATGTTCGGCAGATTTACTAATTGAATTTTATCCCAACTGTTAAAGTGTATCACTAAAAAGTCCGGGTTTATTTATCACAATAAGTTTTTATATAAGTATGCTTTTCGTTACGGTTTAAAACTGCCAATATGGTCCATTGTGTGGTGTTATTCAATGGCTTCAACACTCTTCAATACAGATATAGAGCCTGATGAATGATAATGCATTCGTCAATAACATCTCCTCAATTTACTAAAAGATGCGCAAGAACATGCATTATACTCACTAACATGAACTTTAAACTTTCAACAACATGTGTCTGTTAATACGACATGTACGGCGTAAATGAAGCGTTAACGAAAGGGAGATAAATGTTGACAAATAAAAGAGTAGAAGTATTGAGATATATAACTAAGGCGAATGTATAGTTCTGCGATTTATTTTAGATGCTCTCTAACAGGAATAATTAACGCATGCGCATGTACATAGTATAGAGATACATAGTTTAGATAATACATAACACTTATTGATCAAATTGCAATATGCAACATGCAGGATGATACAAATGTAAGAGTTTATTGCCATAAAAATATAAATTAAGCTTGAGGGAGTACTTATCCAGCGAGACACTCACTCCTCAAATTAATTGAGGTAACACATCCGCACTCCTCAAGTAAGTTTTGTCATCCGCATATACATTAACTATAGTTAAATATAATCACCTCAGTCATTCTATAAGCATAAAGGTTAAATAAAGTTTCTTACACTGCACATGTTTTTGCTGTAAAGATATTCACAAAAACACGTCAGCCACCAACTTTAAAATATTTAGGCGCGTATGACAACTTAATCACTGATCCATGTAGCAACCCGAGTCCGTATGTTTATATATAAACATTATCGGAGCATCGCATTACATCGGGTTAAGGGACACATTAACACACGCTGCTATAGCAAAGAGATACCAGGTTAAGTGACTTAAATATTATCAATTTTAGAAATGATACACGTTAAAGCTAGTCACTCGTTATCAAATTTCGTTTATTTCATTTATTTAAGAAACAGAAACTGTCCATTACATAGTGTTGTCATAAAAAAAACAATAATAATAGTCAACAGTTGAACTAATACGTGCGTCCGATGATGGATATTTTAGGGGCGTTTCGCATTCGTTCTAATTCATGTTCGGCCCACTTATTCACCCGGTGAATGGAACTTTCTGCGGCGTCTTCTCCCCCTCCTCTCTGTCGAACTGCAACCCGACTCCTGAACTCTGGAGGATCGTATCGCTTTAGAATGTTTTCGAACAAGTACTTTCTCTTTTTAGTCGCGTATTTCCACGCCTCATCAGTATCATAATCATCGATTATCTTCAGCTCTTCAGCGTTTTTTTTAATCGCGGAATACACCGGATCTTCGAACATTGCGTTCATCCATTCAACCTTGGCCGCGAAGTCACCCGCCATGTTTTTTCTGTATTTAGGTATCATATCTCTATATATTCTCTGTCCAGCTACCTCCTCCGTGACACCCTCCGTTTTTATATAGTGTTCCACCTTTTCCTCATATTCAGATTGGTACTGAGTAACAACTTTCTCTACAATAATATCCCAGGGATCTAAAGAATCCCGTTCTTCATATTCGTCGCTACTGACGTCATCTGAGTCTATCATTGCTTCCTCATCACTAATCGATTTCAATTCCGAATCACTTTCGTCGGCGTGAATAGTTTTCTTATGACGTAACATGTTGTCACGCCTGTCAAATGATTTATCGCAAATGTCGCAAGTGAACATGTTGGTGTCTCCGCCAATAATGAGGAGTGAGGAGGAGAAGGAGTTGCTTTAAATAGAGAGAAACATAATAATTTCATCGGAATGTGACATAGTGTAGTTGAAAATGATGAAGACCTTGTAAAGGGTTTTTTTACACTCTAAACGCGTAAAATGTTTTTTTTTTGTTTTTTTTTCATAAATTCAAGCGAAATCGACTTTTCACTATCGCAACTTCGAGTTTTCACCATCATAGTTTCGGCATTGTGTTGTTTCGACTTTACTTAATTTCATATATATGTATATGCCACTATGGCCCAACAGGGACACCGTAGTACACAGTGTTTGTAGATTGCTAATAATCAAAATTGTGAAACTTAAAAACTAAACTGCTTGTTTTAATACCCCGACAAGCAATTTGTAAGGGTGGCATACTTGTCCGTCCGTCCGTCCGTCCATCCGTCCGTCCGTCCGACGACAGTAAACTAAGTCTTAACCGGCCTGTTATTTTCTCTTTCACACTTTCCATGTTGCCCTTGACGTGAGGATGTGTCGCGCGTAAGATTGAAATCAGTGGGTCATAGGTCAAGGTCACATTTAAAGGTCAAATTTATGAGGAAGGACTTGTGTCTTTATTTGTTTTTCACTAAACGTTCTCGGGCATAAAATTCATCAGTACGTTGCAATATCACCACGTCTCACAACACTTTTAGATTTACGATAAGTTTCCGTTGTGTTACTAACGTGCTTGAAGCTTAAGTCTTGACGAAAATAAAAATTAACGCATTTCTCTGGCCTAAATTATTCGTCATCGTTCCAAGATTTGCAATTTTAAACAACAAAACAGCAGCACACATTGACACGGTTGTCTTTTTTAACATTAAAACGTGTGTGATACCTATCAATTTGCAGTAAAACAATATGTAAAGATGTATACATTTTAATAAGATACTATATAATTTTAGTAACTTACATCGATGAACATTTCTTATGCTGTAATTGTTTTTGTTTTTCATTTTCATGTGATTGTATTATTTAGCACATTGATGTAAACAATGTATACATGTTTAATGGCCTCATGGAAGAATGACTTTTTATTATTATTATTATTATTATTATTATTATTATTATTATTAATATTATTATTATTATTATTATTACTATTATATCATCATCATCATCATCATCGTCATCATCATCATATTCATCTTCATCATTATTATTATTATTAATTTGATTTCGCTCACCAAGTCTAAATTGAGACAGAATTTGCTAATATCTTGCAAAATACTAAACTCTAGTATCTAACACATGGTAGAAATAAATGACTGCCATTTGAAAGATAAAAGAAAGATCTATACACATCTAGCTACCTCAATAAGTCCGGAGCACGGTGGGAATCATTTTGGAACTCCTCGGGGAATTGAGTGAAGTGTTCCGAATGGGTGGGAATACGACAAGGAGCACACAGAAATTCGGCAACTTTCCGTCACTTTAGGTCTCACTTCACAGTTGAATTTTGTTCTTTGTTCTATATAAAATATGGTCTATGATTTTAACGGTAAAAAGTAATTCCACGTAGAATTGTTTTAAATTCAAAGCAAGAATGAATTCCCACATAAAAGTGCACAATAAATGGTAGGAGACCACTTTGGCAGTGACACACTAAAAAGTCCTCAAATGCTCATAAATACAAGCATCTGTTAAACTCCTATGAATGTCACAGTTTTACACCAGTGATGTCTTATTGCAGTATAAGCTATGTCAGCAGTATAAGCTATGTCAGCAGTATAAGCTATGTCAGCTTTTGCTGTACTGATCTGCAGCAAGACATCACCACCACTATTTCAAGGCAAATTACATAGGACATGTTTTAAGCGTAAGAATCATTACCGTGGTAAATAGGGCGCAACTGTGTAGTTACCGTGGTAAATAGGGGCGCAACTGTGTAGTTACCGTGGTAAATAGGGCGCAACTGTGTAGTTACCGTGGTAAATAGGGTGCAACTGTGTAGTTACCGTGGTAAATAGGGGCGTAACTGTGTTGTAACCGTGGTAAATAGGGCGCAACTGTGTAGTAACCGTGGTAAATAGGGTGCAACTGTGTAGTAACCGTGGTAAATAGGGTGCAACTGTGTAGTTACCGTGGTGAATAGGGGCGCAACTGTGTAGTAACCGTGGTAAATAGGGGCGTAACTGTGTTGTAACCGTGGTAAATAGGGCGCAACTGTGTAGTAACCGTGGTAAATAGGGGCGCAACTGTGTAGTTACCGTGGTGAATAGGGCGCAACTGTGTAGTAACCGTGGTGAAAAGGGCACAACTGTGTAGTTACCGTGGTAAATAGGGGCGCAACTGTGTAGTTACCGTGGTAAATAAGGCGAAACTTTGTTGTGAGACGTTTAGGTAAAATATTGTTTAATATTCCTTCTTTGATATTGGATTGATTTATAGGGATGTGTAGTTGCTGTTGCCGTTACATTGCTGTCGCTGATTTTGCTGCTGTTATATTTGCTTGTTATTATTGTTGTTGTTTTGTAGTTGATGATGCTAGTGATGTTATAATAATTATTGTTGTTATCATTATTGTTGTTGTTGATGTTGTTGTTGTAATTAATGCCGCTGTTGTTATTATTGTAATTTGTTGTTGTTGGTGTTGTTGTTTTGTTGTTATTATTGTTGTTATTATTAGTGTTGTTGTTGTGGTTGTTGTTGTTGCTATTGTTGTTGTTGCTGCTGTTGCTGCAGTTGTTATTATTATTGTTGTTGTTGCTGCTGTTAATCTTCTTAGTATTGTTGCTGTCGCTGCAGATGTTATTATTATTATTGTTGTTGTTGTTGTTGTTGCCGTTGTTGCTGCTGTTATTCTTCTTAGTACTGTTGCTGTTGCTGCAGTTGTTTTTTTGTTTTTTTTGTTTTGTTGTTTTTGTTGTTGTTGATGTTGTTGTTGTAATTAATGCCGCTGTTGTTATTATTGTAATTTGTTGTTGGTGGTGTTGTTGTTTTGTTGTTATCATTGTTGTTATTATTAGTGTTGATGTTGTGGTTGTTGTTGTTGCTATTGTTGTTGTTGCTGCTGTTGCTGCAGTTGTTATTATTATTGTTGTTGTTGCTGCTGTTAATTTTCTTAGTATTGTTGCTGTCGCTGCAGATGTTATTATTATTATTGTTGTTGTTGTTGTTGTTGCCGTTGTTGCTGCTGTTATTCTTCTTAGTACTGTTGCTGTTGCTGCAGTTGTTTTTTTGTTTTTTTTGTTTTGTTGTTTTTGTTGTTGTTGATGTTGTTGTTGTAATTAATGCCGCTGTTGTTATTATTGTAATTTGTTGTTGGTGGTGTTGTTGTTTTGTTGTTATCATTGTTGTTATTATTAGTGTTGTTGTTGTGGTTGTTGTTGTTGCTATTGTTGTTGTTGCTGCTGTATCTGCAGTTGTTATTATTGTTGTTGTTGTTGCTGCTGTTAATCTTCTTAGTATTGTTGCTGTCGCTGCAGATGTTATTATTATTTTTGTTGTTGTTGCCGTTGTTGTTGTTGCCGTTGTTGTTGTTGCCGTTGTTGCTGCTGTTATTCTTCTTAGTACTGTTGCTGTTGCTGCAGTTGTTGTTTTTTGTTTTGTTTTGTTGTTTTGTTGCTGTTACTATTGCTGCAATTGTTAATAGTATTGTTAATGTTGTCAGCAAACACTTGGATAAGACTTTATTTAGCACCTGTATCATAACCATCAACGTCCCGGCCGATAATTATCTTCTTCCAAGAGATCAATCGTCATATTGGTTATAGATCCTACTTTAATGAGATGATATTTCCGGAAGTTTTACTAGAATATTAGTGTTGCAATATCGGCGACATCGACCGGACATGAAGTTGGAACTCCAATCACTAGACAAGTGCGTGGTCAATTGGTCATTAAAATACCGTTAACGCTGCCCTATTATCTCATTTTCTAAATTGCGAAGTTACGTGTTCTTGTCTTCATCTGTCTTGTTAACGGTGTTGCTTTTTTGTATTGTTCTTGATGTTTTGTTTCGCAAACAAAAATGAAGTATAAAAAACGATGGAAACACTGGGTAATATGCATACGAAATGCCTGACGGGTATTCAGCGCATGCACACTGGAAAACTTACGTGACTTTAGCCAAATCCTTGATGAATGGATAAAATGTCGACACCAAAATAAAGGTCAGTGCTGTTTGAATACGAATGTCTCATAAAAAAACACCGATAAAACGAAAGGTATTGACCAGTGAGCGCATGCGTATTGGAAAACTAACGTGACATGATGCAGGACTCCAAAACAACAAATCAGTGCTTGTTATTAAACGATCAATTGACATGCGTATTTATTATTTTGTACAGTGTTTATCGGTTCGATATCAAACGAGAAATAATATGCTTATGATTTATAACTCAAGGCGACATTGATGGAACATAATCAACACTTTATGGGATGTTTTGACACCAGTGTACATGTTCTACAGGTCAATGTAACGTAGTTGTAATCAGAAACGCTCGGCACAGTAAACGTTATGCCATCCGATATTAATACGAAGGTTTGTATTCAGATTGTATCTGCATAGTTGTCATGGCGACCTTGTTTTCTCCAGAAGCAGTGATACGTCTCTACGTGTACTTTGTATGGGAATGACTTTAATGTGACAAATTCGTCCGTGGATTACATATATTTTGGCATGCTATTGGACTTTTAATAGGTATCGCCAGAAGTAAAAACATCCAAGATTCCATAAAAAATATTTGTGTGAGACGAAAACTGATGAATGAATTGGGACAATACTAGTTAAAGTAACGAGAATAGAACGTGGTAAACACAATAATAAGAAGAAAATCACGTCGAAAAAAAATGTGAACATGCTTATGGAATTATATATGAAAGTTTTAGTGCACATGCGAAAATGGGCATACACATATACATGTGTAGAATTGATACTTCCGGACAATAGCGTGTTGTACAACGTGAGCTATAACTAAACTCCTTCGTGTTCTTGTGATTCGTCTTAGTTACAACAGTATTTTATTAAAAAGGTATATATCTAGTATGCTATATACATGAGTATTAGGTAATATAGATAACATTAACAAGGGCACGCAGAATGTTAGTATATTACTTTTTCGGTAAATGTACGTTTTACATATAAGCCTTTACAAGACAAGTTGTGAGTTTTATCACATGCGTTGCATGGGCCTACAAATCTACTTTAAACATTTACATCAAGTCCGTGATTATTACAGAAAACAACTATGTGTGAATTACATAACTACTCTAAACTTTACATACAACCAACGTACTGAACGCTTTGTAAGTCATATCAACCACCAGTCATGACTACATTTCCGGTTTTGACTGTCACGCCGGAAGTGACAGCAGAATCCGATAACAAATCATGTCAGACAACGCAGTCACATGTGTCAACTGCGTTAATAATTACGGATTTGTATCCCAGTGAATGTAAAGAGCATTTATTGCGTATCTATGGTTATGTGATACCAGCTATAGCACTTTTTCTTATATTTTCAAACGCTTTGATTATTGTGGTGTTAATGAAACCTCATATCCGGTCTCACACAAGCATTATTTTGACACTTATTGCCGTCGCGGACGCCCTGAATCTATTATGTCCATCTATAACGTATGTATATTATTTCACGTTGGGCTACTACGTTCATCCTATACCCTTCAAGCTGTGTCGATGGACGTATTATCTATCGGATGTGCTGAAAGACATGTTCAATTTAATATCGTTATGGTTGACCGTCTTCCTTGCCTATGTCAGATACAGATGCATTAAGTCACCCTTCCGCGCACGTGCTATGCACAGCCGACATAATATGACCAAGGCCGTATGCGCCATTGTCACCATGGCGGCAGTTGTACACATACCGTCAATGTTTGTGTTTAATTTCACTGCAGTAACTGCGCAACTCGCCAACAATAAAAACGAAACGTACGAAGCTTGTGAATTATCTCCCACAAATGTTTTCGTACCGGATGAAGACGGTTGCATCTACAGGCGGGCAATACTTTGGGCGGAGATAGTATTTAACTCGTTTTTACCGTGTTTGCTGCTCATTTTCTTGGATATATCAATGTTATGGAAACTGAGAAAGGCTGAGATAAGTCGAGGATCTTTAAGAAGAGGTGGAAGCGAATGGCGAACTCAAAGCAAGTCCAAATCACAGAGCAGCAACATCGCTGCTGCTAGCAATGAGGATGACAATGACAGTGATAATGTTATTGACAAAGTGGATGAACAACTTAAGCAAACTGGAATGTTAATGAGTGAAGGACGTCAAAAGAACGGTAAAAAATATGATAATTGTGATGTGGACACTTGTTCGGATGACACTTGTTCGAATGAAGGTGTGTCCGAAGATGAAGAACTATGTAAGAAAGAGACGATGGCAAGGTGTAATAGCAAAATGTTCAACAATGCAAACAGTCACACAGATAATGAGCTGGAACACGGAACGAAAACATTTAAAGGAAACACGGATGCTACGAAATATAACAAATATCAAAGTGCAAAGACGTTGATCTCGTCGTCGTCTATATCAAAACCAAAACAAACAACAAGAACTACAAAAGAAGAACGTCCGACAAACACAAACAAAGATTCGATACGAAGTAAAATGAGTTGTAAATCAAAATCTGAAAAATCTCAACCTAAAGTATGTAATCACAATTCGGCTTATGAACGCTTGAATAGAGAAAGCAGACGAACATCTTGGTTAATCGTCATTGTCGTCACGCTCATCTCCACGCACGAGATACCTTTAAGTGTATTATATGCCAACGCACTAATAACAAGACAGGGACCGCTTCCTTTCAACTTATTTGGCTGTGCGTCGGTCTTCATGTTGCTATGGCAATACGTGACGTATCCACTCACGTTGCTCATCTATTGTTGCATGAGTTCAGTATTCAGAAAAGAGTTGTGGAAGGCGATCACTTGTGGATATTGTTGTAAACACGAGAATGAAACTCTTTCACTCGGAAACAAGAACGTATTTATGAGTCCTTGTTCGGCAAGAAAGACTTTAAATCGCAGCTTAGTGACGTGTGAACACGGATGTCAGAATAAAATGGAGGATGGAACTAATGCTGCTTAGTTATATGTATTAATAAATAAAGTGGTTATATACCATCCGTTCACGTATACGTATGTATATAAAATAGCACAAAGAGTGACGGATATGTGACACCATTTGGCTATAATTCTTGTATACATTTCTGACATGACCACGAGTTTGTCATAGGGACCTGGTTATCCGGATGAAGCAAAAATTAGGTCAGGACTTAAATTTTTAATTATTTTTTAATGATATTAATTATTGTTTAAGTGGCAGACTGGAGTTAGTTCTTTATTCGTCTGTCGATATTCTAACCCTAACCCTTATCTTAATTACCTTCCAGGGGCGTAGCTAGCCTAAATGTTATGTGTAGGCCCAAACTCGCGGGGTCCTGAAGAAAATTGTGTGTGTAATGGCTCTGGTGCTTTTGACGTATATTACATAATTAAACACATTTTGAACCTAATATATTTTTAATTTTTGATAATTTACATAAAATGGAAAGTTGTTAAAAAAATTATGTGCAGGCCCGGGCCTTTGGGCATGTTAGGTAGCTACACTACTGCCTTCAGTAACGACAATTTATATTACTCGAGTGCCGACAAACGAAAAGTGAATAACAAACTATACGAAATGCAAATGCTAAGTATGTCCATGTTTGTGGATCATTTCATAGCATATTTTACTGGTACCAGACCAGCCAAAATATAGTTTGATTAATATTGTTTTATTCGAATATGTGTCTACATTATAAAATAAATAAAAAAGAAATCTTACACAATATGACTTGAACATTGCCTACTTTGCTACAAAATGTACAATGTCTTTTATGCTATTATTACTAAAGATAAGATAAGATAGGATAGGACAGGACAGGACAGGACAGGACAGGACAGGACAGGACAGGACAGGACAGGACAGGACAGGATAATATAATATAATATAATATAATATAATATAATATAATATAATATAATATAATATAATATAATATAATATAATATAATATAATATTTTATAATATAATATAATATAATATAATATAATATAATATAATATAATATAATATAATATAATATAATATAATATACTATACTATACTATACTATAATGCAATGCAATGCAATGCAATGCAATGCAATACAATACAATACAATACAATACAATACAATACAATACAATACAATACAATACAATACAATACAATACAATACAATATAATATAAGACAAGACAAGATAAGATAAGATTTTGTTTATTATTGTGACATGTGCAAACATTCATTAAGTTATACATATATACAATTGATAAAATTATTTGGCACTCGGCCCATTGGGCCAATATGTCACCAAGATAATCAAGAAAGTAATTATATACAAAATTCGTAAATACTCTATTATATACATAGGTTAACTATGACGTACAAAATCCTGACAAAATATTAGTAAAATATTCCCTGAGTATCCAATATTGTCAGTATGGAGTGTAGTTATGATAGATATGTTATAAATATAATAGGAAAACAGGCAATATATCATTCATCAACAAAACATGAGGTATTAAGTCTGACATAATAGTTTACGAAAACAAGATATTTCTTCTTTTTAAGAAAGCACAGACAAGAAACTTTGCAAGTTGTCTCGGATGCGCTGATATGATATGTGCAAGTCGTTGGTTTATATGCATGTAAGCATTATTTACAAATAAATCTCTGAAATTGTTTTCTCGCAGGTCATTATACAATTCACACTGAAATAGAAAGTGTTTTTCATCTTCTACTGAATTTGACTGACAAAGTCTACAAAGTCTCTGATCAGGTTGCTCCCCAACATACCTTCCGGTTTCAGTTCTGAGTGGTAAGATACCAGTTCTGAATTGACACAAAGCAGAGCGTTCACAATTTGTATTTAATGCAATTACTTCGCTATTTTTAATTGATGTCGTATGTATGAGCCAGCAAGTTGTTAATTGTTAAATGTCCTGTGCGGTGTTCATTTACTGTAGTTAAAACATTTTTCATTACAATATGTTATATGTGTACAAAGCATTAAAAGTCCGTTACTGGCTTCATCAGAGGGGATTAAAGGTTTACCCTTTGTCCGCCAGTTCGTCTGGAAAATTACTCAAAAATTGCCCAAGCAAGGTGTGTAAAACTTTGCATGTAAATAGGGAGAAATAAGGAGAAAATGTAGGCAATTTTATTTTTTAAGTCGGACAAAATTGTAATTACTATGTACCTGTCAATCGATAGGGTACTTATGTATTGTAATTAGTACGAAAGTTAAACATTGTAGAGTACATCAGACTGATATTGCAACTAATAGGTATATATTTATAATGTTGGTGTCCTATATAACAGTTTCCAATTGATTCACAGACATGGCGACTTGTTGCTACAGATAAAGGTACAATGTTAGAGCAGTGGAATACTGCTTTTAACAAATACACATAATTTAGAGGTAGCATTACACATACACAGATACACATAATTTAGAGGAAGCATTACACATACACAGATACACATAATTTAGAGGAAGCATTACACATACACAGATACACATAATTTAGAGGTAGCATTACACATACACAGATACACATAATTTAGAGGAAGCATTACACATACACAGATACACATAATTTAGAGGTAGCATTACACATACACAGATACACATAATTTAGAGGTAGCATTACACATACACAAACACACATAATTTAGAGGTAGCATTACACATACACAGATACACATAATTTAGAGGTAGCATTACACATACACAGACACACATAATTTAGAGGTAGCATTACACATACACAGATACACATAATTTAGAGGTAGCATTACACATACACAAACACACATAATTTAGAGGTAGCATTACACATACTTTGATTTAAAAGGATTTAAAACGGGATCTGGATCGCATTTGTAAGTAACCAGAATATTCGAATAACGCGAGTCACGCAACTTTACATAAAGTGTGTACGTAGTATATAGATTATAGATGTATAGGTATATCCTTTATTGTCGTAATATGTATGTGGAAGATGTCATTTTGAGGTCATCACAAACATATATTGGTTATTAATACTAAATAATATTTTTGTAACTGTCACTCGCTAGCTTTCTCAATATAGTTGCGTATGTGACAGTCAACACTTTCTTTCAATAATTAATATCGTGTTATTTTTGCAAAAAGGTACCGCGTGCCTTTTTATTGCACAATAGGTTCCCTCATGTATTAAATGGTCGATATAATGTTCAGTTAAATAGTAGCATAAATTTCTGTTTAAAGCCATGCAGTTGTTCATACATATATATGTGTGTGTGTGCGCGCGTGCGTGCGTGCGTGCGTGCGTGCGTGCGTGCGTGTGTGTTAAAAAATGCAAATATTAAGTGTTACCGGTCTTTCATTTTTTTCTACTTCTACTTCCTGTTCTCAAGAATTGATTATTAACGGACGCCTCGTTTCTGATGGAGGTTACCGGGCATTTATATCAATGACTAACACAGAAGTTCTCCGATGTAGTTTACGTGCACTGGGTATGACTGCCTGCAGGAGACATCGATTGCTCTAAAGCTCGTCCGAAGGATTGCAAACTTTCACCGCATCTTGCCAGAATAAGGTTCTATGCGAGTGCACTTGAAAAAAAAAACCGGAAGTAAACCGACCGGGAATAGAAACGGGGACCCCTGGGTATTACTTATTATAAAAAAACACATAGTAATGGCACATATCACATAAACTTTGATTAATTCGACACCTTTCCATTGATCTTAAAGTATGTGTATGTCTGTGTTGTTTTAATTACTCTGGATTTCGTTTCTTGGGCCAAACCAGTACTGGTTATAGTTTCAACATACCATCGGGTCGAGTCTGTGATTAAACCACATACCTCTGGTGTAATTGGTGAACACAACATCCACTACACCTCGAGAACTAACTCTCTACAAGGATTGTCCATCCATATTTTCAAAAGACATCAGAGATTCCACTTTTTAATTACAAACTCCTATAACATAGTCTATATAGGTATGACTTCTGGACGAATATGTTGCTATAGAAACTGTATTCGCATTCGCGGTGTCTAACATACAATAGAATAAAGTAGCTGACCCTAATCCTGTATGTATTTATAATTACCAGGATACAAGATAGCATCAGTCCGACTGCGTGAACCTATATAATATTTAATACAGTATTGATCTACAACTGACCTGGTCTTAATTAAACCATATTTTCATAATTGCCAGGCTGAATGGCAGGAATGCTGGAGTTATGGTGCTTACATTCTGTAGCGAAATAACATATCTATGTCATCGAGCCTCATTAAGATCCTGGATCCAAGTACAGGGGTACGGCGCCTAGCAAATACTCCCTCTCAAAAATAAAAAAAAAAAAAAAAAATGAATAAAATAAAATATATAAAAAAAAAATGTCCAACAATTGAAAAAAAATAATTTTTTCACGAATATAAAAATGTGGCATATAGAGTTTTTTTTAATATTTTATTTTATTTTTTCTACATTTTTTTGAGATGGGTATTTGCTAGGCGCTCTACCCCTGCGGATCCAAGGAGTAATGAATGTATGAATCGCGGTGTTACCGTGTACAAAATAAGACAAGAGAGCCAAAATGGCCCTATAATCGCTCACCAATGCCAAAGCCGGCAATCTGTGCAGGTGCTAGAGTGAACATAAATTCATATAATGCAATTTTTGTTGACTCAAGGACCATAACACCCGACATTAATTATCCAATTTGTCCAGTTCAAGAACTTGTTGAAGATATTATGGTTACATAACAACTGTATCAGTTTAATGAAGATCAAATATAAATTGTGAGGCTAGAATGCACACAACATCAAATACACACTATTTTTTTTACAATTCAAGGACCACAACTCTGACAATATTTATCCGATTGGCCAGTTCAAAAACGCATTCAATAATTTATGGTTAAATAACTGTGTAAATATGTCGAAGATTGAATGAAAACGGTAATTGCTAAATGCACACCAGGTCAAATAACATATTTTTTGACAATTCAAGGGTTGTAACTCCAACATTAATCATCAGATTTGGCCATTTCAAAAACTTGTCCTAAATATTATAGTTATAACTACTGTGTTAGTTTAGTTCAACGAGGATAAAAAACTCAAAATTCCAGAAAGATGAGATGGGCAAGTAGTTAGAATTTTGATTTGTTTTGAAGATGTAACAGATGCGTAGAAGAGTTCAAACTTGGTAGAGGTTCACCTACGGTAAATGTCAGTGAAACTACAACAAAATCAGGTCAGTAGATTCTGACAAGAAGGCTTTTGAAGTTTTTACTATAGATGCGAACTAAGATAAAAATCCAGTTCCAGCACAAAACTAACCTGTTATGTTTAAGAACGGTTTCAAACTGAAGCATTATACTAAACTATTGTGCATGAAACACTCTGCAGTTCCAGCACAATAAATATTCCTATGAGTTTCAAACACAAGCCTTCCCAAAGTATATCACTTGAAAGAATCTTTGTCACAGTGCACTCTCCCCAAAAAACAATTAAGCTCCTCCTCCAATTTGACACTGAAAATCTCAGATTTCTTGCTGTTATGAAACTAGCTAGAAATATGGTATTGCTTTATTAAAAAGCAGTATCCCATCCCTGTCTGAACCAGATAAACTCTGACTTTTATATTCAGATTAACACCTATTATAAAAATGGTTCATGATATTTGAATAATATGAATAATATTTCAATCATTGATTACAGTTGTATCATTCATCTTTTTATGATGAATTATCTTTTAAAACTTATATCTGGTACATGTATAATATTTTATAATAATAGCAAAAAAAAAAGTTTATTTAAAGAGTTTATTACCTGTTCTTACAATAATTGTTATATACAGACATTTATGCTATAAAACACCTGGAGTAACTTGACATAAAACAAACCCCACCCCTTGGCTGCCATGTTTTTTGACGAATCAAGATTGCTTGAACAAACTTGGTAGAGAGTCACCCAAGGAACATTTCTGTGAAATTGTTTTAAAATTGAGCCAGTAGTTTTTGACAAGAAGATTTTTTAAGTTTTTACTATAGCTTATATAGTAAACTAACCTCACCCCCTGGCTGTCATGTTTTTTGACAAATCAAGATGGCTTGAACAAACTTGGTAGAGGGTCACCCAAGGAATATTTCTGTGAAACTATATCAAAATTGGCCAAGTGGTTTCAGAGGAGAAGTTGTTAAAAGCTAAAAGATAACGACAGACGACGGACACCAGGCGATCACAAAAGCTCACCTGTGAGCCTTTGGCTCAGGTGAGCTAAAAAGGAAGAAAGAAAACGTAAATTTTTATTATTTTTATCATAATAAAGGTTATATTTTTAACTAAATGACTAGACGTTGTAAAAGGTTGGCAATTTAATATTGAAACAGTTATAACGATAAAATTAAATTTCTCCTATATGTTTCTATGTAAACCAAATATCACGGTTTAACCTGGTAAGTGATAAAAACGGGGGGGGGGGGGGGGGTAATTTCTCTCGATAAGCCATTGAAATGTCTGAAATAGTCCCACGTGGCATTTTTATGATTCAAAGGCAATACCTGTGACAATAGTTATTCGATTTGACAAGTTCAAGAACTTGTCCAAGATATTATGTTTATATAACTATGTAAGTTTGATGGACACCAAGTGAAAGCTGCGAGGACCAGAGTGCACACAAGGCCAAATAATGTAATTTTTGACGATTCAAAGGTCATAACTCACATTAATTACCTGATTTGGCCAGTTCAAAAATTTGTCCAAGATGTTATTGTCATATATGTGCTCGACTATTTCAGCACTGTTCTAACTTTTTTTAGGAAACAAGTACCAAATGGAAGACAATTAAAATTCAGGGGTGGTAAAATTAAGCTACAATTATTGCCTGTCTGTTAAAAATGAATTAACAAAATAATTCACCAACACTTATCTATTTTCATGAAAAGAAAGAAAAAAATTTACCCAAAATTAACCTTCATGAAAATGAAAACAAAAACAATCTTGAAAAACTGATGCTATTTGTCAAACATTTAAGCTCAACACCTTGCACTACAAACTTTAACCTGCTAAAAAACAAAATTTCTAAGTCCGAAAGGGCCACAACTCTATAAAAATGCAAACCAGAGAAAGGGCTCTCATCTCTGTTCGTTCGTTGATGATACTGAACAAATTGATGATACTGTCAAATTTTTCATATTTTTATTATTCAAGGGCCATAATTTTGACATTATTAAACTAACTTGGCCAGTTCAAGTTTGGTGAGGATCAAATGAATGAATGAATAAGGTTTTACGGCGTAGCAACACATTATAGGTTATTTGACGCCAACAGGAAGGAAGATTCCAGGTTCACTCTACATGTACAAAAAAAAGTTAACATACAGATTAAAAAAAATACATCAACAAATGAATATGCAGAATGAACCTAGAACCTTGATACCTGCAGAACTGCAAAGTTTCAGCCATTTCTATCGTATTACTCAATTTGTTGCTTCTTACGACATGCCATCACTCATATGGCTCCCTGAAACCACACAGGGGTTGATAATTTAACCACAATAGTGAACATGACAAAAAATGATAAAATGAACACGACACCCATTCAAAGGATTCCTACCCCTCTGCAGAGATCAACAGCGATTCTATTCTTAGCTGGAACCACACGGGCTAGGATCAAATGAAAAATGCTGGTGCAAGGGTGAACACAAGGTCAAACAGTGCAATTTTTTATGTTTCAAGGGCCATAACTCTGACATTCATTATTCAATTTGGCCAGTGTGAACTTGTCCGAGATATTATAGTTATATAACAACTATGTAAGTTTATCTAAGTCTGTAGCGCATTTGATTTTAGATCCAGGAGTCCCAAGTTCGAATGCCTGCCTGGCCAGTCTACATTACGATTGGTATATGACATTAGGTATCATTGTCATTCGACTCACATTGCTGATTCAGGTGAGAAAGTTATCAGTTACCTGTGGAGATGGATGTGCTCATGTACCAGTTAACTTTCCAGGATCCTAGGAAAGAGTGGTTAGTTCAACAGATCATCTGTTAGTCCTCGATGGCATAAACATGACATGAAACATTCAAACAAACCAACAAGCAAAACACAGACTGAAATCGAAAAGAAAGCATACACCAACAAATGGACACGCAAAATTAACCTTCAAGCAAAGAAGAAAGGTTCAGCAAATTCTAAAGTCACAATAATACTCAATGTATCATCTCTTACGAAATTTTGTATAAACCGTGTATATTCTTGTCTTCACCCATATAGTGCCCCAAAAAGACACAGTGGTTAATATGATTTAAATTTAATCAGAATAAATATGACAATCATAACCTCCATTTGGAAGATCCCTACCCTTCTACAGATATCCACAGTAATTCTAGTGTTCCCTGGAGACCCATCCTGGAAACTACATGGGTCTCCAAGAAGTGAAGAAGGTTGAAATGTACATATACCATATGCGTTATTGAAGTCATTTTTAATCTTCAGGAATACAATTGGCATTGCCTGGTCTCCAATGATTTTGAACTTTGTCATTTGTAGACTGAAACTGGCATTTTTCAACAAATGTAGAGGTATTACCTTTATATAATATAATGTTCTATTTTATCTACAACATGGATTGCTTTGTGAGAAGACACACACATATAAACAAGTTGTCAGAAGTCAACAAAGCTTGCCCCTGGGTGTCTAAGTCTAAAAAGGGACAATAACTGTGCCAAAATGCAATCCAGAGTTATGGTTCTTGTCTCTGTGTGTTCTATTGATGATGGTGAACACACATGCGAGGTTTTATTCACATCCAATGAGTGGTTGCATAGATATCTTAAACTTAAACGCAAAAGTTTAACCTGGGTGTCTACAGACGCCGCCGAAGCCAGGGTCATGGCAATTGCTCTTCTTGGACTTTGTCCCGGCGAACTAAAAATCAGACCACCGGGTTGCCTGTGCCACCTGTGTAAAAACTATGTCAATGGTAATTTTTATTATCAGTAAAATAAAGACAGGATCCTTGTGCTAATTTCTGGTTTCATAACAATGAACATTTCAGACAACCCAATGCACATAAACATATTTTCAATGTTGAACATAATGTTAAAAGTATTTTGATTTAGTTTCTACTATTATTTAGCTCAAAGCTCATATGAATCCTTCTTGAGTTCGCATTCTGGTTAGAACCAGTACTTAGTGTTATATTTTGAGAGGCATTAGGTGAGCTGGGAACCGAACAGGCAACTTCTGGTGTGAGCGGCCATGACTTTATTTGCGGCATACTTGATCAACAAAACCTCATTTGTTGTAATATACAAGGATAGTAAGGAAAACGCTTTAGGAATTGTAAGACATCATGGAAACTATTTTCACAGAATTCCTTGGATTTTGCTGTGTAGGTTGGAGCACAGCTCAGTTTAACTACTTCAAAGTTTGACAGTTACTTTATACATTGCCGATTCTTCTTCTTAGTCTCCTCCATCAATGTATTTTTTGTAATATTTAGCATCATTTTTATTGCATCGAATGAGGAGACACAAATCATCACAGAGACTGTCCACCCCCTGACTGTTGGTCAGATGCATTACTGACTGAGTGAACGGGGCCCCAGCTCCCATCAATGAAACTGGATAGCATAGTTATAGGTTTATAGTGATTGTAACAACTATAATTTTTTTGTAAACATAATTTCAGTTCTAATTCAGGTACATATAGTTGGTATATGTATCAACTCACCATGATAAGTAAACATTTGCCAGCAAAAGTAAGATTTATGACTGACCTTAATATTTCTTCAATTTTAAGCAAAAAAAATGAAAAGAGGACGAAAAGCTGTGATAACAAATGTCATGCCCCGTCATTCGACCACAGAGGACCCTTTCAGTCATAGAGGACCCTTTCAGCCATAGAGGACCCTTTCTACCACAGAGGACCCTTCCAGTCATAGAGGACCCTTTCTACCACAGAGGACCCTTTCAGTCATAGAGGACCCTTTCTACCACAGAGGACCTTTTTTACCACTGAGGACCTTTCAGCCATAGAGGAACCTTTCTACCACAGAGGACCCTTTCAGTCATAGAGGACCCAGTTCTACCCAGGAGGATGTCTAAGTTCTGATGTCATATTCCATCAATAAAACCAGTTGCCACATATGAACCCTGGACTGTGCTTTTTACCATCCTTTTGTAACTTACTTAAAATCTTTTGACTAAACTGGGAGGAACTATGACCAAACCAATGAGATGCGAGTGATCTTTTTATGTAGTTTTGTCCCAACTCCATTCAAGTTAAATGGCTTGTAATATAGTAAGACAAGGGTGGAGGTTTTTCTCATACCCATAAACCTGCATGATGGAGATAAAAAGCTGTGATCTACTGATCTGAATCAGTCAAAATAACTTAACTTAAAAAATTCAATCTTCTGGTCAAGTTTAGTTATATTCCAAGAAAATGGTACTACATTTGGTTTTCCAAACAAAACGTTTATTTTTAACTGATCTTTTTTTCTTACTATGCAACACATTTCTGGCAACTTCATTTCTGTCATGAAGAAATATTGTGACTGACTGATTAAAACTATGTTTTAACATGTAAATTTGAGACTCAAGGTCTCAGTGAACAATTACCTCCCTTACATGACAGTAGCAAGATTATTACGCCCAAGAAATTAGAGCTGTGTAAAGCGGTTGGGTAATTTTTTTTTTAAAAATGCATAAAATGTCATATTTCTTTGTGCATATGGGAACATTGGAACATTTTCATGATTTCTGCAAAGTTTGGGTGACCCTGGGAACTGTTTGATGATGCTATAACAGTTTAAAGATGCGTAGTGATACACTGCAACAAATGGGCAGAATTGTCAAAAATGAAGGGGTGCCATCAAACCATCGAAATTGTGAAAAAGCAACCTGGTCAACCCCATGTTTTTTTCTGCATATTTGGACCAACAGAGGACTATCTATGGGAATAAGGCACTTTTAGAACCATTGGTAATGTATCCAGTGTTCCAGAAGTGCATGTCTCTATATGTAGAACAGTACAAAATTAATTGGTGTGTGAGACGTTCAAGAACCAGATCATTTTCGGTAGACGCTGGGAGGAAACTGCATCTTTGTGATTCAGATTTACTTTCTTTTTCAAAATATGTCACTTTCTATGGGAAATACTGTATTTGAAACCTCTAAATGGAAAAATAAATGTTTTTTTGTGAAAAATGGATGACTTTGAGTGAAATAGAGAAGTGTCACACAGGCAAAACCAAACTTGAAGCTAAAACAGTAAAGCAAATAGGGCAATGAGACTGAGCAGCTGAAAATTTGTCATGGAAATGTTGGAATCAGGATTTATTCAATTCAATGGAAGGAACACAAAGTGAGATCATCTATTTAACTGAAAAAGAAATGATCATGTATGCAAATATGCTTTGCTTCGTCATGTGATAAGACTTGATTTTAGCCATCTGTCTCAAAATCCTGGCTAAAATGAATAGAAGTTTGCACTTAAAAACACTTGAAAGTCACACAGAGAGACAGTGATGCTAATATATCACAACAAAAGCATGTCTAGAGCATTCACTGCATCCAGATTTCATGATTCATGTAAGTTAAACCATTTTTTTGTGTTAGAAACTCATTATTTATGTATAATTCATACCCCACCCACATAAAAATGGTAACATTTGTCGCGATACTGTTTCCACTCTTTAGCGCATGCTTTTTGACAATACGGTTTGCTCGCGTATGAGCAATATTGTTTTTATGTCGCTGTTTATCAATTAATATTATATTGATCATGAATTATGGAGACATCTCCTGTTTCATTATTTTGTCATTGATATTTGTTATCAACAGCTCTGTATCCAGTTTTCGATATACCGACCGCCAAACTGTCGCGTTTCAGTTTAATGGTATGGCGTATGACTGCCATTTTTGTTTTACTGTCATTTTTTTCTCCTCAGTGTTGATATTTATGCGGCTGGGTCTGGCTTATACACAGTATTTACCTACTCTTGGACATTCAGTTAAATTGTAAAATGCGACTTCTTTGAAATGACGCGAAACAGAATCGCGTAATAATTTCTCAGCGTTTAGTTAACCTGTGCTTGAAACTTTTGTACCATCATCTGATTTCTTTTGGTTGTTCTTCTTACTTTTTTTTCAAATAAAAATACATGATGCTTGCTATAGAATATAGATTTTTCTCATTGAAGATGATGTTTTTTCGCTGTCTGTTATTGAATGTGTATAATATTTTTCTCCACATTCAACAGTTTAGCATTCTCCTATATGACAATTTCTAATTTTCATATAATTATTGCAACAACTCTATTTTAACTGCCCATTTTTTATGCCAGTTTTGGAAAATCTGTAAAGTAACGAGTCATCTCGCGACAAGTATTTCTTATCGCGATATTCTTTGATATATTTATTTCAAACTAACTTGTGGTAAAGAGATGCGCTTTAGCAAACCGTCTTTTTGCAATGAGCTTATCGGTCCAGCCAAATATGCTGTATCCATATTTTGTCTCATTTTCATTCATCATTTCATTTTCTTGCTTTAAAGTGACTTTCATGCACACTTTACTTTCATTTGCTATTTTTATTGATAAAATAAACAAAATAGTATTGGAATTTAATATATGCCTAATAGATACCTCAATTGGTAAGGGAAATATTCATAGTTGATAATGAATCTAATGCATGTACACAAGTATGTTATTCATTCATGTATTGAAAAAGGGGGCATGGTTAGTGTCAGTGACATGCAAATTATTGCTGGGCACCTTCAAACATTAATATTTGTTTGTTATAAATATAAAAAAAAGTCAAATATATAGTTTTGCAACAAAACAGAGCATTATTTGAAGCAAAAACAACTAATTATCCATATATGGTCATGTATTTTGACACTTAAGTTATGTAATGTTGCATATACAATAAAATGAATATGCAGTCAGATAGATACACTATAGGAGCCAATACAAGGACATTTTCAAAGTATTTATTTTTCTAGAATTATTTTTATTAAGGTACAATGGCTAAAAAATTTTGGCAGTTTTTCCTGTTTTCGAGTCGTCCGAAACTGATTAATGCATGTGTGACCGCCATCTTATTTTGGTGCATGAATTCGAAAACAGTTGCGCGATGAATTCAAAAGGCGTATTTTCATATTTAGAAATGGTAAAGGTTTGTTCGACAAAAATTTCAGTCAAATGTCGTGACAATTTCTACTCTTCAAGGTCTCAGTGAACAATTACCTCCCTTACATGACGGTAGCAAGATTATTACGCCCAAGAAATTAGAGCTGTGTAAAGCGGTTGGGTAATTTTTTTTTTAAAAATGCATAAAATGTCATATTTCTTTGTGCATATGGGAACATTGGAACATTTTCATGATTTCTGCAAAGTTTGGGTGACCCTGGGAACTGTTTGATGATGCTATAACAGTTTAAAGATGCGTAGTGATACACTGCAACAAATGGGCAGAATTGTCAAAAATGAAGGGGTGCCATCAAACCATCGAAATTGTGAAAAAGCAACCTGGTCAACCCCATGTTTTTTTCTGCATATTTGGACCAACAGAGGACTATCTATGGGAATAAGGCACTTTTAGAACCATTGGTAATGTATCCAGTGTTCCAGAAGTGCATGTCTCTATATGTAGAACAGTACAAAATTAATTGGTGTGTGAGACGTGAATATCAAATCAAATCTTTTATAAGTGTAATTAGAATTTTAAAGCATCTGGTGTCATGTCACATTGAACTAATGACCTTAAAACCAATTCCAGGCTTCCTTTTGATACAAGCATTTAAAAATGTCATTAAATGTCTTGTGAATTCAAACAACTCTCTCTACCTCCCTCTGTCTTTTTTATTGAATGGGGTTTAACACCATTTTTCAACATATTTCAGGTTATATATGGCATATCAAGTTTTATTGGTGGAGGAAAACGTTGAACTGAATCAGACTGAGTAGAACCACTGTCCTTCAGCAAGTAACAGGCAAATTTCCTCACATAAAGTTGAGATGCCCCTTAGACAACTCAGTCATGGAGGACCTCTCTCTCTCTCTCTCTCTTAAAAATGTCAATAAATATTTTAAGGTGAATTCAAGCAACTCTCTATCTGTCACCTCTCATTCTCTATCTTATGTCTTGTCTTTTGCATGTATATGTGCTACCGTTATATAAGGTGTATTCAATCACTATTCATAGATTTGAAGTATAGTTGAATTATCTAATTCTAAAGTAAGTTTACCTATTTACCTTTCAACATAATTGCCTTATATTTCAGCTTCAAGAACAACAGACAAGATAACTCTTTTATAATATTTTATTATAATTAAGGATTTAGTCTACTTGATTCAAATGTTGAGATCTCATAGTTTCAGCTGTGGCAGCCGTATTGAATGTCATACAAAATATGAGGGTTGTATGCTGAACAATGTGTCAAGTCCTGTTAAACTTTGATTAATATTGCTTAAAACACTGAAAACGAGTACTCAAATTTACTTTTATTTTGAGTGATAAATAAGAATTTTATGAACAATAATCAAGAACTTGACTGATCCCCACTACTAATCAGACTGGTATTCTCTTTGTCTTCTTGTCCCTCTTCTCCACCCTCTGCACCACTGTCAATTTGCATACTAGTTATTGATTGGTTGTTTTCCTGACTACTAGTTCCTGATTGGCTGAGATCATGTGCAGTAGTTCCAGACTGGTCAGCCTCACTCTGGTTACTGATATCGGCGCCATCTATATCATCATCTTCATCCTCTTCCTCATCTTCTTCCTCTGCATCCATGAGGAAAATACGCACTCTTCTCCTTGATGAAAAAAGCTGTTGAAGAAGGTGGAAATTAATATGAAATTAGGCATTCCTGATACAACAGCAGGAAAGGTTACAGAACTGGTATACAGTTTACAATCATTTTGGTATATTCTGATATAATTTAGCTCAATTGTGAATTAAGCTCACAACTTGTGTGAATTGCTCTCTCGTTTGTTTTTCATTGGTAAAACCAATATTTGTTAAAGAGGGGTATATATAAACGACACAAAATTTATTTAAAGTATGAATGGATCATTAGCTGGGGCTATTGACCAGTATACACATGAAGCCAGAAAATTATATATTTGTTTAACAGCTAATGTGATTTACATACATGTATATGTATACACACATGTACAATATAACTTAGTGATAAATGCATGAAAGAAAACTGAAAAATGATTTTAATCTTGATCAATGACCTAAACTGAATATAACATGTGGATGAGTATATTCGACTTTTGGAAACTTGTTTCAAAATAATAGCGGTCTGATGACAGAGAAGTGGACAATGTGAAGTATGCTGTTAAAATCTAACCCAATTTTCTAAGTAGAAAAAGAAATATAATTCTAACAAAATGCAAGTCAATTTTATGGCACTTGTTCTTGTGTGAGTTATTTTAATACTGAAAATACTGTACACATTAATTTTCAATTAAATTAAAATTATTATACACAATATGACATACTATACCCACATGTATATAATTATACACAAGTTGACATAATATACTCACATATATATTTATACACAAGTTGACATAATATACTCACAACTGTTGCCGTGTGTCTAGTTCCACTGACAGCGAAGGACTGGGCCCTCATATTGTCCAACCATCTACACTGGGTCTTCTCAACCAGAGGCCCAATGTCAACCACAGGACTGAAGAAAAAAAAAACATACAAATGAGAACAGTAATTTATAAAACTTATATATACACCAATATAATATTCCCATCAATATCTTTTATTAAATTTTATTAAAATAATAATGAACATGCTTGTATACAAACAAACTAATTATTAATATAAATGGATAAAGACATTTTTGTAGCAGAGTTAATCATCATTTTCAACATATTACAGGTTATGTGTGAAACTTTTTAAACTTATTACGAAACTTTATCAACAAGACATTGGAATATTGCAAGTCCCCTATTGGTTTACAGGTAGGATTTATAAACGTAATCTATATAATTTTATCAATTTTATTGTTATAAAAACCATATTTTTCATCAGAATAAAAAAATAAAATAACATGCATTATCTCCTTATTGCTCTTTATCCACATGCAAAATTTCACAAACCTAGCTAGGATATTTTTTTAGTAATATTCCTGGATATTTCTGGAAGCCTGACAGACAGATAAACAGTTTACCTATAGACCGGTCAGTAAACCTATAGAACAATCATTAAACCTATAGCGCTAGGGCAATAATAAAGCCGACCAAATCCTCACCAATTTGTAATAATTTTTAATAAGATGACCAAGGCTACACCAATTTGCAGCCACACTACTTAAACTTACATGTCATTGAGAGATGACCAAGGTTATACCAATTTGCAGCCACACTACTTAAACTTACATGTCATTGTGAGATGACCAAGGCTACACCAATTTGCAGCCACACTACTTAAACTTACATGTCATTGAGAGATGACCAAGGTTATACCAATTTGCAACCACACTACTTAAACTTACATGTCATTGTGAGATGACCAAGGTTATACCAATTTGCAGCCACACTACTTAAACGTACATGTCATTGTGAGATGACCAAGGTTATACCAATTTGCAGCCACACTACTTAAACGTACATGTCATTGAGAGATGACCAAGGTTATACCAATTTGCAGCCACACTACTTAAACGTACATGTCATTGTGAGATGACCAAGGTTATACAAATTTGCAGCCACACTACTTCAACTTACATGTCATTGAGAGATGACCAAGGTTATACCAATTTGCAGCCACACTACTTAAACGTACATGTCATTGTGAGATGACCAAGGTTATACCAATTTGCAGCCACACTACTTCAACTTACATGTCATTGAGAGATGACCAAGGTTATACCAATTTGCAGCCACACTACTTAAACTTACATGCCATTGTGAGATGACCAAGGCTTCACCAATTTGCAGCCAAACTACTGAAACTCACATGTCATTGTGAGATGACCAAGGCTATACCAATTTGCAGTCAACCTACTTAAACTTACATGCCATTGTGAGATGACCAAGGCTATACCAATTTGCAGCCAAACTACTGAAACTCACATGTCATTGTGAGATGACCAAGGCTATACCAATTTGCAGTCAACCTACTTAAACTTACATGCCATTGTGAGATGACCAAGGCTATACCAATTTGCAGTCAACCTACTTAAACTTACATGTCATTGTGAGATGACCAAGGCTATACCAATTTGCAGTCAACCTACTTAAACTCACAGGTCATTGTGAGATGACCAAGGCTATACCAATTTGCAGTCAACCTACTTAAACTTACATGCCATTGTGAGATGACCAAGGCTATACCAATTTGCAGTCAACCTACTTAAACTTACATGTCATTGTGAGATGACCAAGGCTATACCAATTTGCAGTCAACCTACTTAAACTTACATGCCATTGTGAGATGACCAAGACTACACCAATTTGCAGCCACACTACTTAAACTTACATGCCATTGTGAGATGACCAAGGCTTAACCAATTTGCAGCCACACTACTTAAATTTACATGTATTTGTGAGATGACAAAGGCTATACCAATTTGCAGCCACACTACTTAAAGGTTCATGTCATTGGAAGATGACCAAGCTACATCAATTTGCAGCCACACTACTTAAGCTTACATGTCATTGAGAGATGACCAAGGCTACACCAATTTGCAGCCACACTACTTTAACTTACATGTCATTGTGAGATGACCAAGGCTACACCAATTTGCAACCAGACTACTTAAACTTACATGTCATTGTGAGATGACCAAGGCTATACCAATTTGCAGCCACACTACTTAAACTTACATGTCATTGTGAGATGACCAAGGTTATACCAATTTGCAGCCAAACTACTGAAACTTACATGTCATTGTGAGATGACCAAGGCTACACCAATTTGAAGCCACACTACTTTAACTTACATGTCATTGTGAGATGACCAAGGCTTCACCAATTTGCAGCCACACTACTTAAACTTACATGTCATTGTGAGATGACCAAGGTTATACCAATTTGCAGCCACACTACTTAAACGTACATGTCATTGTGAGATGACCAAAGCTATACCAATTTGCAGCCACACTACTTAAACGTACATGTCATTGTGAGATGACCAAGGTTATACCAATTTGCAGCCACACTACTTAAACTTCCATGTCATTGTGAGATGACCAAGGTTATACCAATTTGCAGCCACACTACTTAAACGTACATGTCATTGTGAGATGACCAAGGCTATACCAATTTGCAGCCACACTACTTAAACTTACATGTCATTGTGAGATGACCAAGGTTATACCAATTTGCAGCCAAACTACTTAAACTTACATGTCATTGAGAGTTGACCAAGGCTACACCAATTTGCAGCCACACTACTTAAACTTACATGTCATTGTGAGATGACCAAGGTTATACCAATTTGCAGCCACACTACTTAAACGTACATGTCATTGTGAGATGACCAAGGTTATACCAATTTGCAGCCACACTACTTAAACGTACATGTCATTGTGAGATGACCAAGGTTATACCAATTTGCAGTCACACTACTTAAACGTACATGTCATTGTGAGATGACCAAGGTTATACCAATTTGCAGCCACACTACTTAAACTTACATGTCATTGTGAGATGACCAAGGCTATACCAATTTGCAGCCACACTACTTAAACGTACATGTCATTGTGAGATGACCAAGGTTATACCAATTTGCAGTCACACTACTTAAACGTACATGTCATTGTGAGATGACCAAGGTTATACCAATTTGCAGCCACACTACTTAAACGTACATGTCATTGTGAGATGACCAAGGTTATACCAATTTGCAGCCACACTACTTAAACTTACATGTCATTGTGAGATGACCAAGGCTATACCAATTTGCAGCCACACTACTTAAACGTACATGTCATTGTGAGATGACCAAGGTTATACCAATTTGCAGTCACACTACTTAAACGTACATGTCATTGTGAGATGACCAAGGTTATACCAATTTGCAGTCACACTACTTAAACGTACATGTCATTGTGAGATGACCAAGGTTATACCAATTTGCAGTCACACTACTTAAACGTACATGTCATTGTGAGATGACCAAGGTTATACCAATTTGCAGTCACACTACTTAAACGTACATGTCATTGTGAGATGACCAAGGTTATACCAATTTGCAGCCACACTACTTAAACGTACATGTCATTGTGAGATGACCAAGGCTATACCAATTTGCAGTCACACTACTTAAACGTACATGTCATTGTGAGATGACCAAGGTTATACCAATTTGCAGTCACACTACTTAAACGTACATGTCATTGTGAGATGACCAAGGCTATACCAATTTGCAGTCACACTACTTAAACGTACATGTCATTGTGAGATGACCAAGGTTATACCAATTTGCAGCCACACTACTTAAACGTACATGTCATTGTGAGATGACCAAGGTTATACCAATTTGCAGCCACACTACTTAAACGTACATGTCATTGTGAGATGACCAAGGTTATACCAATTTGCAGCCACACTACTTAAACGTACATGTCATTGTGAGATGACCAAGGTTATACCAATTTGCAGCCACACTACTTAAACGTACATGTCATTGTGAGATGACCAAGGTTATACCAATTTGCAGCCACACTACTTAAACGTACATGTCATTGTGAAATGACCAAGGTTATACCAATTTGCAGCCACACTACTTAAACGTACATGTCATTGTGAGATGACCAAGGTTATACCAATTTGCAGCCACACTACTTAAACGTACATGTCATTGTGAGATGACCAAGGTTATACCAATTTGCAGCCACACTACTTAAACGTACATGTCATTGTGAGATGACCAAGGTTATACCAATTTGCAGCCACACTACTTAAACGTACATGTCATTGTGAGATGACCAAGGTTATACCAATTTGCAGTCACACTACTTAAACGTACATGTCATTGTGAGATGACCAAGGTTATACCAATTTGCAGTCACACTACTTAAACATACATGTCATTGTGAGATGACCAAGGTTATACCAATTTGCAGCCACACTACTTAAACGTACATGTCATTGTGAGATGACCAAGGTTATACCAATTTGCAGCCACACTACTTAAACGTACATGTCATTGTGAGATGACCAAGGTTATACCAATTTGCAGCCACACTACTTAAACGTACATGTCATTGTGAGATGACCAAGGTTATACCAATTTGCAGCCACACTACTTAAACGTACATGTCATTGTGAGATGACCAAGGTTATACCAATTTGCAGTCACACTACTTAAACGTACATGTCATTGTGAGATGACCAAGGTTATACCAATTTGCAGCCACACTACTTAAACTTACATGTCATTGTGAGATGATCAAGGCTACACCAATTTGCAGCCACACTACTTAAACTTACATGTCATTGTGAGATGATCAAGGCTATACCAATTTGCAGCCACACTACTTCAACTTACATGACAGAGAGATGACCAAGGCTACACCAATTTGCAGCCACACTACTTAAACTTACATGTCATTGTGAGATGATTAAGGCTTCACCAATTTGCAGCCACACTACTTAAACTTACATGTCATTGTGAGATGATCAAGGCTATACCAATTTGCAGTCACACTACTTAAACTTACATGTCATTGAGAGATGACCAAGGTTATACCAATTTGCAGTCACACTACTTAAACGTACATGTCATTGTGAGATGACCAAGGTTATACCAATTTGCAGCCACACTACTTAAACTTACATGTCATTGTGAGATGACCAAGGTTATAACAATTTGCATCCACACTACTTAAGCGTACATGTCATTGTGAGATGACCAAGGCTACACCAATTTGCAGCCACACTACTTTAACTTACATGTCATTGTGAGATGACAAAGGCTACACCAATTTGCAACCACACTTCTTAAACTTACATGTCATTGTGAGATGACCAAGGCTATACCAATTTGCAGCCACACTACTTAAACTTACATGTCATTGTGAGATGACCAAGGCTACACCAATTTGCAGCCACACTACTTAAACTTACATGTCATTGTGAGATGACCAAGGTTATAACAATTTGCATCCACACTACTTAAGCTTACATGTCATTGAGAGATGACAAAGGCTACTCCGATTAAACTTACATACAATTGAGAGATGACCAAGGCTACTCCGATTAAGCTTACATGCCATTGAGAGATGACCAAGGCTACTCCGATTAAAATTACATGCCATTGAGAGATGACCAAGGCTACAACAATTTGAAGTCACACTACTTAAACTTACATGTCACTGAGAGATGACAAAGGCTACTCCGATTAAACTTACATGCAAATGAGAGATGACCAAGGCTACTCCGATTAAAATTACATGCCATTGAGAGATGACCAAGGCTACACCAATTTGCAGCCACACTACTTAACCTTACATTTCATTGTGAGATGACCAAGGTTACACCAATTTGCAGCCACACTACTTAAACTTACATGTCATTGTGAGATGACCAAGGCTACACCAATTTGCAGCCACACTACTTAAACTTACATGTCATTGTGAGATGACCAAGGCTATACCAATTTGCAGCCACACTACTTAAACTTACATGTCATTGAGAGATGACAAAGGCTACTCCGATTAAACTTACATGCCATTCAGAGATGACCAAGGCTATACCAATTAAACTTACATGACATTAGAGAGATGACCAAGGCTACACCAATTAAACATACATGCCATTGAGAGATGACCAAGGCTACACCAATTAAACTTATATGTCCTTATGAGATGACCAAGGCTACACTGATTAAACTTACATGACAGAGAGATGACCAAGACTACACCGATTTGCAGCCACACTACTTAAACTTACATGACATTGAGAGATGACCAAGACTACACCAATTTGCAGCCAACCTACTTAAACTTACATGCCATTGTGAGATGACCAACGCTACACCAATTTGCAGCAAACCTACTTAAACTTACATGCCATTGTGAGATGACCAACGCTACACCAATTTGCAGCCACACTACTTAAACTTACATGTCATTGTGAGATGACCAAGGCTACACCAATTTGCAGCCACACTACTTAAACATACATGTCATTGTGAGATCACCAATTTGCAGCCACACTACTTAAACTTACATGTCATTGAGAGATGACAAAGGCTACACTGATTAAACTAACATGACAGAGAGATGACCAAGACTACACCGATTTGCAGCCACACTACTTCAACTTACATGACAGAGAGATGACAAAGGCTACACCAATTTGCAGCCACACTACTTAAACTTACATGTCATTGAGAGATGACCAAGGCTACACCAATTTGCAGCCACACTACTTCAACTTACACGTCATTGAGAGATAACCAAGGCTATACCAATTTGCAGCCACACTACTTCAACTTACATGTCATTGAGAGATGACCAAGGCTACACTGATTAAACTTACATGACAGAGAGATGACCAAGACTACACCGATTTGCAGCCACACTACTTCAACTTACATGTCATTGAGAGATGACCAAGGCTACACCAATTTGCAGCCACACTACTTCAACTTACATGACAGAGAGATGACCAAGGCTACACCAATTTGCAGCCACACTACTTCAACTTACATGTCATTGAGAGATGACCAAGGCTACACCAATTTGCAGCCACACTACTTCAACTTACATGTCATTGAGAGATGACCAAGGCTACACTGATTAAACTAACATGACAGAGAGATGACCAAGACTACACCGATTTGCAGCCACACTACTTCAACTTACATGTCATTGAGAGATGACCAAGGCTACACCAATTTGCAGCCACACTACTTCAACTTACATGACAGAGAGATGACCAAGGCTACACCAATTTGCAGCCACACTACTTCAACTTACATGACAGAGAGATGACCAAGGCTACACCAATTTGCAGCCACACTACTTCAACTTACATGTCATTGTGAGATGACCAAGGCTACACCAATTTGCAGCCACACTACTTAAACTTACATGACATTGAGAGATGACCAAGACTACACCAATTTGCAGCCAACCTACTTAAACTTACATGTCATTGTGAGATGACCAACGCTACACCAATTTGCAGCCACACTACTTAAACTTACATGTCATTGTGAGATGACCAAGGCTACACCAATTTGCAGCCACACTACTTAAACATACATGTCATTGTGAGATCACCAATTTGCAGCCACACTACTTAAACTTACATGTCACTGAGAGATGACAAAGGCTACACCAATTTGCAGCCACACTACTTAACCTTACATGTCATTGTGAGATGACCAAGGCTACACCAATTTGCAGCCACACTACTTAACCTTACATGTCATTGTGAGATGACCAAGGCTACACCAATTTGCAGCCACACTACTTAAACTTACATGTCATTGAGAGATGACCAAGGCTACACCAATTTGCAGCCACACTACTTCAACTTACATGTCATTGAGAGATGACCAAGGCTACACCAATTTGCAGCCACACTACTTCAACTTACACGTCATTGAGAGATGACCAAGGCTATACCAATTTGAAGCCAAACTACTTAAACTTACGTATCATTATGTGATGACCAAGGCTACACCGATTTGCAGCCACACTACTTTAACTTACATGTCATTGAGAGATGACCAAATCTACACCAATTTGCAGCCAAACTGCTTAAACTTACATGTCATTGTGAGATGACCAAGGCTACACCAATTTGAAGCCAAACTACTTAAACTTACGTATCATTGTGTGATGACCAAGGCTACACCGATTTGCAGCCACACTACTTAAACTTACATGTCATTGTGAGATGATTAAGGCTACACCAATTTGCAGCCACACTACTTAAACTTACACGTCATTGAGAGATGACCAAGGCTATACCAATTTGAAGCCAAACTACTTAAACTTACGTATCATTGTGTGATGACCAAGGTTACACCGATTTGCAGCCACACTACTTTAACTTACATGTCATTGAGAGATGACCAAATCTACACCAATTTGCAGCCAAACTGCTTAAACTTACATGTCATTGTGAGATGACCAAGGCTACACCAATTTGAAGCCAAACTACTTAAACTTACGTATCATTGTGTGATGACCAAGGCTACACCAATTTGCAGCCACACTACTTAAACTTACATGTCATTGTGAGATGATCAAGGCTTCACCAATTTGCAGCCACACTACTTAAACTTACATGTCATTGTGAGATGATCAAGGCTATACCAATTTGCAGCCACACTACTTCAACTTACATGACAGAGAGATGACCAAGGCTACACCGATTTGCAGCCACACTACTTTAACTTACATGTCATTGAGAGATGACCAAATCTACACCAATTTGCAGCCACACTACCTAAACTTACATGTCATTGAGAGATGACCAAGGCTACACCAATTTGAAGCCAAACTACTTAAACTTACATGTCATTGTGAGATGATCAAGGCTACACCGATTTGCAGCCACACTACTTAAACTTACATGTCATTGTGAGATGATCAAGGCTTCACCAATTTGCAGCCACACTACTTAAACTTACATGTCATTGTGAGATGATCAAGGCTATACCAATTTGCAGCCACACTACTTCAACTTACATGACAGAGAGATGACCAAGGCTACACCAATTTGCAGCCACACTACTTAAACTTACATGTCATTGTGAGATGATTAAGGCTTCACCAATTTGCAGCCACACTACTTAAACTTACATGTCATTGTGAGATGACCAAGGCTATACCAATTTGCAGCCACACTACTTAAACTTACATGTCATTGTGAGATGATCAAGGCTTCACCAATTTGCAGCCACACTACTTCAACTTACATGACAGAGAGATGACCAAGTCTACACCAATTTGCAGCCACACTACTTAAACTTACATGTCATTGTGAGATGATTAAGGCTTCACCAATTTGCAGCCACACTACTTAAACTTACATGTCATTGTGAGATGACCAAGGCTATACCAATTTGCAGCCACACTACTTAAACTTACATGTCATTGAGAGATGACCATGGCTACACCAATTTGCAGCCACACTACTTAAACTTACATGTCATTGAGAGATGACCAAGGCTACACCAATTTGCAGCCACACTACTTAAACTTACATGTCATTGTGAGATGATCAAGGCTATACCAATTTGCAGCCACACTACTTCAACTTACATGACAGAGAGATGACCAAGGCTACACCAATTTGCAGCCACACTACTTAAACTTACATGTCATTGTGAGATGATTAAGGCTTCACCAATTTGCAGCCACACTACTTAAACTTACATGTCATTGTGAGATGATCAAGGCTACACCAATTTGCAGCCCTACTTCTAAAACTTACATGTCATTGTTGGTGTTTACGTCCGTGCCAGCTGATAGGGGTATAAAATTGGCACTAATTATCACTTGCAGGGACAACTGTAGTAGCACAGGTGTCTGATCATCGGTGTCCTCGACAAGCAAAACAGAGAGCAGTTTTTCATCATAGTACGCCACGTCCAGGATCTTGTGAGAATCACACCTGCTGATCAGGCAAAGTAAAGAAAGGATAACAATTAAAAATTTACATTCGGTTTCCATATTGATATTTTTACTACATCATAAACTTCAATACCACATATAATTAACAGTGCTTACTAAGTGTTAAAAAATGAATTTAAGTTTCATTAATTTAAACCAATAATGTTCAGGGAGCAAGTAATATGATTTAAATGTAACAAGAGCTGTCAGAGGGACAGCGCGCTCAATTATTTTGATACTGTTCTTAAACAACAGCTTTTTCAGGAAATAAGTACCAAATCAGCAAAATAATTCACCAACATTATTCATTTTCATTATCAACACTTATGTTTTTTTGAAAACAACAAAGTGAATGGATGGCTCGTATTGCCTTAATATCATTTAATTCAGCATGACATATAGGCCTATGCACTAATTTCACCTTAGAGGGAAATATATCGGTACCAATCAGTGTTTTCTCCAGAGCGCGTTTCTTGCGTTTTTGACGCAATAAATTCTCATCTGACGCAATCAACTTTGTTCAGTGCGTCCACTATGACGCAACCTTAAAAAACACAGAAATTCAAATTACGCATATTTGTTTCGGCAAGCTGGTTTCAGAGTTATTTTTACAATGCCAGCCGATTTGACAGATCACGTGGTCTGATTCAGGGCAATCCCAGTCATGCGATTCTACCAAGTTAAATAAACGCTTTAATTGGTTACGAACGCTTTATTGATGCAATCGCATAGACGATTATGATCACATACATAATTTTCCGCGAAGCAATAGTGTAGTTTGAAGACAACATCTGTGAAAACAAACGTACCCTGCAACAATATATACTGACATATACCCAGTTTTAGGTTGTTTGTATATGAAGATGAAATGTGGAAGCGTGAAACTTTTCATAAAAGTTGTTTAAAATATACGAACGATACTCTATCTGAAAAACTTTTTATTTTGTTTTCTATAAAGTATCGAGACGCGCATGCGCGACATTTTAATACCAGTTTAAACATCGGCCGGTCCAAGTTTTACGGCACTATTCCTGGCCCCGTTTATGTTTCTGTAACGAACGATTAAAAGGTTGTTGAAAAAAGAAATTAATTTTATTTTGAAAAATGATTACTTAATTTCAAGTTTTAAGTTACCATTAAAATGTATTTTATATTATTTTTTTTAAGATAAAATTTCTCTAAAATGAGTCTAGCTTTGAAGAGAAATGCTTTTGGAAAAAAGAAAACAAAAACAAAGTTTGTTTTTCAAAGAGTATAATGCTAAATATGTAGCTCAGCAAATATAAAATATTGAAAGAATTTCAGTGTTTTTCATTAAAAATAGTTGGGGCCTTGGTGATTGAGCTGTGGTCATAACATTTGAAAAGTTCACGACCAAAGGGACAAAATCATAAAAACAACTACTAAGTTTCAAGTTGTTGTAACTTATTGCCAGAATTGAAACATTCGTTTGGAGTTAAATTGTTTTGAAGTTGTTATCTTAAGTTGCAGTTTTGATGAAGAATTTGGGTGAAACAGGAAGTAAAACTGTTTTAGTAAAATATGTATTTTTAACTCCATTTATTTATGTTGATTAAGTTTAAAACTAGTCAATTGATGACCCCCAGATTTTAAAAATGACCCCTAGATTTTTAGTCAGTGGGTCATCAATGACCCCCAAAAAATTGAAGCTGGAGAAAACACTGACCAATTCATGAAAATGAATCTAAAGTTGAAATAATCTTGTACCAGCATGCACAACTGATCACAGCTGGATACCCTTTCATAAAAATGAAGAAAATAAATCTTAAAAAAAAAAAAATGAAAAAAAAGGATTAAACTTTACAAAAAAGAAAAAAAGATTTTTATTTAAAAAAAAAAGTGATTTTTTTTTAAACTGATAATACTGAACACACATGTGAAGTTTCATTCATATTGAATGAGTGGTTACACAGATATCTTACCGGATAAAAAACTTTAACCTAAAAAAATTAAGTCCAAAATGTAACTCTGCAAAAATGCAACCTATAGTTATGGTTCTTATGTCTGTGAGTTCCATTGATGATGTTGAACACACATGTTAAGTTTAATTCATATCGAATGAGTGGTTGCATAGATATCTTGCCTAATAAAAACTTTAATCTGAAAAACCAACGCCTATGCGAGTACAATAGCCCCCCTATTCCACGAATAGTCGAGCTAAAAAGTATGAACCACGCTTTCTGCTTTGTATTGCATTGTGTTCAGCCTCACTTTCAGCATTATCAGTTAACATTACATGGTTTGTTTCAGACGGTATTATAAACACTCAAATATAGTGTGGCAGACACAGTCAATGTAATACCAGGGCTTTTCATTAATGCTCACCCGACTGTCTAGGACAACTGAATCATGGGTACGGACAAGTAAAATATAAGGTTGCTAGCACGACTACACAAGTGAAAATTCAGAAATTAAACACGGCATCTATTATTTTTGCACATCTCCTGTTTTTAAACTTTAATAAAACAGTTTATTTAGTTATTCTTAATTTTCCATAGGACTAAAACCATAATTCTATATTAAAGTAAGGACAAATTGTTTTTTGGTCAGGACAAGCAGATTTTAGAAATACTAGTCCGACTGGATAAGTGAAATAAAAATGTCATGACCTGAATACCCCACTAATTATACCAACACCATGTAGATCACTCTTAAATATATCCTCTAAATTCTGAAAAAAATTCTGGTACAATTATTATTAATTTTTGATATGAACTGATGTGATAACCTGTTACACACCAGGCAAATACCTCTAAGCTCCCTATTATGTTACAAGCTTTCTGAACAAGTTATCTAGTCTGCAGATGGTTCTTTATCAATTTGAATAATAAATGTGTCCATAAGACAAGGATGCCCTCCCCTCGTGTATATGTAAACAATTTTTACCAAAAATTATGTGGAAAAGGCCCATAACTCCTGTGAAATTTGATTGACATTGACAAATATTTTGTAATTATTTTTCTATTCACCAAACATTAATATCAATTATATACATAGATCTTTCCAGAGCTATTCATCTGAAAATCAACATTTTACAAAAAATTAAGTTCAACTAGACCTATCACTGTAGTGATGAATACCCCCGAACGCCGCCATGACAGAAAATGGTTAACCATTGTATGAAGTTTTATTAAATTATATCCAATAGTTTTAAAGAAATGCTCCAGACAAAAGAAATTCTTAATAAAAGAGAATGTTATGGATTGAGTTGTTTGTATTGTTAATTTTTTTATGGTTTTGTTAAAATTAAAAACGGTCTTTTTAATTATTGTGCAGTGTACAAGCTTTCTTGGCAATCAATAAATGTTATACTTTTTCGAGTTATGTTGAGGGACAACAATTTTATGGATAAGAAACAAACAAGAGCACTAGGAATACAATATTGAACCTGCTTTGCTCGAACTCCATGTATTCATCAACTTGGTTCTTTCATGAACTTTATTAAACTGTTATCACTGATGGCTTTAAAAGTACTTTAAAAGTACTGCACCAGACAAGGGAAATATATCAAAGGGCAATAACTCTGTAATTAGCAAGAATAGAGTTATGTTTCTTGTACACTGCACTTCCTGTCATTATATTCTACCATTGTATGAAGTTTGATGAAATTCCATCCAGTACTTTAAAAGTAATGCTCCGGACAAGGGAAATATATCAAAGGGCAATAACTCTGTAATTAGCAAGAATAGAGTTATGTTTCCTGTACACTGCACTTCCTGTCATTATATTCTACCATTGTATGAAGTTTGATGAAATTCCATCCAGTACTTTAAAAGTAATGCTCCGGACAAGGGAAATATATCAAAGGGCAATAACTTTGTAATTAGCAAGAATAGAGTTATGTTTCTTGTACACTGCACTTCCTGTCATTATATTCTACGATTGTATGAAGCTTGATGAAATTCCATCAGGTACTTTTCAAGTTATGCTCCGGACAAGAAAAAATATCAAAGGGCAATAACACTGTAATTAGCAATAATAGAGTTATGTTTCTTGTACACTGCACTTCCTCTCATTATATTCTACCATTGTATGAAGTTTGATGAAATTCCATCCAGTACTTTAAAAGTAATGCTCCGGACAAGGGAAATATATCAAAGGGCAATAACTCTGTAATTAGCAAGAATAGAGTTATGTTTCTTGTACACTGCACTTCCTGTCATTATATTGTACCATTGTATGAAGTTTGATGAAATTCCATCAGGTACTTTAAAAGTAATGCTCCGGACAAGGGAAATATATCAAAGGGCAATAACTCTGTAATTTGCAAGAATAGAGTTATGTTTCCTGTACACTGCACTTCCTCTCATTATATTCTACCATTGTATGAAGCTTGATGAAATTCCATCCGGTACTTTTCAAGTTATGCTCCGGACAAGAAAAAATATCAAAGGGAAATATATCAAAGGGCAATAACTCTGTAATTAGCAAGAATAGAGTTATGTTTCCTGTACACTGCACTTCCTCTCATTATATTTTACCATTGTATGAAGCTTGATGAAATTCCATCCAGTACTTTTCAAGTTATGCTCCGGACAAGAAAAAATATCAAAGGGCAATAACTCTGTAATTAGCAAGAATAGAGTTATGTTTCTTGTACATTGCACTTCCTCTCATTATATTCTACCATTGTATGACGTTTGATGAAATTCCATCCAGTACTTTTCAAGTTATGCTCCAGACAAGGAAAATTGCGGACAGACCGACCGACAGACCGACAGACCAACAGACCGACAGACCGACAGACCGACCTCAGGGTGACTCCAGTATACCCCCTCAAAACTTTGTTTGTCGGGGGTATAAAAAGGGCAATAACTTCTGTAAAATCTGTTGACAAATATCAAACTTGGCCTGTAGTTTACAATTTTACAGCTACATGCCAAATATTAAATAAAGACATAGTCACTTTCAGAAATAATTCATCTGAAACGATTTTTTACAAAAAAATTATGTTGCAAAGGGGGCAATAACTCCAGAAACATTTCACCGACCTTGACAAATATCAAACTTGACCTATATAATATAACTATACAGCTACGCATCAAATATAGACTGGTTAAGCAGTAATAGATCAGAAAACCAACTTGACAAACAGATGAAAAAACAAACAAACCATGATGAACATTCACCATTTTTTGAATGGCTGTATTATGAAAAATTGTTTATTGATGTCCACATGTGTAGGGTTAAGGTAAGGTAAAAATTCAACTACATAATTGGTCAGATACAAATAAAAGAGTGAAACAAAAGCTTTTTAAGCAGTATGACTTGATCAATGTTTAAAGGTGAAGAATGTACGGTGCATTACCTATCACAGCAGTACGACTTGATCAATGTTTAAAGGTGAAGAATGTACGGTGCATTACCTATCACTGCAGTACGACTTGATCAATGTTTAAAGGTGAAGAATGTACGGTGCATTACCTATCACTGCAGTACGACTTGATCAATGTTTAAAGGTGAAGAATGTATGTTTAAAGGTGAAGAATGTATAATGCATTACCTATCACTGCAGTATGACTAAATCAATGTTTAAAGGTGAAGAATGTATGGTGCATTACCTATCACTGCAGTATGACTTGATCAATGTTTAAATGTGAAGAATGTATGGTGCATTACCTATCACTGCAGTATGGCTTGTTCAATGTTTAAAGGTGAAGAATGTATGGTGCATTACCTATCACTGCAGTCTGACTTGATCAATGTTTAAAGGTGAAGAATGTATGGTGCATTACCTATCACTGCAGTCTGACTTGATCAATGTTTAAAGGTGAAGAATGTATAATGCATTACCTATCATTGCAGTATGACTAAATCAATGTTTAAAGGTGAAGAATGTATGGTGTATTACCTATCACTGCAGTATGATCCGACGCTGGTGTCTACACTTGGCTTGTGTAGTGAGGAGAACTTCAGGGACGTGATCCTGATGTTCCCTGCAACACTAAAATAACACTTTATTATTATTACATGTTGTATGACTGCAATGTTCGCTCAAACTCATGCCAGGATTCTCTGTGGTCAAGGGGTCTAAGGGGCGGTCATCTAATGACCACTTTTCTATAAATGCTGAGGTCATGGGTTTGAGACTCCCTCATTTAGTAGGTCATTTTTTTACATTTTTAAAATGACGGTGATTTGTTTACAAAATCAATACTATTATTGAAAAACAAATAGATTTAAAAGAATGAGTTAACCACATACATGTAGGTAGTTTGTTCAGAAACAGAATCAAGCTGACCTAATAAAAACTTTTAACTGGATGATGACCCAAGGGTCATGACAATAGCTCTTTGTTTGTTTTTTTAAAAATACAACAACTAAAATTGTTATTCATTTTTCAAATAAAATGTTTCAGATACCAAATAATGGTATGATTGACCTGTGAACTAAGACATATCACTAGCCTGTTTTGGCTAGTCATTATATAGCATGGGGCAGTTTAACCCTTTACTCCATAGATATGTGTTTTCCCACACCAATCACAGAAGGCCTTTGAAAACAGTGCAGGAAGAGTTCAGATTGCTCGTATCAAGCAATCTGAAGACTTCCTGCACTGTTTTCCACTCTGTCAGTTAATATAAACATAATTCACCCAATAATTCAAAAGCCTTCTATATTAGAGGTGTCCAAAGGAGTCTATATAAGGTGTCCAAAGGCATCTATTAGAGGTTAAATAGAAATATGCTCAATTATTGTCTCTTATTTCACGTTTCCTTGAAGTTAAATGTTTATAAACTTCATTCAAATATCTTAAATAATTAAGTATACATTTGAATTCTGAATTTTTAATCTTTAATCACAGAATAAATTTACATTATGACAACATCCGATACTAACCAAATGAATATAAACAAATACACGAAAATGATCTGCCAAAATAATTGTGAGTTTTTTTCATTTGAAAATGATCTGTATTATTATGAATTGTGATTTCAAAATAAGGTCATGTTTACAGGTCACTTGTGTTTCTGAAAAGATGGAAAAGTATATCAATGCTCTGGAGATTCTTATTGTTTTTTGTTGATAAAGAGTGAAACTGGCAGAATATTCTAAGTTTATCATGTTGGTTCTATACTGTATTTGACATTTTTACATTCTTCCAAAACATTCCATGATAGTATATACATAAATAGCATATTTATTCATCAGAATGAAATATGAATATGAAGTTTATATGGTAAATCATACACTAGTTTTTTGAAAAATCATATTTACCAATGACTATTTGTTGGTTGTGTTATAATGAACAGTTTTTCACACGGCAAAACATCGGCAGTAAAAACAGTGAACAGTAATGGAGGAGATTCTGCTGTAAATCTGAAATATAAATTACTGATCTGCAGCTCTCATAATTATCTAATAAACTGATAACCAGTATACTTACTGTGTGACCCTAGGAATAAACTGATCACTAGTATACTTACTGTGCAACCCTAGAAATAAACTGATAACCAGTATACTTACTATGTGACCGTAGGAATAAACTGATAACCAGTATACTTACTGTGTGACCCTAAGAATAAACACAAGTATACTTACTGTGCAACCCTAGGAATAAACTGATAACAAGTATACTTACTGTGTGACCCTAGAAATAAACTGATAACAAGTATACTTACTGTACAACCCTACGAATAAACTGATAACCAGTATACTAACTGTATAACCTAAGGAATAAACTGATAACCAGTATACTAACTGTGCAACCCTAGGAATAAACTGATAACCAGTATACTAACTGTGCAACCGTAGGAATAAACTGATAACCAGTATACTAACTGTGCAACCATAGGAATAAACTGATAACAAGTATACTTACTGTGTGACCCTTGAAATAAACTGATAACAAATATACTTACTGTGTGACCCTAGAAATAAACTGATAACCAGTATACTAACTGTATAACCCAAGGAATAAACTGATAACCAGTATACTAACTGTGCAACCCTAGGAATAAACTGATAACCAGTATACTAACTGTGCAACCCCAGGAATAAACTGATAACCAGTATACTAACTGTGCAACCCCAGGAATAAACTGATAACCAGTATACTAACTGTGCAACTCTAGGAATAAATTGATAACCAGCAACACTAGGAATGAACTGATGACCAGTATATATACTGTGCAATCCTTGCAAAAAGTAAGATAGATAAACAGTTCACTTACTGTGCAACCCTAGGAATAAATGCTTTTCCATCTTCATCTCTGAAAATATATTTATAAATTTAAAGAACATGTATCAGAGTGATATTTTTTATATATTATTTTTTGTTGTTGATTTTTTTTTTTTGTTCACTCTATAAATTAAATACTAAGATAAATATCATATATGGAATGTGCTCACTAATAGTTACATATAGTTTAACGTTGTTTATCAAGTTTGATTTGCATCTTTTGAAAGCAAATAGCATTTTATAAATGGTTTCCAAGGAGTTAACTTAATAATTGCTGACACTCATATAAAGCAAAAGCTATATATTGCCTTCGTTAAAAAGTAGCTAGCTGGACCATTAATATTGTTTTATTGTTCTTTCTTATCAATGAAAATACAAAGTTGGTGTACATTGCAGTGAGTATTACCTTGACTGACCAGAGAAGAGAAACAATGATGAGGTGGATGCCATTGACCGACCTATTGTCACCTGGAACATGGAAAGATATATTAACAAATTTGTCATATACACGCAAATGCCATCTAAAACCAATTGCAAGAAATGACCAATATGAAGTTCAGGTATTTCAGTGAGATCTTTAATTTTTGTTGTGATTAAAATTCATTGTTTTTGGTTCAGGAACATATTAATTCAGGTGAAATCTAAATTTTTTTTAGAACTTTTGGCTCATATAAATTTGAGTATTTCTTTTACATTACATGTTTTAATTACTGGCCTGTACCTACACATGCAATATTAAATGGCTTCACAATCTGGGGTAATCCTGGGAAGAGATGCCAATTTGTCAACACTTTGGTGTTAAGAGTTTATGATTTTTACCGTTATGAAAACAACATTGGAAAGGATGCATCACAAGTTTTACTTAAAATTCATCAATTGTGATTTGATTTCATCATCGAGACTCCCCAAGAAATCAATGAAAATTTGTACCCCACAAAAGTTTCACAGTATACGAATTTCAACTTTATATTCACATGTACATGTATCTAAAAATGAAAAGATCTCCGCTGTCATGCAAACAAAATTATAAATAAATTTATTAAATTTGGTAATATCTTACGTGGAATAAATGACAATGTTGAAACTAAATCTACTAACAAAGTTTTACACCTATGGACATATAAACATATTATGGATGGATGGATGGATGGATGGATGGATGGATGGATGGACGGATGGATAAATGGATGGATGGATGGATGGATGGATGGATGGATGGATGGATGGATGGATGGATGGATAGATGGATGGATGGATGGATGGATGGATGGATTGATTGATGGTGTCCAAATGTATAGTGTAACTACATGTTGTGACAGGTCTGTACCTTTATTATCTATCAATCAAATGACAATAATACAACATAATATTAGTGAAGTCACCGTCTAAGACGCGGGTGTGCCAACACACCACGCCGAGAAATGCACAATTATTGACAGATGGGGTGGATGGATGGATGGACGGAGTGGTTAGATTGGATGGATGGATGGATGGATGGATGGATGGAGTGGTTAGATTGGATGGATGGATGGATGGATGGATGGATGGATGGATGGATGGATGGATGGATGGGTGGGTGGGTGGGTGGGTGGGTGGATGGATGGATGGATGGATGGATGGATGGATGTTTGCATAGACGGAGTGGTTAGATTGGATGGATGGATGGATGGATGGATGGATGGATGGATGGATGGATGGATGGATGGATGGATGGATGGATGGATGGATGGATGGATGGATGGATGGATGGATGGATGGACGGAGTGGTTAGATTGGATGGACGGACGGATGGATGGATGGATGGATGGATGGATGGGTGGGTGGGTGGATGGATGGATGGATGGATGGATGGATGGATGGATGGATGGATGGATGGATGGATGGATGGATGGATGGATGGATGGATGGATGGATGGATGGATGTTTGCATAGACGGAGTGGTTAGATTGGATGGATGGATGGATGGATGGATGGATGGATGGATGGATGGATGGATGGATGGATGGATGGATGGATGGATGGATGGATAAATGGATGGATGGATGGATGGATGGATGGATGGATGGATGGATGGATGGATGGATGGATGGATGGATGGATGGATGGATGGATGGATGGATGGATGACTGGACAACTGAAAGCTTTGTGCTTCGCAACTTGGAGCATACATGTTTGGATCAACAATGAATCAATAAAGACAACAATGATAATAATTGACTTACAGCAGGTTTGTTAAGTGTGTTGTACGTGTGACTTTCAAGAGATTCCTGAAGCTGTATCAGCGACTTGTTACTCTCAACTGGATACAGAATACTGCTATCTGTAAAAAAGCAACAGAAATTATGATAACAAGAGTACCGCCAGTGGGTGCAGCCGCAGTCTTTTATGAAAAATAGGAATATTCTTTGAAAAATCAATATATAGAAAGGACCAAAAACATGTATGTAATCACCCAGCACCATCAAAATACATGTAGATAAAAATAACGTGTCATGGTAAAAGTAAGATATCTCCAATAAGTCAATTGTATTTTAATATAAGTGGTATTCTTTATTATGACTGTAATAATTAAAATTGCTATTGTGTAAAGACAAAACAATTGTTGTTGGTTTTGTTAGCCTTAGCTTAAAGCAACATAACAAGTAACTGAAGAGAGATAATATTTTTATAATGAAACAATCAAGTTGTTAATGAACAACAAACATTTTGGTGAATTTTCACGGTCATTTATAACAGCCATTACCGCTCATACACGTGAATAAATCTTGTTTTAGATATATATTTTCTGATCAGATATTTTTATATGAAAATGAGCTGCTTCGCTGATGGAAATAATCATAAAATTTCTGATGATATTCGCACAATCAATCGTATGTACTCAGCCAACTCCGCCACCCTATGGTAGAAGACCTCAAAGAAAGTCAAAGGATACAACAAAAAATTACACAAAGAGTACCTAGTTTTTATCTTATTCTAATTGTTTCAGGGGTTTTGCTCAAAATACTTCATCATGACACATTGAATAATTTGAAAATAATAGGTATGTATCAAATAAGGTAATTTTTTGTTTAAATGTTGGTATCTAAATTTTCGGATTTGGCAAAGAAACAAAAAAAACAGAACAAGACATCATTTTATGAGCATCAGTACAATTTACCGATTCTTTCTGAAGAAAATAATATCTTATTCAATGCTTGTTTTATTACACTTGTGAGTCTTTAGCTCAAAAGAGCAAACGATAACCAGACAATGCAAGAATTAACTAATGCAATTATATTAAGGTTGTCAAGGTTGGTTATGTCAACCCTTTTAATGTGTAAAAGTGATTATTTTACAGGATCAGTGCTGGCAGACAAAAAAGATTTAGAAAAGAAAACAGAAAAAAAAAATCAAAAATTCAAACCTGAGGTTTTAGAGACTAAACCATGGAAACTTAGGCAACTAACATGGAGCTATATACATAATACAATATGAATGTTGTTGTGGAGTCAAGTCACTATAACAAAAGTAGTTTGTTCAAAAATAGAGAAAGAGCTGAACTTAAGCCAGACAACAATGACCATGACAATGTTAATTTTAGAGCCAGACAACAATGACCATGACAATGTTAATTTTAGAGCCAGACAACAATGACCATGACAATGTTAATTTTAGAGCCAGACAACAATGACCATGACAATGTTGATGTTAGAACCAGACAACAATGACCATGACAATGTTAATTTTAGAGCCAGACAACAATGACCATGACAATGTTAATTTTAGAGCCAGACAACAATGACCATGACAATGTTAATTTTAGAGCCAGACAACTATGACCATGACAATGTTAATTTTAGAGCCAGACAACAATGACCATGACAATGTTAATGTTAGAGCCAGACAACAATGACCATGACAATGTTAATTTTAGAGCCAGACAACAATGACCATGACAATGTTAATTTTAGAGCCAGACAACAATGACCATGACAATGTTGATGTTAGAACCAGACAACAATGACCATGACAATGTTAATTTTAGAGCCAGACAACAATGACCATGACAATGTTAATTTTAGAGCCAGACAACTATGACCATGACAATGTTAATTTTAGAGCCAGACAACAATGACCATGACAATGTTAATGTTAGAGCCAGACAACAATGACCATGACAATGTTAATTTTAGAGCCAGACAACAATGACCATGACAATGTTAATGTTAGAACCATAGTGCTATGACAATTCGGTCCTCCCCCTCTCACAAACAAAAAAATAGACGAGCTAAAAATCATCCATAAAGTGGTAGTTTCTCTTTAATGACAAGATTCCACAAAAGTGCCGCTCTTTTTTACTTTTTCCTCAATAAATAATTTTGAATAAAGGCTATACTGGAAGAAAGATCCAAGTTAAAAGGTGGGAAAACAAATAAATGTTTAAGATCAGTTCTAAACTCAAGCCTCGGAATGTAGACTTACATATTTTTGAGATATGGACGAGTACCTTTGACCTTAAAGGTTGAAAATATCTGAACAGAATTGTACTTAAGGCGCACTAAAAGTATCTTTCAAAGTTATATAAACATGTAGTACTACATAGATAATATTTACCTTTGAGGCTGTAACTGGCCCTACAAAATTGTACCCATGGGTTGCCGGAAATGTCTGGTGGATAATTCAGGTTTTCCTTTTTCAAATACTACAAAAATAGATAAAAAATCTATCTCCTTTTTCCTTTAATATCTCATGGTATGTAACAAAAGGCAAGGAATCAATGAAGGGTAAAATATGTTTGTAGAAAAGGCTAGTGTTCTATTACAAAAAGCTCTATTTTGATTATTTATTTAGTTTTAGTGCTAGTATGCACAGAGTTATTCAAACATTGCACTACCGTATACCATAGTTCCTACTAATGGCTAAACACTGTATATGAAGCCCCGACACACACAAATATATATTATAGTCTAAGAAAATCTGTTTGATTTAATGGCCACAAGAATAATATCTATGTAAAAGGCTTAAGGTTATGAAAACATTGACACAAATTTTATAAAACAACTTTACTTACCTGTCCTACTTTCTCTAGTTTAAATCCTGCTTTTTTATCTGTGGGTGATATTGCCCTCAAGTCAGCTATAGATTCTGCCTCCTCCTTCTGCAAAACATTATTAATCCAAATACAGTCAGTGTTTTATTTATACTCATTGAACTGAACCTCACCTCAATTGCTAAGAAAGCTCAAAGCTTATATGAACTACTCTAAAGTCCAATTCCTAGGTAGAACGAGTACTGGATGTTATTTCCTAGGTAGAACCGGTACTGGATGTTGTTTCCTAGGTAGAACCAGTACTGGATGTTGTTTCCTAGGTAGAACCAGTATTGGATGTTGTTTCCTAGGTAGAACAAGTACTGGATGTTGTTTCCTAGGTAGAACAAGTACTGGATGTTGTTTCCTAGATAGAACCAGTACTGGATGTTGTTTCCTAGGTAGAACCAGTATTGGATGTTGTTTCCTAGGTAGAACAAGTACTGGATGTTGTTTCCTAGGTAGAACCAGTACTGGATGTTGTTTCCTAGGAAGAACCAGTACTGGATGTTGTTTCCTAGGTAGAACCAGTACTGGATGTTGTTTCCTAGGTAGAACCAGTACTGGATGTTATTTCCTAGGTAGAACCAGTACTGGATGTTGTTTCCTAGGTAAAACCAGTACTGGATGTTGTTTCCTAGGTAGAACCAGTACTGGATGTTGTTTCCTAGGTAGAACCAGTACTGAGTAGTTCCTGGGTAGAACCAGTACTGGGTGTTATTTCCTGGGCAGAACCAGTACTGAGTGTTGCTTCCTGGGCAGAACCAGTACTGAGTGTTGTTTCCTGGGCAGAACCAGTACTGAGTGTTGCTTCCTGGGTAGAACCTGTACTGAGTGTTGTTTCCTGGGTAAAACCAGTACTAGTGTTGCTTCCTGGGTAGAACCTGTACTGAGTGTTGTTTCCTGGGTAGAACCAGTACTGAGTGTTGTTTCCTGGGTAGAACCAGTACTGAGTGTTGTTTCCTGGGTAGAACCAGTACTGAGTGTTGCTTTCTGGGTAGAACCTGTACTGAGTGTTGTTTCCTCGGTAGAACCAGTACTTAGTGTTGTTTCCTGGTAGAACCAGTACTGAGTGTTGTTTCCTGGGTAGAACTAGTACTGATATAATTGAAAAAAATATATATGGACATTTTCCACACAGAAATGTCTTGTTCTCTATATATTATGCATTCTAAATGATTCTTGTCCTCAACCGTCTCTTAAAATTGCAGTTGATGTAAGCATGTTGTTTTTTTCTCGCTACATAACTATTACTATTAGAGTATTATCTGATATAAATGAAATTTGAATCTTTTTAAATTTGTATAACGAAGAGAGAACATTGAAAATTTTCTAAATGATATTGACTTGCATGTGGAACATTTTTTTGGTCAATGGATTCATTCGTCTGTAGACTCAACATGGGCGAAAAATTTGACTTGACAATATAGTCTATAGTAATATACCTACTGGTGTAAACTGGGCAAAGTTGTCTCTGAGGAAGTCTGCCACAAAGTTCACATCATGTTGTGTCATCTGTGTAAAAAATATATGTTATTTTAATACTTTAATATGAACTGCACACCCATTGTCATATATCTTCACAGTTGCCAAAAAGTGGTCTAATTAGTTTATACAAATAACTTATGAAATACAAATCAATTAAGGGCAGAGCCCCAGATATTTTAAGCTGATAAGTAATCACTCATCAAAATCAGAGAAGATGAGTATTCACATGTTTTTAAGAATAGTGATGAATATTGCATATATGATATACAACCAAATCTGTGTTAAGTTGCAGCATACAGTGGGGAGGTACTGTATTGGCCCCTTAGAGCATGTGGTTGTTAAATACAAACCAAGTCTGGCTGTAAATATAATTAAAACTAAAATGTTTGGTTGCTTAACACAAGTGGATGCAGAGTTTATTGTAAACTCTTGTTAAATTGCTACAGTATTTTGTGTTAGCTGTTCAAATGGACATCAAACTTTCCATTTTGCCACCTTTTATCTTATATCAGTCATGCTATTGCTCAATCTTTGGATTTCATATAGACCATTGCTGAGAAGTTAAATGAGGCTCTCTCCTGGATCTTTTAAAGTAATGGCATTGTTCCCCAGATCACCAAAAATATTTGCCATAGTTCCCCAAACGTATTTTCCCCAGATCTCTAAAATTAGGACTTTGATACCTGGATCCTTGAAAGTGTTGGCCAATGTTCCCCAGATCTCTAAAAATAATTGGCCATGTTCCCCATATCTCTAAAAATAATTGGCCATGTTCCCCATATCTCTAAAAATAATTAGCCATGTTCCCCAGATCTCCAAAACCCTTGGGAGGGCCTTTTAAATGAAAGGCAAAACATTACGGGGTGATACTAAAACTCTTATATGTTCTGGCTGCAAGGAAAAGACAAATTCCAGCTAAGTTTGAACGGTAAACTTCAATACTTATATCTTATTCTCCCCCACCCCCACAATATTTTCTTATCAATTATGTAATACCAATATATAATGATTAAGATAAGTACATTTAAACACCGTCAGATTTCACGATTATAAACACCAAATTTGCATTTTCCCTGCAGCCTAATATGGACAGGCTGCCGGGAACCGGCTCGGGTTTTAGTATCATGCACAATGATAAATCAAGCATCTAAGAGACATTGTTTATTAATTACACAGACTGGATTACCATTAAACCAGTATAATTTATCACTGAAACGAGTTGAATTGAAACCATTCAGCTATTTCAATTTATGAGGATAAGTTAAGAAATTAGTAAACCTTGATTTTCGAAGAATGTAAACTTATTTACACATACAGAAATTGGTTTTGGCATAAAACTTATTGCTTATCTGTAATTGATACGCACTTAGAACAAATTTGATGCAAAACCACCAATTTTAAATGTATCATATACGCAGATAAGCATCTAATCTGGGGCCCTGTAAGGGGGAGTCAAAGTTGGCTCAAAGCTTATATGAACTGTTCTCAAGTCCACTCACTGGGTTCACTGTGCGTTGCTTACGAGAGGACAAGCTGGGATCGAACCCATGACCAGTTTGAGCAGCAAACACTAATCTCTGGGGATCATATAACAGCAAAATATAAGGTTATGTTACACGGTTTTGTACAATATGGAAATATATTGTACGAGTACATATTGTGATGAAAACCAATACAATATATTCCCATATTGTAAAAAACACTGTAAAATTATCTTTTTATTCTATACTTGAAAGAATATACCAATAGAAAAAAGAAAAATCAAGATCTTTTTAAATAAACTCTGAGTTCAAAGCGGCAGACGACGGAAGTTGTAGCGACAGCTATTCTGTTAATTTAGTTGTCTCGATCGTCACACGGAACATTTTGTCAGTTGTTTGTTTTTGTTGTTGAAATTTAAATTTATTTCCTTTCTTTTTTGAAGACAATCTTGAATTTTGAACTGTACAATATCAAGTTTATTGCATCCAATCCTTCTACATATTGTACAGTCACGTGGTAACATCTGGAGTAAGTGATTGACTATACACTTACATGTATAGAATAATAAAGTTATTTCTTTTCTCATTAAAATCGTTATGACCAAAAATGGTCAGTTTATAATACACAGAGTACAGTATGTAAATGATATTAAGATGTGTTTACTCACCTTGCTTAATTCGGGTGGAGGTTTCTCATCAGATAGTCTCAAAATTACTGTAACAAGGATGAAATAGATCAACAAATTTAAAGACAGAAATAGGCAGCATAGTTGTATACTACCGGTAGTTTATGAATTAATCTAGAAGTATCTATATGTATGATTAAATATGAGGTGTATTAAGAAAAATATGTCAACTTTTGTAATATTTTCAATATTTTATTTAGCACATGAATAAAATTGTATTGCCATAAAAATTATATTTCCTCTATGCAATTGCCAAATTTCTTATTGATATTGTTTTACATAGCAACATCACTAGAAAATATTCATGTTATGGCTCCCCCAACCAATCTGATATTGTCAAGTTTTTGCACGACATTTAACGGGGGAAATCATCTCCAGTTACCGTTCATGTCTTCTCACCAATTTATCATACACATCCAAATACCACTTTTCCTTGAACTGTCCATGAACTGTGCATGATGCGACGAGTTTGAAGCTGTACTTCATATACATCTGGTCGGTAAAATGCTGTGCAAAAACTTGATGTTGATTCCATTGATTTGCTCCAGGTAGTCATTACATATATATTATCTTGCACTGTTGCTACATAACGGTATTCAATATCAATACAGAATTTGGCAGTTGCATAGTGGAAATATCACTTTTTATGGCAATATAGTTTTAATTAATGGACAATATGAAATGTTAAACAAATACAAAAATTCACATATATTTTTAACACATATTGTTTAAGATGGTTTAATCTGGTTTAAGGTGATTTAAGTTGATTTAAGGTGCCATCTAAAGTTCACCTCACTCTCACTGCCAAGGCCATAGCTTCAAGTGGGACTAAGTCCAAAAACTTAATGTGAAAACATTTGTGAGTTACTTGCAAGCCGATGGTCCCTCTCAGATTCATTCCCAGATTTTCCTCCTCCATACATGTATATGCCATAAATATTGAATAACATGAAATTTGTTGAAATTTGGCATTAAACCCCATTAAAAAAAAACAAGGAAATTATAATAGTCACTATGGACATAACCAATCTATATTTTGTGTATTGAACACATCAATATATCTTTAATACTGGAAATGTAGATTTCATACTATTTACTTACCAACATAAAGCCATCTGAAGAATGCCTTGAAATTCTTTATACTGCCATCAATGACTCTGTTGATAAATAACGTATGATTCAATGGTATATGTTACAAGAATGGTTATAAATTTCTATAAGGCCTATAAAGTTGTCTAATAATTTTGTTTTAATACTAAGCGTCAGTTTTATGCCATGGAGGGCTAACAGATGATCAATTAACTTGACCACTCTTTACTGGGATCCTGGAAGATTAACCAGTACTCAAGCACCCCCATCTCAGCAAGTAACTGACAACTTTCCCACCTGACTCAGCGGAGTGAGACGAATGGCAACATGACTCAATGTCGTATATCAATCATCATGGAGACTGTGGCCAGGTGGGCATTCGAACTACTGACACTCTTTGGATTGATAGCCGACTGAGCTACCAAGAGAGAGAGAAAAGGGAGAGAGAGATAAATAAGAGAGACAGAGTGACAGTCAGACACAATATTAATAATGAAACAGTATATCCACAAAATTAAAAAATATTGAAAAAGTAGACAAATGTAGACTAGCAGACAATGGTGCTTTCTACAATGGATGTATCATAATGAATAAAAGTATAACCTCATTTAGTATGAGATTGGACTTCTGGGTTTATATGAAACAAGAGATCATTTTTCTCTTGTTTCAAAATATTGGTTATGTAGCTGTCTTAATATATAGACAGATACTTGCAATTGTTCCAAATATTATGGTGGTAACATTTAAAAGTGAGAAAAATGCTGCATACTTACTGCTGGAGCTCACTGGTTTTTAGCACAAACGAACCAGACGTCATGACAGCTTTGTTCAAACTTTTCTGATCAACGCCCAGTACACCAAACTTCTCATAACACTTTGACATGCCTTTCAGCTCACTCGTATGGTACAATATGGCTTGACTTACACTGCAACATATGACAGCTTGCATTGTTGTTCTAAATACTTAGATATTATACAAAATAGCTTGGCCTTCACTCAGTAAATTTACATATATCCATTACAGTCTCGCATCTAATTTCACTTCTTTTTAAATTTTGAGAATTATCTGTGTTCACATACATGAAGTATTCCTATATAAAAACTAAAGTCCCCTTACTGGGCCCCAATGAACACTAGCTCCTATATTTGAAAAAAATTGAAACCCCAACTAAAAGGGACCATTTATATCAAATATGAACAAATTTGGCTGACACAGTGTTATCACAATAACTCACATTTTCAAGTGAGCTAATAAGAAAAAATACACTTGCAAATATGAGTGTTTCCCAAAAATAATAAACATGAAATGTATTGTTAAATGTGTAATTTATGTTTAATATATATGTTTATTTCAATATATGTTTTTGTCAAATATCTATGTAAACGTTTGTAAATGGCTAAAGGCAAAATTGGTTGACTGCTGAAAACACTTAATTGCTCAAGCGATCAAGTTTTTTCAGCAATCAACTATCTTTTTATGTAAGTATCATCTTAAAAATGAAATAGCACAAAAATGAGCACAGCAACATACTTTTTTTTATATCAATTTCATCTTAAGTAATAATAATTATGTTTTCATCTGAATTAAAAACAAGGGACCCTTACGCCCTATTGGTCACCTGATTATCCAAAATCCAATCACATAAGTCTAATTCAGACATAAGAAATAACGTTTTATGTCAATTTCTTATATATATTTAGTAAAGTAGGCCCACTGAGACCCACCCCCAGGGCCAAACTGTGATACCCAGGGACATGCAATTCACAATTTACATTAAGGACCCATATGTGTCCATAATCATGCTCACCATTTGTTTCCTAGTGCTTCTTATAGTAAGAAGATTTTTAAAGTTTACCTTGAATTTAAAAGTTTTGGCCCCACCCCCATGGCCCAAGTGTGTGTGGGGGGGGATGGAAAGTTAGGGAACATGCAATTCACAATTTCGATTCATCCTTAGGTACCAAAGCTGCATACAACATTTCATTATGATTGAGCTTACAGTTTTTGAGAAGTCGAAAATGTCAATTGTTTACGTACGGACGACACACGATGAGGGACAAAGGGCGATTGCAAAAGGTCCCTAAAAACCTAACTACTTTCATTTTGTGAACCAACATCCTTAACAATAATTTAGTAGTATGCAAAATTATAACAAAAACAATGCAGTAGTAACTGTGAAACTTTATAAAAGGGTTCACTGATTTGAATCATGTACAGCATTTTTTAAAACCTGCCCCATCTTGCTTTTATATGGCAGTTGGGGGTTTATAACTCATACGCACGTTTGAAGATGTTTCACCACCAGCTTCTGTATGTTGGAGTATGATGTTTCTATTGAATGCCCAAGTTTCTTCAAACCCTAGAAAGAAATAACTATACAACTCAGAGACAGATATACAGGTATTTCACAAAAACTGATTATTATATGTGTACCTTGAATCCTATTATATATAATTTTAATAAATGAGAAAGAGAGATTGTTTGGTGGTAGTAGTTTGCATCATTGTTATGCCATTGAGGGCTAACCAGTTGATCAGCTTACCTAACCACTCCTTGGTGGTGGGCAATCAAACTCACAACCCCTGGATTGATAGTCAGACACACTACCGACTGAGCTAACCGAAAGAGAAAGGAAACTTAAAGAGAGAATGACAGATATACACTTTATATATATATATATATATATATATACATACACACTGTTTACAAGAGTTCCAAATGCTTGATACAGAAATAGAAATGTAAATGTTACACCAACCTTATCTGTTAGTTCATGTAGTAAAAAGGTCTGCAGCTCTGAACTGAAATACAAAATATAAAAATAAACAATCCGTTAGATAACATCAGCACACCAGATTTTGTACAACGAAGTATTCGTGAGTAAAATGAAATTTTCCAAACAAAAAATTTACCTCTGTGATAAAAACCTGATATGGATGGTTTGAATTTTAAAAGATGGTTTTATAAATATATATAACATGTGACTGGTTTAATAACAGTCTCAAGAAATATTGAAACACAAAAAATCTCTTTGCATATACACAAGTATGACATGACTTTCAATAATCTGAAAATCAATTTTAAGCGTATAAGACACAGAATCAGTCACACTACATTATCTGACCTATGACTACAGAATAATATCTCACTAAGACATGATATACACTAATATATCCAAACTCCTGAACAGATCCAACCACTGTTAATAGCAAAAACTGCAAGAAAGCACCCACAACATTTGATGGAGATACACAAAGTTTGATAGAAATATGTAATGCTTACATGAGAGTATTCTGGCTGAGCAGTTCGAGACATGGTCTGGGAACACAATAGTAACAAAGTAAACTGGCAAGATTTCTCCCTCAAACACCAGTATATGTGACTCTAACTCATGACAACAAATATGTGAGGCAAGTGATCTTGAAATGGAGCCCAAAACCACTTGACCATCAAATACTTCTTCATATCAGAAGTTGAAGGTTCGATCCTCAACTCAATACGATGCCTCTAAATACAACACTCAGTACTGGTTCTACTCAGGAAACGGACTCGAGGGAAGTTTATATAAGCTTGGAGCTTTCTTTGCAATTGAACTAAAATAAATTAGTATAAAACAAATATGTTTTCAGAGGAGATGTTGTAGTAGGGCATTTACTTTCAAAAAAATTTCAAATATATCGCAATGGTGTCTACTTGAGACAATATTCTGAGCGCTGCCACTCTGGAGAATTATGCTGTAGACATATGGTATGATTCCCCACCCATTATACTGACACAGGGCCGACCAGACTGAGAACTATTCTCTAAATGCTGAGCAACAAGCAAGGATGTTTTTTAGTACCATTTTTTAAGTCTTTGGTATGAATTAACCAGGGATTGAACCCCAGCCTTCCACATGAGAGGCAGACGCTCTACCCCTAGGGCACCACTGTGGTTTTTCAGAGAAGACAAAATATCACACAGCTTAGGAGTCAGTACCTTGGTGTGCCAAACAGAAGAAGCTCCAGAAAGTCATTGCTAACTGTTCCTTCACCAGACGCCTGTAAAACATAACAATGGACATAAATATCACATTCAGATACTTTACATTGATTATGAAACAGTTCTATATTATTAATTTTATTATGTTTTGTTTTCATTTTTTTGACTAGGGTATATAAAATGTCAAAAATTACCAAGGAAGAGAGGTATGTGACATCAACATACAAGAGCTGTCGGAGAACAGCGTTTACTATTCTAGCCTTGTTATAGAATAAACAGAATTTAATATCTATAATATTTACTATCAAGTTGAGTACTCAAACAGGTGGTTAATTTTAAATATTAAATTAAAAGAAAATAGAGCCAACATTAGGTTGAAAATTAGTATAAGACTTAAGAATAAGAACCATAATACGAAAGTGAAAGTATTGTTGAAATATACAACTTGCACCTTAACTTTAACATAGAGTTATAAGCCCAATTTCTCGAGCGCAGATTCAAACTCGGGAACCCTAGATTCAAACTTGCTACTGATAGAAAAACAGTCAGACATGTTATAAACACAGCTAGACTACAGGACAGAACAATGAAGAGATATCTGGTTTGTTCAACAAAGCGCATGACCATCATCACAGAAACTATGGTCAGACTAGGATTCAAACTCATGACCCTTAGATTACCAGTCAGAAGTGTTATTAACAGAGCTAGACTACAGGACAGAACAATGAAGAGGTATCTGGTTTGTTCGACAAAGCGCATGACCATCATCACAGACACTATGGCCAGGATTTAAACGCGTGACCCTTAGATTACCAGTCCCACGTGTTATTTCCTGAGCAAGACTACAGGACAGAACAATAAAGATGTACCTGTTTTTGTTTGACAAAGCACTTGACTATCATCACAGACACTGTGGACAGACGGGGATTCAAACTTGTGACCCTTAGATTAACAGTCAGTCTTGTTATTAACTGAGCTAGACTACTGGACAGACAATGAAGAGGTACCTGTTTTTGTTCAGCAAAATTATACAACTTTGAGTCCATCTCGAGGAGAATATCTTCCCAGGCTTCCTGCATCTGCTGTATTGTTGACTGAAGGTACTGTAAAATAAACACACTTATTTATCCAACACTCACTTTGTTTTCTCTTATGACGTGCTTGAGTAAAATAGTGCTATAACTGCCAACACCTATGTAGCACCATGGAACCCCAAAGATAGGGTGACATTTTATACACAATAATGAACATTGCAAAATATAACAAGAGCACCACAAGCAGGGGCCAACATTCATCTTTTTTCCAAATCAATTAATATCAATACCATTACTGAAAAAATTAAATAGATTTAAAAAAAATCACAAAAAAATAGAGATGTTGAAGAACAGCGTTAACTCGACTATTCTAGCCTTGTAACAGAACAGTATTACAATGTACCATCAGAAAAACAGATATATCTGTATGAATGAAACCATCTTTAATATAAGTAAAAATAGTAGATACATGTATGTGCAAGTAGGACTATTAGGGCAGAATATACACTATGTCTATGTCTGGCTATGGCTAGCTAGCCAGTACTTCAGCTAAAATGTATTTAATTTAATACAATTTTTTTTAAATCTGAGTGTGGATGTGGGTGTGTGCTAAATTTAATAAACAGGGCTGTGCAGTTCAAATACAAAAAAAAAGTTGGAGCGGGGAGGGTGTCTTGCGGTTGGTAACAAAGTTGAAATGGGGCAAAGTATTTAATTTAAAACAAAACAAAATTTTTAAAAAAAATGGATAGGGATAGGGGTTGGGTAATTGAGGGTCTTAGGGTCTTTGTCTTAGAGTATTTGATTTAATACAAAACAAGTTAAATAATAAAAAAAATGGGCAGCAGAATGGGGGTCTTGGTTGGGCTCTGGTAGGTAGCCAAGTAGATATAGGACAATGGACTTGGCAAATTTAAACAATGATACAAAGTTTTTTCTAATCTGTGATCTATTAAATTTGGATACATTTACATGTACAACAATTGATATGAATACCCAATAACAGTTTTGGGTGCATAACACTTTTAACTGGATAATGAAGGAATTAACCATGTCCATTAAATAGGTCAAGGTCAGTGATGTAAACTTTTTTTTAGTTGATTGTGATCAGTTTCAAGAATTAATAGTATTCTTGAAAAATAAAATTGATTTAAAAAAAACAAAAAAAACAACAACACTCAAACCCCGAGCTAAACAAAAAATTTTAACCTATGATTTTAGAGCCCAAAGTATGGAAGATTAGGTAAGTTATTTATATAGTAAATATTGTTTCTATAACATAATATGAACGAGTTTATGAAGTTTAGTCACCATAACATGAGTAGTTTGTTCAGAAACAGAGAAAAAACTGAGCTAAACATAAAACTTTAACAGGCTCACGATAACGCTGACGCCTGGGTCATGACAACAGCTCTTTGTTTTTTCAAAAAGACGAGCTAATAAAATGGAGAAAAAAACACTCATTTCAAGAATTCTTACTGCTCTACACAGACCAACTTTTACAGAACCACATGGCTTCACAGCCAGTTGATTCTGATATAAGCAAAGATACAGCTTTTATGTGCGGTTGAAGTTTGTCGGGTTACATTAACTAACACATACTTTTATGTTTGCAATTATTCAAAGCAGGCTTGAAACATACTTATGAACTTATCCTTTTTATGTAATTTCATATCAATTTTATTACCAATATTGTTTTATGTCCAAGTGTAGAAAAATATGTAAAATATAAACATACATGATTGTATATAATGTTGAAAATAAACAGCACCAATGAATAGGACTTCTATAAACTGGTTTAGGTTTTCTATTGCCGTAAGAATCACACTCATTAAATCACCGTCTAAGCCCATGTATGTAAACATGCATGTAACCCTACCACCATGTATCACCATCTTATCAGTTTGTTCACTAAAAGGTCATGTTTATATTTATTTTCATGTTGTTTCTCTTTCTTATAGCTGGCTTTTTTCTTAATTTGTACATTTAAGTTACTGACATAATGTATTCACATTTAAATGCTTTAATTTCATGTACAAGTAAAAATTAAGATAAACAAGAGCTGTCAGAGGGACAGCGCACTCAACTATTTCCATGCTGTTCTAAAACAACAGCTTTTTCAAAAAATAAGAACCAAATGGAAGACAATTAAAACTCAGGGGTGGTAAAATTAAACTATAATTATTGCTTATCTGTTAAAAATAAGTAAGTACCAAATGAGCAAAATAATTCAACACTATTCATATTCATTATCAACAGTTATGTTTTTTTTAAAACAACAAAGTGAATGGATGGCTCGTATTGCCTTAATATTATTTAATTCAGCATGACATATAGGCCTATGCACTAACTTCACCTCACAGGGCAATGTATTGGTACCAGTTCATGAAAATGGATCTATAGTTGAAATAATCTTGTAACAGCATGCACAGTTTATCACAGCTGGATACCCTTTCATGAAAAGATCAAACTTTTAGAAAGAAATTTATTTTTAAAAATTTTAACCTTTAGGGTGGGCCAATTTTGTCCCCCAGGGTCATGGTTTTTACCAAATTTGACAGAGGACCACACCCTGACCCTATTTGTCAAACATCTAAGATCAACGTCTTGTACTACAAAGTTAAACCTGCTATAAACAAAATTTCTAAGTCTAAAAGGGAAATAATTCTGCCAAAATGCAATCAAGAGTTATAATTCTTGTCTCTATGAGTTTCCTAGAGGATGTTGAACACACATGTGAAGTTTCATTGATGTCCAATGATAAGATGATGAAATAAGTGCCAAATCAAATACTTTAACATCTAAAAATCTCTAACCATATTTTCCAAATCCAAAAGGGCCATAGCTCTGTAAAAATGCAACCAAGAGTTATAGGTCTTAGGTAAAGTGAAGTTTCATTCATATCAAATGAAAGGTTGTATAGATATCTTACCTGATAAAAAAATTTAGTCTGGAAAATTAAGTCCAAAAAGGGCCATAACTCTGCCAAAATGCAACCTAGAGTTATGGTTCTTATGTCTGTAAGTTCCACTGATGATGCTGAACACACATGTGAAGTTTTATCCATATCAAATGAGTGGTTGTATAGATATCTTACCTGATAAAAAACTTTAACCTGAAAAAGCAACGCCGAGGCCGGGACGAGTACAATAGCACCCCCTATTCTACGAATAGTCGAGCTAAAAAGTCAGTGCCTCATTCAATATTGTGATCATTGTTAATGCACTATATTTTAATATAACTTTTTAACAGACTAGCTTACAACAGTTATATTCAAATCTATGTATAATAGCTGTATGAAAACTTGTGTAATTCTTTTTTTCTTCACTTTCTCATTGATCAATTTAATTTTAAAAAGATACATTTCATAAACTTAGCAGCTCAAGTCATGACAGCTTTAAGATTTCTGTCTGAGGATGAACAACTCGCAGAAAAAAATCTGGACCAATTTTCTTTCAATTTTGAAATTGAAATTGGTCTACGAGAACAAAAACCAGTCTGGAAGCAAGCAAACCTGTGAATTTAAAAGCTCCTGGAAATGAAAATTCTTTGCGAAATACATGTATTCATAAAATTATAAAATTGTAGTTAATACAGCTATAACAAAATGATGACTATTAATAACATATGCCATGCTCAAGGCTAAACATGAAAATGAAACCACAAAATTATCATACTGGTGTACATAAATATGAATACATACCCCAATAAGTGTAGAAATCTGGCCATACTTCAGCGCTAGCAAGTGTAACTCTTTATCATGGGAGGCCAGTAAGCTTGTGTCAAACTGTAAGTACATGGATATTTCTTTAATGCATGTCATAATAATGATGAAACTTTTTACAAAATAATGAAACCGAAAGAAAGTGATTAAACCAGTGCAGTTTGCATCAGGTCACCTTGATGAATAATTAAGTGAAGTTTCATGTCATTCCTGATAAGATACTAACTTAAACTCATCAACATTTGATACAAAACTTACCTAATCCCATCAACATTTGATTAGAAACTAACTTAATCCCATCAACATTTGATACGAAACTAACCTAATCCCATCAACATTTAATATGAAACTAACTTAATCCCATCAACATTTGATACGAAACTAACTTAATCCCATCAACATTTAATAAGAAACTAACCTAAACCCATCAACATTTGACAAGAAACTAATCTAATCCCATCAACATTTAAAAAGAAACTAACCTAAACCCATCAACATTTGATACGAAACTAACCTAAACCCATCAACATTTGACAAGAAACTAACTTAATCCCATCAACATTTGATAAGAAACTAACTTAAACCCATCAACATTTGATATGAAACTAACCTAATCCCATCAACATTTGATACGAAACTAACCTAATCCCATCAACATTTGATAAGAAACTAACCTAATCCCATCAACATTTGATATGAAACTAACCTAAACCCATCAACATTTGATACGAAACTAACTTTATCCCATCAACATTTGATAAGAATCTAACCTAAACCCATCAACATTTGATAAGAAACTAACCTAATCCCATCAATATTTGATAAGAAACTAACTTAATCCCATCAACATTTGATAATAAACTACCGTATATCGTCGGCCATAAGGCGAGTCGGGCCATAAGTCGAGGGGACTTTTTGACCGTCAGATCTCAGTTTTTTGCATTGACCCTTCCTTAAGTCGACCCAGAAACCGATCATTTTTTTCAACTGTCAATCAGAGTTTTCCATGAACAAAGTAACTTTCCACGTATGACGTAATCATCCTTTGTGTTTGCGAGATGCATAGTTGATTGACAAGAGTGTAATTCAATTCTGCACTTTGGTGTCATTGTTCATATAGACTGTTGCTGAAACTGAAATTCGACGTTCAAAACTTCAGTAGGAGCTGACCGTTGGTAAAAAAAATCATCACTCGGGACTAGGACGGGGCCATAAGTCGAGTAGGGATTCAGAGAGTGATTTTGGAGTCTGAAAAATTCGACTTATGGCCGACGATATACGGTAACCTAATCCCATCAACATTTGATAAGAAACTAACCTAATCCCATCAACATTTGATAAGAAACTAACCAAATCCCATCACATTTGATACGAAACTAACCTAATCCCATCAACATTTGATTAGAAACTAACTTAATCCCATCAATATTTGATATGAAACTAACTTAACCCCATCAACATTTGATATTAAAGAAACTAATTTAATCCCATCAACATTTGATAAGAAACTAACTTTAACACAACTTGTGGATGAATATCATCAAGCCAATGACCTGGAATTGTTTTGCAATCTGTGAAATAAAGCATTGCTTGGTAATAAACTATTATACAGTTTACTGCTATTGCTAGCATCACAAGTTTCAACAAGAGTTGTCAGAAGACCAACAAAGCTCGCCTCTGGGTGTCTAAGTCCAAAAAGGGCCATAACTGTGCCAGAATGCAATCCAGAGTTATTGTTCTTGTCTGTGTGTGTTCCATTGATGATGGTGATCACACATGCAAAGTTTCATTCAAATCCAATGAGTGGTTGCATAGATATCTTAAACTTAAACGCAAAGGTTTAACCTGGGTGTCTACAGACATGCCGATGACACCGGGGTCATGACTTTAGCTCTCCTTGGACTTCGTCCAGGCGAGCTAACAATTCCCAAATCACATAGTAAACATTTAGTTTGTACAGTGTAAATTATTTTAGCTTGATTGCAAAGAAAGCACACAGCTTATATGTATCACTCTTACATATAAGTCTGTTTCCTGGGGTAGAACCAGTATTGAATGTTATTTATTCATTGGATTCAATCTTGGATATCACAAACTCTCTGCCATGTGCGGCCCATACTCTTGATGAAAAAAATCTGCACTAAGTTACTATCAGCAAGTTTTCAGTTGCATCACAATGGTTTATACATGTTTAATGGATGTCTCAATGCAGAATCATGATGCAGACATGGCATGATGCACCGCTCTGTCACATTATACTGGCACCTAGTCAACACCAACCTGTATTACTGTGACTTTTCCACATCTGCTGTGTATGATATAACTGCAACCATGGCAACACACTGCAATGTTTCCATGACTACAGTTTTTGACATTACTGTAACCATGGTTACAAAATATTGTGATTTCACAACTATTGTGTATGAAATCACTGTAACCAGGACTACACACTGCTGTGATATTTCAAACTGGTACTTCAATGACAACAGCATATGTACAACAATTGTAAGCATGGCCACAAACTGCGGCATTACCATGACTACAGTGTATAATGTTACTATGACCATGAAAATAGTTTTGTGTTTCCATGGCTACTAAATTGTTTAGAGTTACCGTGATAAGTGAGTACTCCAATTCTTGCATATCATCTCTCCCCAACTGTACGAACACAACCAGACTTTTCATATCTTCCGACACCATGGCAGACATGATTTCATATGGCTGAAATAAATTCAAGAAATATATAGTGATGTTACAAAATACAAGTGCAAAGCTAATTGCATAAAAAACACAAACACTAAAACGTAATGCTTCACTCTTACTTGCCTATCATAACCAGTTATTATCCAGTCCTGAAAGCCTTCCATTAATGTATATGCCAAACATATTATTGAAATATATGTTTTTTACTAACAGACCTGGAATGGCTATTTATTCACATTATTACATTTTATATAGCAACCAAATTTATTGGAAAATGAAGATGTCAGAATGAATCTGAGCAGAACCACTATCCTTCCACAAGTAAATTCATAAATTAATATATTTTGAACGAACTGGACTTAAAACTGCAGCATCAGTGGTGAGAGGTAAGTCATCAACTACTTTGCCAAACAATACCTATGCCAGAGCTTTAGCATATTAAAAGTCAAAGCAAACTGATCCAAACATGAAGACTGCTTGATAGCCAATCTGTAGCTTGAGCAGTTTTCTTTAAAGCTGTGGGGTTGTCCGTCACCAAGTAGTCTAGGGTGCTGTCTAATGGCAGTCTGTAGAACAAATCCCAGTTCTCTTGATTGGGTCTGTTAAATAGCAATCGTTACAAGCATGCTGGTTGGTCAGTTGCTTCAGGGAAAGTTTGAATGACATCATAGTTTAGTAAGCATTCAATCGCTATGAATTGTAAGACAGGCATAGGAATGCCTGCTTTTTTCATTGGTGGTTAACAGGCCCAATTCGGGAGATATCAGGTTCTGGGATAGATCCAAACACTTTATGTGAGAATGTTTGCCAGTTACTAGTATAAATAAAGGATGGCGGTTCGTTTCAGATTCATGTTCATGTCTATGAACTGGAAGTCTTCCTTCACAGCAACTAACAATAAACAATTTCAAGCGAATTTTGATAATAAAAAGATATGAAGAATTTTGTCTGAATCAAGTTACAAGTCAACATAAGGAGCTTGTAAAAAATGCACATCTATAACAAGGATGTGGAAGAGTCAATGTTTTCCACATATACCATAACCAGCATCTATGTGCATGTCAAACACCACAGATAAGATATCAATGGAACCAATGGATGCTCCCTAAACAAGTGCTTGATTGAGTAGTAGCTGCATTATTTGTAAAGGGAAAAGAGTGCGTAGAGGGAATATAATTCTGAGAATGTATTTTTGCACTTGCACTCTGCACCTCAATTCATGTTTCAAGTCTCCTTGGATCCTCTTCAATCCTCTTTAAATATGTTCTGGACAAGCACTTAAAACTGAAAAAAAAGTACAAAGGGGTGGGGAGGGGATGTAGGGGGAGTCATTCTGTCACTATTGATGATGGAATTAAGAATCAAAACTATGGTACCCCAATGTAACTTACTTCTGAATTGTTATGTTCATCAACGTTAACTTTAGCTACAGGAAACACTCCATAGATGTACAGCTGTAACTCATTCGACTTACTGCCAATTATCAATACGTTCAACCTGGAATAAACATTCACAACTATCAACAAAGTCAACCTAGAATAAAAATTATCGACAAATTCAACCTTATGTACAACAGTTATTATCATTTATTATTCAGTCTACTTCATAAAATAAAAAATATTATTGAAGTCATTCTTTTAAAAGTTTATAACAGATGGTGCATCAATTTTACTTTCAAGTCGACTGTTTCTAACATTTTGCTGTTTCTTGTCAAGTTCAAGTCAGTGACTGACAACACTTACCATTGTTTAAAAAACAAACAGTTTGGTCAAAGATTACATAGTATATGCAAGAGCAAATCCAGAAAATCTTTAAATACAGGAAAACTATATCAAAGAACAACTTAATTCACTCATTATTTAATTTTCGGCCACCTGATCTTTATCATAAATTGAAAATTTAACATTGCATCTAGTTAACGGCCATTTCACTATCAATTATTTTTCTATAATAGAAAAGAAAAACAATTGATAGTGAAATAAAAAAAACAATTGATAGTGAAATGACTGTTAAATTTTCATTTTTTGATAAAGGCCAGGTGGCAAAAAATTAAATAATGAGTGAACTAAATTGAGCTTGTGTCATATGATTACTTCTCTGAGGAAGATTTTGAATGAATATATCAAAGAATATATTGTAAAAGTCAAAGATTCTTCAAGATATCTAGGTTATTCATCGTTCATTAGAAATGTACTTAATTTCATTTAACAACAGAGTTGGTTTGTTTGTTTTAATACTTAGCATCATTTTTTTGCCACCGAGGGCTAATAGACGATCAGTTGACCTAACCACTCTTTTCTGGGATCGCCGAATGTTAATCATTACTCCAACACACCTACAGGTAACTTTTCCACTTGAATCATTGGTGAGAGACGAATGACAATGAAAAGTTATTTTGGATATCAATTATCACGGAGACTGTGGCCTTGTGGGGATTCAAACTCATGACCGCTGGATTGATAGTCAAACCTGTTACCAAAAGCTAACTGGCCCCGACTGCAGAATGTAGAAACTGTAGCATATGATTGTAAAAGCTATGTGACAGGGCATAGGACTCAGAGTCAATGGATTCTAGGATCAAACCCTAAACAGGACCGTTTGTTGTGTCTTCTAGCAAGTCTTTTTACATTTATATGATTAGTAAAGGTTCTATCTCAGAAGATACTGCCCCTGATATGATAATCTGGAAATTATTTCACAAATGATGTAACAAATCATCCAATTAGGCGAACAGCAAACTATGAGTTTTGTCATCTTGTAAAGGTGTAAAATCATAGTTTGGCAATGAAGCAAGACATACACATTATTTAATGCGCTAGTACTCACTCTTTTTGGCCTTTTAACTTCTTTTTATCTTCTACATTTTCTTCCCTGAAAAATAATTATGGTAAATAACAAATTACAAGCATTCTGAAAGATGAGTACTTATTGACGAATATGAGTAAGTATATATGAGGGATGTCTCAACAGTAATGCAATTTCATTCATGATTTGAAATTGGATTAAAAATATTTTCATTTTATTACTTCAAAGTATTCCCCCTTATCAGTCACTGATGAACAGCAGAACTATTGACATGCTGATCTGGTATATCTTCGACCATTGAGGATTTGTTTCAGTTTTCATTTAAAAAAATCGCACTGGACTAAATCTGGAGGATAAGGTAGATAGAGGGACCATTGATCTTCTTGGACTTCAGAAAGTCAACAACAATGACAGTGTGTGCTGGAGCCTGTTTTTGGGTGATGTTTGATGAATTATTTCTCAATCTTTTTCAGTTCTACATCATGACAGAATTTTCCGGTCACAGATTTACCCCTTAATACACGAATTTAAACAGAAAGTCTTTAATCAGTGAAGAAAATGGCATACACAACCACTTTCAGTTTGTTTTGCAACAATCTGTTTTAAACTGTGACCGAGATCTTATTACCAATCTTCCAAACAGGCTCAAAGAAATGCATCCAGGTTTTATCATATGTGATGATATTTGCAAAGTTCTTTTTACTGTATTATGAATGATTTTAGTAATTGTTAAGCCACTTCTACATGTGTTTCTTCTGCTCATCTGTAAGCAAGAGGGGAATCCAGTGAGCAGATATCTACCTTTCATAGCCTTCCTCAGATTAGGATATACTGGGGATCGTGTAAACAATGAAATTTTATTACTTTTGAGACATCCCTCGTATCACCAATACCAGACATGAAACACAAGAATTCAATGAAATGATATTTGCTTGAAAGTTTCATTTCTCCAGGGCTGCATTCAGTTCATTAAACATTTGCTTAAGTTATCTAACTTATTTTTCCTGGACACTGGCTCAACCTCAAATTAGCATGCAGTACATGATCATTTTATGGAATTTAACATTTGGTATACATGCTGTTTAACCCTTTACTTCATATGGACACCTTTGAACACCTCTAATATAGAAAGCTTTTGAAAACAGTGTAGAACCAGTTCTGATTGCTTGTAATGAAACTTTCTCACATAATGTTTTTGGAGCGAGCGGCACTTGAACCTACAACCTACAGGTATTTACTTTAAATAAAAGTGGTTCTGGTTCTATTTATAAATAAAAAGTACTTTAATAAGTAAAAGTTTGCAACTGTGTTCTTACTTTAGTTCCATACAATAACTGACATGGTGTCTGAGTTGTGTGGTACCAATATCTCTTCAAGCAATTATAATTATGATGTGGTATGGTGTTCAGCATCGCTTTAAACAACTTTAGACTTTTATTTGATTTGTGTGATTTAACATGAATGCTTTATAGTATAACATACATAAAAAAAACAGAAAACAATGATTTAAAGGGAGTATATCAGAAGCAAATATCATAAATGTCTTATTAAATAAGATTATATTTAAAATGGATAAAAGCATCTCATAATCAAAACAAGAGGACCAAGATGGCCCTATATCACTCACCTGACTGACCTTGAGTCATCCAACTAAAGTAGATTATATAATACATGTACACTCAAAATCCCAGAAAAACGAGATGGGCGAGTAGTTAGAATTTTGATTTTTTTGAAGATGTAACAGATGCGTAGAAGAATTCAAACTTGGTAGAGGTTCACCCATGGTTAATGTCAGTGAAATTACATTGAAATCAGGTCAGTAGATTCTGACAAGAAGGCTTTTGAAGTTTTTACTATAGCTGCTATAAAGTAAACTAGCACCTCACTGTGTCAGTCATGTTTTTTAACAAATCACAATGGTTTGAACAAACTTGATTAAGGGTCACCCAAGCAATATTTCTGCATAATTGTTTTAAAATCAATCCAGTGGTTTCTGACAAGAAGTTTTTTAAGTTTATACTATAGCTTATATAGTAAACTTACTCTGCCCCCTGGCCGCCATGTTTTTTGACGAATCAAGATGGCTTGAACAAACATGGTAGAGGGTCACCTAAGGTACATTTCTGTGAAATTATTTTAAATTCGAGCCAGTAGTTTCTAACAAGAAGATTTTTTAAGTTTTTACTGATTTAATTTGCCCTACCCCCTTGTGGCCATGTTTTTTGATGGCTTGACAAACTTGGTAGAGGGTCACCTAAGGAACATTTCTGTGAAGTTATATCAAAATTGGCCCAGTGGTTTTAGAGAAGTTGTTAGAAGCTAAAGATTAAAGATGGAAGACAGATGACGGATACCAGGCGATCACAAAAGCTCACCTGCGAGCCTTCAGCTCAGGTGAGCTAAAAATCCATTGGCATGTTCAATTTGCCAAAAATGTGAAAAAATCAATATTTAAATCTAAGATTCTTTATAAGATTTTTACTACGTGTAAATCTGTATAACGGATAAAACTGAAATTAAATTGAAATCATGTGACTCATTTAATATGTCACAAACTACAAATGTATATTGCAATTCAAAGAAGGAAATCCATTTTAGTGTAAGCTAGACTTGTAGCCGAAGTTAGGAATTCCCTTTTCAATATATCATTTTGGCATGTTTAATTAAATAGATATCCTTATGTAAAGGCAAACTTTATTGAAAAAATGCTTTTAGCCGAATCTAAAGTTTTGAAAAACTAGAGGTCCATTGGCCTGAACTGCCACCTGATTATCCAAAAAACATTCATATATGTCTATCCGGTCATAAGAAGTATTGTTTTTGTCAATTTCTCTTATACAGATTTAGTAAAGTAGGCCCCTTCGAGGCATCACCCCAATGGCCAAACCACGAGACCCAGGGACATGCAATTCACAATTTTTATTAAGGACCCATATACGTCCATAATCATACTCACCATTTGATTCCAAGTGTTTCCTATATAAAGAAAAAGATTTTTGAAGTTCACCTGGAATTTGACAATTTTGGCCCCACCCCCAAGGTCCCAGGGGGTTGGGGGCCATTCAATTCACAATTTTGATTTATCCTTAGGTACCAAAACTGCATACAACATTTCATTATGATTGAGCTTACAGTTTAAAAATGTCAATTGTTTATGGACCACGTCTGACAAAAGGCAATCGCAAAAGGTCCCTTGACTCAAAGTCTCAGGTGACCTAAAAATCTTGATAAATTCCCTTTAACCTAATAATAACTCAACTCAATCTTATTAGACAATCAGTTACATAAATAAGTGCCCAAGGTTGATTGTGTATGTATTTGGTCTATTAATTCTATACGATGTATAAAACAATACAATAGGTAGTAAAGTACTTACACATTTCCTTTAGACAGGCTGCCATAGCTGTAAAACACAAGTTATATACATGTTTAATAGAAATGTGATATTACTACCCGTATACTGATGTTTCATTAAATCAAATTACATGTAAATCACAAATAAGGCCTTACTTCATAATTTGGAACAGTGACCCAAGTGAGTTTCTCAAACTGTCAAAAGTATATTCAAATATAGAATCAAGTCTCATTACCAACTATGATTTTTTTCTAATGGTGTTTTACACTATATTTAACAGTTTTTAGGTTATTTATGGCATATCCAGTTTTATTGGCAGATGAAAACCTCAGAATGAATCTACGGAATACACCAGAATGAATCTGAGTAGAACCACCATCCTTCCGCAAGTAACTGGCAAACTTTATCACATTAAGTTTTTTTGGAGCGAGCATGACTCAAACCTATAACCTTAGCGGTGAGAAGTAAGTGATATTGCGACGGCACCTTAGACCACTTTGCCACAGAGGACCCACCAACTAACGAATGGTTCTGATCACTCCCAGGCTGAAAATAAACACATGTATTTTGGAATAAGGAAACATTATTGATTCCATAAATATATGAACTTGGCTTTGGTAGCAACAAAAGCATATTATCTTGGCACAAGAAAGACCTGTGTTTGACTCTCCACTGAGACTGCTGAATTTTCTACTTTATTTCCCCAATTCTGTCATATTAGTTAAGAATCTAGGTCAATATTGTATGAGGATTGAAGACTTTTAGCACAGATAATTGTATGTTGTTCTTTATGTGTTGATATGTTTTTGAAGGTGTCAAATATCTTGATGTCATATGGGGGAATGTAAAAAGCCTCAGTTGAGAATATAAGTAAACAGATAGGTATATATGCCCAAACTATTGCCTCACCATAGAGCTATAAACTTTTGTCATGGTGACAATGAAGCTTTTACCTATTAAAGACATGGAAGATCTGTGTTCAATTCCCCAATGAGGCTACTGAATTTTTGGCTTAATGTCTCTGGTCCTGTAACATTAGTGGAGAATCTGGTTGGCATTGTATCCAGTTAAGCACAGACCATTGTATCTTGATGTTTGTGTGGATAATGTTTGAATGTGTAGTAGGCTACAGATTGGGGTTTATATAAATAGATAGGTACATATGCACATAACCAATGCCTCACCATAGTTTCTCTGAATAATTAGCATCATTTTAATGCCAGTTAGTGCTAACAGACAATCAGTTAGCCAAACAACTCACTCCTCGGATCCTGAAAAGTTGACCAGTACTTGAGCACAACTATATTCACAAGTAACTGATAACTTTTCCACTTGAATCAATAGTGAGAGATAAATGACAATAAGACACAATATTGTATATTAAACACCATGGAGACTTGCCAGGCCCGGAATTCAAACTCATGACCCCTGGAATAATAGACAGGCTACCAACTGAGCTAACCAGACCACCATAGATCTAGCTTTTCTTCTTCACTTAGTACACAGGATTGACTTCAATTTCCCACTGAGGCCAGTGACTTTCTGGTCTTGTTACATAAAGTGTACAAACCTCTTATTAAGTGGCTGAAGTCTCGGTAGATACAGCTCTGTGTTGTCTTCTGTGTATGGGTCACATGACCATTTCTCACTCCCAGGAACTGACTGGCACACCCAAGACAGACAGGTGACCTCATGGCCAACTTCTATAGTGTGGAGAACCTCAGCATTCTCTATATAACACAGGTTAACATGTCCCGAGGAATAGCCTACCGCAAGTACTGCAAATAGTACAAATTAAAATACTTTCACATGTACTGAGTTTAGCCTACTGCTAGTACTGAAAATAGTTAAAATTAAAACAGGTTCACGCGTCCTGATTGTAGCCAACTGCTAGTACTGAAAATAATTAAAAATAAAACACGTTCACATTTCCTGAGTTTAGCCTACTGCTAGTACTGAAAATAGTTAAAAAAAACACGTTCACATGTCCTGAGTTAAGCCTACTGCTAATATAGAAAATAGTTCAAATTAAAACAGGTTTACATTTACAGGTTAACAGGTTCACGTGTCCTGAGTGTAGCCAACTGCTAGTACTGAAAATAGTTCAAATTGAAACAGGTTCACGTGTCCTGAGTGTAGCCAACTGCTAGTACTGAAAATAGTTCAAATTGAAACAGGTTCAAGTGTCCTGAGTGTAGCTTACTGCTTGTACTGAAAATAGTTCAAATTAAAACAGGTTCAAGTGTCCTGAGTGTAGCCAACTGCTAGTACTGAAAATAGTTCAAATTAAAACAGGTTCAAGTGTCCTGATTTTAGCCTACTGCTTCCAGTGTAGACAGATTGATTATATGATATTATTGAGCGTCATTTATATGCCACTAAGGGCAAACAGATGATCAGTTAACCAAACCACTCTTTCCTGGGTATCATGAAGGTTAAGCAGTACTCCAGAATACTCATGTCCACAAATAACTGATAACTTTCCCACTTGAATCAGTGTTGAGAGATGAATAATAATAACATGCAGTGATGTATATCAATAATCTCGGAGCCTGTGGCCTGCAGACAGGGATTCAAACTCACAAGCCCTGAATTGATAGTCAGACGAGCTACTGACTCAGATAATCAGACTCAGCTTTTTCAGTGGGGCCAGTATGAAGTGCTGTTTTTTTTAGAGCCATCGCGTTGAGCTTCGGATCAAACCAGCAACCTGTGGCAAGAGCAGCCAATACTCATTCCACTACACTTCCACCCTGTTTATAAACTGCTAATTCTGATGTAGTTCAAATGAGGAATAACACCGTGCCCGGACATTTCACATCAGAAACACCATATGCCATGGTATAAACGGTTGAACAAATTATGTTTTTTAAACACATTCTAGCATTGATTTTTGGAGAAAAAGAATTGCCAAGGAACTATGCGAGCACTAAGGAACCTGCCACTGTAAGATATGTTTGTGTAATGTGTAGTTTCTTCAAACATGGAACCCTCATCAATACTTTAATGTTCTTTGCAAAAAAACTTCGAAGAATTTGCCTTTCACAATTCTATGATGATTTACTGGTGTTTGAAGTTTAATACATTTGTGATTTTAATTGTTTGGGATGTTCAACAGAAATAGTTGGTTACATAGTTTTTAGATAATATGTACAAATATACTACGGAGGATCATTCACATACCCGTTTCCTTCATATAGACGCCTTTGGACACCACACCTTATATAGAAGGCTTTTGAATTATTTGGAATCATTTGTGAATTATGTTTATATTAACTGACAGAGTGGAAAACAGTGCAGGAAGTGTTCAGATTGCTCATTACGAGCAATCTGAACTCTTCCTGCACTGTTTTCAAAGGCCTTTTGTGATTGGTGCGGGAAAACGCGTATCTATAAAGTAAAGAGATACCCTAACCTCTCACACCTAAAGAAAAAATACACAATTCAACATTTTAAAGTCTCAATGTTTGACAAATTTATAAGGGAAGGAATAATTGTTATTTTTTAAACATTGTTAGTTCAAACTATTTTCTATTTAACATGAAATGTATACTTTTTTCATACATTATTCAAACCCACAATCCTCCAATCCTAAGACTGACATTCTACCACTAAATCGTGCTCTTCACAAAGCTGTTAACACAATAACCTAAAAAATATACATGTATCTGTACTTTACAAATACCTTTTCCATCTGATCTCCATGACATAGCTTTGACCTTGACCTCTTCACTATGTGGTGGTAGAGACCATACCTTTTGCCATGACAACCGATGTAAAACTACCTTAAATATGTAAAAGATAAATATCACTTAGTTACATATTTATGATGCCCCTACATAAATATTATACAAATGGTTCAAACAATTTAATTTACAAAGCGGGATGGTAGTGTAGTGGGAAGTGTTGAGTGCACACACCAGAGGTTGCCAGATCAATTCCCAGCTCGACCTGATGCCTCTCATAAAAAACTAAGTACTAATTCTACACTAGTCCGCTTCCAGTGTAGAACAAGTACTGTGTTGTTTTTTACTCACTAAGAGTGGCTCATATGAACTCTGGACTTTCAGGGATATTCTAACCTGATGCTGGTTTAAATAAATCAAACAATGATTTTTACTTGACATGTGGTCTTGACTGAAATTTTAACAACAATACTGATGCATAAAATTAAAAAGACTTTCATACTTGTCACAGTTATTGCAATCTGCACGTATCTGCTATTTTTTCAGTCGTATTTCATGTATTTATTCAATGTCTGATACTACCCACTGAGTTTACTGTTTCCGGTATCTGGATTATAAAATGTAAAAATGTAAAAAAATGGCCGTGAAAGTTTGACAAACTAATGACAAATATACAGACTCAATATCTATTATTTTCTGCTTAGAAAAGGATATTAAAACGTTCTTTCATAACAATCTCTTCAGTGATAAGATGAAAGTACACCTACCTCTCCCTGTACATTTGAGAGTGCCACCAGATCAAACTTTGGTGACCAGACCATCAGCTCCACCTCAATAGACACATGCTTCTCATCCACCTGTCTGAATGCTCCTTGCTCTGGCATTGTCGATATTTTCAGTGGTGTTGGCAGGAAATATTACAGTAAAGTACCAACCACCGAGTCTTATATAACTTTTTTGCTCCTTTTAACTCCTTATAACCTGCAACATGAAAATACTTTATTTATTCAGACCACTTCCCATCACTATAAATGGTCAAGCAGAATGTGTACTCACAGGAAAGTCACATTTCAATCTCCCACCAAAAGCCATGTGATATCTAGAAAGAGCCAAAACAAGCTTTTAATGTCCTAAAAACACTGGTATATACAAAACCAGACATGCAGTATCATAAATAAGGTGAAAGGTACCAAACTCTAGCTGATTATGAAATTAAAACAAAGTATTGATCACCTGTTTTTAGGCTATGAATAAACATTTGGCAGTATATCCATATGATAAATATCTATCTTCCGTTAATGCCAAACCCCTTTTGGGGATCTAGGCATGCATTGTCATACTAACAAAGACTGTTAGTTTTTTTAAAAATAAACTGAAAAGAAGTTTATAAGAAACAGTGATGTTTCAGTTGCTAGGTATAAAAATACTATGAAGAGATATCAGAAGCTAATGAATTCCAGTGAAAAACTGGTCTGGGAGAAAAATGAGAATTTTTAAAAGATAGTGGTGGTGTCAGTTAGTTTGAAAACAAGTGAATGTGAATCTCGGTATTGTCTATTCGTCAGTGTCATGTAATCTTCCAGGGGGATAGCTATAAGGTCATTGGCGATCTTGTAACATAGAGTCTTACAGACATATCAAATTTCACTTCTGCATCATTATTTTTCTTACAGTCTTTATTAAACCATAGTCCTATATGGTCCAACTATCTGTTTTAAGACTGTTTAGGTTGTTGCCTGTGCATTAACCCAAGCAATTTAAAACACTTTTTTCACTTTCTTTTTATCCTGTAAAAAGTCCCTTTCAGGTAGCTAAGACACGTTTACAGGCAGGTTAACTCTGATTCTGATGTTGAAAAAAAAAGTGATGGAGGAGAATCAAATGGTGGTGAAAATTTTATCCGAAAATCTAGTAATGTCCGAAGACTATGTATAAAATTTTCGTGTTCTGATGTGATCAAAACAATTCGAATTATAAAGCTCTTTTCAAAAGACATGTTAAAAGAGACGATCAACTACAATAAAGTTACGTGCTAATTATATCTTGACACCAATTAAATAGGCAATCACTGAAATAAAGGCGTGAAATACATTTATTACCTCAAAACACTTGTTCATGCTCTCTCAATATTCAGTGTGCTACACAGACGACCAATCAATAACCGGTTAACATTTACAGTTATCCAATGAAAGCAGCGGATTCATTTTTACAGACCAGAAGCGGCCATTTCAACTTCAACAAAAGTATCTGAGAAATACACTTCCAAGTTTGGAATTTATTACAGAAAAAAGTGGGTATGTACATTTTCTGATGATGACATTGATTTATCATTATATATTCTTTCTATTTGCCCAAAAGGTTTATCCCGATCTTTCGTTTTAGTTGTTGATATTTACTCTCTAACAAAATGCAGTTTGTGTCTAATTTGTTAATTTGATTGACATTATTACGAAATGAGCCCCAAGGGAATACAACAAAATCGCCACACTAACGGTCATAAACCTAAAATCCTAACGGACATTTACCATAAACGCATGTCGTGATGGAAAGAATTTTGTAAAACATCTTCCAGTCTCATACAAGTGCCTAGTAATTCTTTTTTTAGCAGTTAATATGGAGATCTGTCAATGACATTTGAACCTATTGTCCGTTTCAATGCATGTTTATATACTCGACCAATACACACAAAATTAAATGACTTGGTCTAGTAGAATCTTAATGACTTACACCAGACATAACATGTGTGAATTAACAAACACTGAGAATTACTCAATTTAGTAAGTGACAGCGGTCACCCATCCAAGTCCTAATCCCTTACTTAACTTCCAATACAGTCAGTGCACTTCAACCATGTCGCTATAAAAGCAAACTTAACAGCGAGGTTGTAAGTGACCTATGTACATTCATTACACTCCTCCCCTCTTAAACCATTAGGGCTTAGCCCCAACTGCACAGCCTGTGACTTCCCACAACTCCTGGCCATATCCTGCCCCATACCAAGGAAAGAGAGATTTGTGTAGATGTAGGTTTGAAAGTTAATCCTCATGGCCAATTTAAGTGGTAGCAGTACTAACCCTACTACAGTAGCTTAAAATCTTCTATATACATAAATGGTTGTTTCTTTCTATTATTGATAAAAGTTCTTGAAGACGTCTCTCGTATAATCAGCCAATCATTTTCAACAAAAAATTAGTGTAAAGAGAGTCAGAAGATGGTTGCATAAAATTTACTGCTCAAATTTTTTTACATTCAACGATCATGCTTTATGCTTTCATATTTTCAATCTATAGTATGAAATTTGATACTGGTAATTTGGTTTTAATTCAATCATGGAATTTATTGCATTCCTGTGCAATTTGATCTGGAATGTCTATTAAAATGCACATAGCTTCTCTCTCTATTTACTATTCATTTCAACATCCTATATATTATGATTTGACATGTTACTGTGGTACCCTTGGCTTTCAATTAGGCATGAAAGTATACAGTTACATTTCCAAGTGCATTAAATGCCAAAGAATGACCAAAATGGTCATGTTGAACAAAAAAACAAGTTGTTTAGTACAAAACATGCTGTGTCTGCTGTTTTATTGAGTTTAACTTTTATATTGTTTTATATTTATTGTTTGATAATTATGTGAGAAGCAGATCAGCAGTTCAATGCAAAGCTGTAGAATCTACATTTATATGTAAATAAAGCCTTGATTAAAATATTGTTTTTTTGTCCTTAACTTACCCATCATTTTCATCTTGGATAGGTAGGAAGTTTATTATATTATATTTTACATTTTGGGTTTTTGTCTGACATGACATCAAATTTTCACATTATTTCTTTAACGCAGCATGACCAGTAACTAATAATTTTTATTTTTTAAAGAAATAAACAACATGTTTATCATTTATGAATGACAATTTTGTGAATTTCTTTTCATGGATTTTATTTTCTTGTTGGAAAAATAATAGTGTTACCAGGGAAGCTAACAATAAAGTATAATTCTTGTCACGGGATTCAAGTGACAATTCACAAATTTAACAACGTCAGATTTTGGCAATGACAACGAAATATTTATTTTTTTTTGGCAATAAATGTATAAGGATAGGGCAATATTATCAGGTAGATAGGTAAAGGACATACAAACAATATTTTATTTTAGGTGAAAGATACCGCAGGAGGGATTCAGAATTTTTTATTATGATGTGGGTTTTATAACATGCATATTCTCATCATATAGGGGAAGGGGGCGCTACTTCCAAAAAAAAAATGATATTTCAACCCCTCCAGTTCAGTTCAATTGAAGCCAAAAATGTAAAAAAGTGAAATTGTAACAATGATTGTCAGATTGTCAAACAGATTTAATAAAAATAGGTCTGGTCATACCATCCTTAAATAATTGTTCTTTTGCTGTGCTCAAGTGTCCTTTTTAAGGTAATGTTAAGGGTCAGCAGGAAATAAAAGGGACGGTCGGGAAATCGGAACCACACTATTATTTAATATAGGCCTTATCATTCATCTGAGAAAGTTATCTTCCTGTACTTGGATGACGGGTTAGCTCAAGTACTAGTTAGCCAAAGACAGTTATGTCTCTGGTGGCCAAATCAAACATTATTTTTCTTTGCACATCTTTTCTCATTCTAATGCTTAAAATGAAACATACTAAATATGATGACTTCAACTGATTATTACAGGTTTTACTAGTGAAATGTATTTCAATAAGTGCCTTACACAGAGCTTGAAAATGTGTTGAAGGTGTTTATGCGCTTTAACCCCAGTGCATGCATTCCTTTCTGTGGAGAACCCTGAGACTTGATGGCATAAAAATGCCACTAAATATTGAAACTTGTCAAAAAAAAACTCAAGCGTATATGGTTGTTTCTCATACCTGTTTTAAAAATGACTTGATCACTTACAAAGTAGTCTCCAAGTTCAATATATATCAAAATTATACATCTAAAAAGGTGATAACTATCTATGCATTAATCTAATATATCAACAAAATGTATGTGCCTACTCCTGAAGGGTGAAACATTCCCATCATTTTGACCTGACATCTCCCATTCCACATAACTGGAAAATGACCCTTGAAAGATAAATTTTCTGGTAATTCTAAACTTATGCTGATTGTACAAGTCATGCCCTCTAAACAGGACATTAAGCATCCTTTGTGGGTGCTATATTTCACATTAGTTTGACACAAGTGTGGCCATTTTTGTAATGTGGAAAATCAGCCTTGAATTGTCAATTTATTTTGAAAAAGACTGTACAGTTGAATTTTCACAGTTGATTATGGTGTATGTTTTGATATTGCTGACTGTCGGTGTGAAGTACTCAAATACTGGGCCTGTTTTTGCACTTTGCCCAAACAAAATTCATGTGTTATTTCAATCAAAATTGACAGTCTGTCAAATATTTATAATCCCCATATAAATGTAAAAAATACGTTTTTCTTTTCTCAAAAGTTTGAAAATAGAACTTAATGCCCTGCAATTAATAATTGGTGATCCTAGAATATGAATTGGACTGGTCATCAGACAAAGTGCTGAGTCATAAATGTTGGAGAAATAACCGATTACGGTATTAAATATTAAATTTCTGCATTGAGGTGTGTCCATTATAATAAAAACCCCGACATTATAAATTAATAGTTGATTACAGAGTTCTGTGTCATGAACTTTTTCTATATTCATATAAATAAAACCTGGCAATGACACAGTGTACATCATAACAGTGTTATATTTTCTAGCATCTAAATTGTCATCACAAACTAGTTTTTTATGCCCTCTATAAATCTTTTTCCTATATAATTGGAGCAGAGATCAAACTGACTTTGTTCCTTTGACATATTCTTTTGTTTGCCAGACAATGGTGATACTTTCGTACTTTGACTTCTACTCTATGTTAAGGGTATTTTTTTTAAAAAACAGAATTAAACAGTCAGCTAGCTGCTTTTGTACTTTCAACCAATTTTCGATTTGTTGACTTAGCAACTGAGTGTTATTTTGTCAAACACTTTAATAGTATGTGAATATGCCACTCTCCTGCTGGGCATTGGTTCATTCTGACCATTCAAGTATGGTATCTTGACCGCAGACTGACCAAGCCTCTAACGTATTTTCCTTCACTGCAATACATCATCAGGAAATTCTTGATGTTAAGTTGATTGCCCTTGGGGAAATTCTTACAGTATTTGAAAAATAGGGGAATTTTTAAAATGTTCTTAGAACATGCATACTGTACTCAGTATTTACTGTCTGTATTATAAAGAATTTAAAGCACACATCAATTTATTTACAAAATTAATATTCAGCATTCTTAATAAAGAACTAAATTATGAAAAAGCGTTTTAATGATTTCTACTCTTACATTATTGTATAGTAGTGAATGGTCTAATGGTAACACATGGTACCCAGGATTGGTTGATTTTGGGTTTGAGTCTCTTCCACAGCTATGGTTGCCATTGGTGTCCTTGAGCAATCACTCTACATAGTTAAAATAATATGCTCAGTACTGGTTCTAAGTAAGGAATTCTCAGGTTGATAATTAAATAAAAATTAAATAAATGTTCTGATAAACCAAAATTAAAATGTTGTCTGGATCATTATTTACATGCATCAATCGAGAAATGGCACAGGGTCCTTTATTACTGGTCAAGTGGTGAAACAATAGGTATTTTCTCAAAATCACTGAGAGGTCACCCTGCATCTTGTAAAAAAAACCACACGTTTTAATGTGAGAAAGTTAATCAGTTATTTGTTTAAGGAGAGTTGTCATGCTCAGATTCACGACCTTTATGTTTTCCTGCTCAATAAATTGGTTGATAATTTCATTTAGAATATAACCTACTGATGTAGAAAAGAGCATTACCGCAACCAAGATTGTAAGCAGATGTTGATTGGTTGTAAAATGGTCATCAGGTGCATCTACATAGGGATCCGGTACATTATAATTGGCTGGTGCCAGTATAATTGATAAAAGATTCCAGAACCAGTCTGGAAAGTATACAAACATAACTAGGATTTTATTTAAAGAAAATTGGGAAGAGGCCGTCATTTTCAGTGGAGTTGAAATAGCATGACAATATTGTACTTGAAATTTTGCTTTATATGTTATATTTCATTCCTACTGTAACCGACTGTTTTGTTGTTGTTTCAACAATTTTTCAGTCATATCGCAATGGTGTCTACTTGCAGACACATGGTATGATACCCCACCCAGTCACATTATACTGACACCAGGCCGATCAGACCTAGAACTTTCCTCTAAATGCTGAGCATCAAGGGAGGAAGTTTCTAGTACCATTTTTAAAGACTTTTGTATAACCCGGTCTGGGATTGAACCCACCACCTTCTGCATGATAGGCGGACACTTCTACCACTAGACCACGCTGCGGTATCCTTTTATAACCGACTGAATTGAATTGTTATGAATGTGGTGAACATTATATTTGTGGTGAATAAAAGAATTGAATATTGAGTCAAAAGGAGAATTTTTATACTGGGACCAGGCACAAATGGAACAGTTCTGCAGCTGATACTGTTTGCGTGATGCACATGGTCCAGTGGTGGATCATTGGCCCCCTGATCTGAGGGTCATGGGTTCGATCCTCGACCACAGCTTTGTGTGGGATCCTTAAACAAGAGACTGTTTATCGGCACATATGTGTATAGTACTGGTTCTACAAAGGAAAACTTTGAGCATGATTTGTCCAAGTTGAAGTACTCGTTACACAATTGAAGTTAAATAAACTTAACTTTTATAAACAGTTTTACATTTGCTACAGGCTTAACAAAACTTGAATGATCATAACCAGATGCTGGAAAGCATTGTTCCATAATGTTGAATTGATCACACATTCCTTATTACAGACTTGTTATAAAGGTTAGAAAATATAGATAAATATTTTTTTTGTTAGGGAATGTTTTTTTGGTCTTATTAAAAGGGTATATATCATGAAAATATGCAATAAATGTCTTAAATATAATTATTTTTGAAATAGATAAATAACATCTCATTATCATAAATAATTAAAATCCAAATGGTTTGGTATACCAAATTCATCAAAATGTGACAATCATTGTTTTCATCGGAGTGGTAAACTTGAAAGGAAATCCCCTTTCTAAAAATAGACCACACTTACCTTTGCTTTTCAACCTTCATATCATATTTGGACTCCTAATATGAAACAAATTTCACGACGTGTAAATCTGTATGACGGATCAAAATGAATTCCTGTGACCCATTTAATACATCACAAATTATGTTGCCATTTTAAGCGGGAAATCTATTTTAGTATAACCTAGCGCCCAGTCCAAATTAGGAAACTCCTTTTCAACATATTATTTTGGCATATTTAAAAAAGATATCATTTTGGTAATACAGGATCAATGAGTTTAATTTATATAGGCATGATATATTGGAAAAAAATGTTTTTGGTACATTTTTAAATTTTGTAAAATCCTGATACATGTATTATATTCCCTTTAATAATCAGGATAAAATAAAAAATTTAAAATTGGCTATAAACATTTTTTTTCCATATATACCCACTGATCCCATTTTGACAAAAGAATATGTATTTAACCAAAATGACATTTTGAAAAGTACCTTCGTACTAAAATAGATTTTCCCCATAAAATTGTGATATATTTTGTGGCGTATTAAATGAGTCACATGGTTTTATTTTGATTTCACTTTGATCAGTCAAACAGGTTTACACATAGTACAAATTGTTTCATCTTAGAAATTGTCCGAATGACGTCAAACAATATTTAAATGCTGCTTTTTTTAGAATGAGGATTTCGTTTCAATTTTACCACTCAAATTTGGTTATCAATTTTGTCACGTTTTGGTGGATTTGACATACCAAAGCATTTGGATTTTATTTATTTATGATAATGAGATGCTTTTTTGTCCATTTTAATAATTATTTTAATTTTTAAGACATTTATAGCATTTTCCTAATACATTCCCTTTAAAGTGAAAAATGTTCTTAACCATATATTCACTGTATGTTCTGGTATACCACATAAGGAAACTCAATGTTTTGGAAATCCTAGGTTCAAAACAGCAAACTTATTAATATAGTAATGTGAAGCCTAAAGTAGAACAGAGATTCTGTCCAGTTACTAACTATAATTGTGTTATTAGATTTCCAAACTCTCTTCCTCCAAATTGATGGTATCAATGACCTTCAATGGAGGTCATGAAATAGGTAATAATTGTTATGAAAGCATCAATACTGAAATCAAACACCTTTCGATTCTGAAGTAGGGACTGTTCAGACGGGTCAATTATCATTTATCTTCTTCAGTTACCTGGCAACTTGTCTACTTGAGTTAACATTTATAAAATGGGAGAAACTTCAGTTTCATACCAGTTTTATTGGTAAATTATTGATCATTACTATTATGTCTATAAAGGTACAGCGAACTTATTGTAACAAAAGTAGAAAGTGAAGAGAACATTGTAATTATCTGTGGGGACTAAAGAGCAACAGGTGGACAGGTGCGAAAAGAAAACAGGAAGGTTATTGATACATAATCATGTACAGGAAAGGAATAAAAAAAAATTAGGCCATAATAGATTAATTGCTAGATTATCATCCCTGCTAGCCCTCAAATTTTCCTGCTGTCCCGACCCTTCTAATTTTCATAACTTTTTTTTGTTGAAAATTACATCAAAAGTTTTAAAAATAAAAATAAAAAATAAAATCGTCTCACCCTCCCCGTTTTGAAGAAAAATTTGGATAATAATCTAGCAATTAATTTATAATGGCCTTACGATGAAAATTGATGCTTTACATTTCTTTCTTTTATTAAAGTAAAATTTCTGAATATGTTTTTTTTTAATGTGTTTATTAAGCTAATCATCTGTTGAAAAAGTGACATAATTACAATTACTATGAAATAGCACCCTTGTTTGACCATGTTTTTTTTTAACTGAAATTTGGCCCCCTCCCCTGCCATGGAATTTCCTTTTTCCAATTTTACTGAAAAATTCCTCCTAACAATATTTAATACAATGTACAGTAATTGAGAACTTTATAAATTTGCAACATCAAATACTAGAATAATTCATTGTACTTGTGCAGTGTGTGAATGATAGGTTTTGTGTTGCGGAGACTGCAGACTTGGGCCTTGGTATTGAACTAGCATCAATACATTGCTATGGTATTTCAAAGGTGCACCACAGGCACAAAACATTGGTTGTAAACACACCTGCACCTTTAATTGAAAGGTACATACCAGCAGTATTCAAGGCTTTGTCAGTGTTTGGGCACATTGTGCATTGTTCAGACACCAAAACCCAAGACCAGCTTGAGCTGCAAGCTGTATGGTTAATCTATGGTCCCAACTTGTTTGTTATAATTTGACAATTCCCCATCAGATCTATTCATGTTGGTTTCTGACATTGTGTGGCTTGATTTATGCACGCTCATTATTGACAGCGTAGAGTTTATTAGTGATTCTGTTTACCTGAAGGGCTTCTATCATTTTTTGTCAGATTGTAAATAATTTTTGTTTCTTTTTATGTTTTTTTTGTTTTGTTTTGTTTTGGGGGGGGGGGGGGGGGGGGGATCCTTGTTTTAAACAGAATTCCAGTTATTTAACTGCAGAAAGCACATTACCTCTGCAGGTCACTGACTACTTCCCAAAAAGAAAGTACCAAAAATGGTATCACCCAGTCTCTGTCATTGTCAGTGTATGCACACATTGTTTCTTTACCAATCAATTTCATGTAGTGATGTTGGGAAAGTAGGCATTAAATTAGACTATACACACAAAATTGTTCCCATTTTTCTATAAACATTCTAAATTTACAACACATTCTATAAATAAACACATTCTTTGGAAAACCTTGTGTTGCTTAACCCTTTACTCCATAGATACCAGTTTCCCACACCAATCACAGAAGGCCTTTGAAAACAGTGCAGGAAGAGTTCAGATTGCTTGAACTCTGTCATTTAATATAAACATTATTCAGCCAATAATTAAAAAGCCTTCTATATTAGAGGTGTCCAAAGGCGTCTATATTAGAGGTGTCCAAAGGCGTCTATATTAGAGGTGTCCAAAGGCGTCTGTATGAAGTAAAGGGTTAAAATAAAAGGGTAGTACTACTACTCCAATAATTGCAATTGATAAAGTCAGCATCACACAGCAGATTTACTGATGGTATTTTTAATACTGCACAAGTTTCAGAATATGTATTCCATTTCCAAAGGGTCATCCGTGGCAATGTGGTCTAAGGTGCCATTTCAAGATCACTTACCTCTCATTGCTAAGGTCGTAGGTTCAAGTCGCGCTTGCTCCAAAAACTTTATGTGAGAACATTTACCAGTTACATGTCACTGGCTCTTCTCAGATTCGTTCTGAGGTTTTCCTCCACCAATAAAACTGTATAATTTATGCCATACATGAATGTATTATACCTGAAATGTGTTGAAAATGACATGTTGTATATTGACAAAACATATTACTTTTGTACGATGGCACTTGTATGATTTATGTTGAAGAGGTGTCAGTTGATCAGGTCTTGTTTTCTTTGTACAATATCAATGTGTTTAGATGTCAGTTTGTCAGCTCTGGACAGTGTCCAGGGAGAGAAAGCGTTGACAGCATTTGTCTTTTTAAAAAGTAAACTCAAAATGTTTACCGGTACTTCCATTTTGTTTCAAGTTTTGTATTCTTTAATTAAATATGAAATAGATTTTGTGTAGTTTCTGTGTGAAGAAATGGTTATAAACATGCTAGTCTAACTAACAAGACTCTAGCTTTATCTTCATTTGTACCCAAGTTTAACTTCATTGACACACCTGTCTGTCGGCTTCCATTCAGAATCATATGACACCCTCTGGCAGTCATCAGACCTGATGAAACACGACCCTAATCAATAGGGTGGTGTAATGACCCCTGCACTCTTGGAAGTCTCTCAATACTGGTAGCCTTTTGTCCAGGAATATTTAATTAATAATTGAAGGCAAAGTGGACAACGGTGACCCATAATGTTTTCAGGTGGACATAATTTGGACTCTTGTCCACTTTCATTACCCGCTTCAAAGAGGGGGAAGTAAAATGTGAATCACATAAAATTATTCTAAAAGCTGTAATCTTTTTATTCTTAGTGAAGGAAGACGGAGTGATTTAATGCAACAAATTATAATAAAACTGGTGTCTTTTTTTTGAAAACTATAATTATTGAATATTTTATAATGAGATAACCCAGTCGTCAAGTAATGGGACTCATCGTTTTATGAGGATTGAAAGCAGTCTAATCATACTATGTCTGGGTAATTCATTTCCTGAAATCGACTCTGAAATAACATTTTTTTTAAATAAAATTAAATAATTATACCTGTATTGTGTTTGGGTGGTAGGGAGTAATTCAAATCAGATGTAACCGTCATTTTATGTTTGATTTTCAAAAAAATCAGGTAATTGTCATGCATTATCTCACACATTTTAATATGAAAAGTGTTTGAATGCATTGAAAAGTGGAAACCATAATACCAGGCTTCGTGTTAGTCAGTGCGGGTAGTCACTATGGATACTAGACGAAGAATTGTCTCGGTGCATATTATTAAATTGGGATGAGAATGATAAATTTTTCAGTTGATTGTTGTTATTTTGTTTTTCTTTACAAAACATTTGATAGGAGGGCACTTTCCTATTTAAATAAATTTAATAGCAAAGGACCTGTATAATTTTGTTTACAATAATCAGGAACAATGAATGAAGGTGTCAGTATGATGAAGGTACTAATAAATTTTGCAGTTTTTCCTTGCTTTATCGTCAATGAGTAGCCTGTGACTCTAATTCTTTTGTTTGCATAGTGTTGTTTTTTTCTAACAGTAGTTTGGTTATTGGAACATTAACTAAAGTAGACAGATCTAATTTCTCTGCAAATAACTGACTACTTCCCCACTTGTTTAGAGGTGTGAGATTCATGGGCATAGAATTAAGTCCATGGCCATTCATCACGGAGGCTGTTGGTCGGTGGTAGTTTAATCTCCCAACGCCTTTATGTTGGATACGTTCCTAACTCAGACTGAGAGTTTGCAAGACATGGCTCCCATATGTAAGAAACCCTTATAGATTTTATGACTTGTTCCTTAAAATGACATCAATAAATCAAAATCTATTCCTGATTCCAGATATTTCCCAAATCAGGTCTGTTCCCACAATAAAAAGGCAGGGAATTCTAGGTTATTAATTGTAGTTACTTTAACATTTACCAAACTGTTAAGTCATTCAGCTTTCACTAAAGCAACTGACCAATCATTATGCTCAAATCTCACTGTTATGTGACAGATCCAATGGGAAAGAGCTCCGGGGTCAGCTCTCCCGTCTTAATATTATATCAATATAAAAATCAAAAAGCTTCTTCTGCAGAAGACCCGAGCTTCCACCACGGAAATACTTATTGCTCGCTCAAACTATGCTAATCTAGAGTTTTATTGCTTCATTGATAGATGGCATTGCAAAAGAAAAAAAATGTATATTTTGTAATACCATATACCTGAGTTACCTTTCTTGGAAATGAAGACCTATACTTTCTACGGGATTAACAAAAACAGTAATATGCCTTTCCTGGATGGTATTTAAGTTATGGTAAATGCTGTATAATTATCATTTTATATTTTGTTATGTTATGATTATAGCAGGGCATTAGTGTAGCGGATAGAATGTTAGTTGCTCACACCAGAGGTTTGATCCCCACCTCAACAAGCTGTCTCCCAGAAAACAACTGCATGTTTGATCCCCACCTCAACAAGCTGTCTCCCAGAAAACAACATTTAGTACTAACTTTGGTTCCACCTAGGACTCTACAGCAGTTTATATAAGCTTTGAAAGCTTTCTTCGCTATCCAGCTCAAATAATTTAAATCAGCTAGTTTTCTGACGAAACAAAAAGTTGCCTTTGGTTCTCCACTAGAACTTCTTTTATACTTTTTCCATTTCATTAACTGGGCCCCACCATTAGCTCAGTCGGTAGCACATTTGACTTTCAATTCAAGGATCATGAGTTTGAATCCTTATCTGGCAACAGTCTCCGTGATGATTGTTATACCACATTGTGTCTCATAATCATTCGTCTCTCACCACTTATTCAAGTGGCAAAGTTTTCAGTTACTTGTGGAGATGGAGTGTGCTCAAGTACTGGTTAACCTTCCAGTATTCCAGGAAAGAGCGGTTAGGTTATTTGATTATCTGTTGGCCCTTGATGGCATAAAAATGTCGCTGAATATTCAATCAAACAATCCATTTGATTTGATTAAATTAAGTCAGTTTTAAAAATAATTGGTTGTACTATGTAGTAGTGAAAATTGTTTATCCATGGTAATTTTCAGACAATATCTCCTGGTTAGACTGCTTCATTGCAAATTTATCTCAATTAAATTTTTAAGAGGGAACCAGACTGATAAACGGTTATTCTGCAGTCACTTAAGTCATATTAACTACCTCGTAAACTTCAGTTTTATGTCCAGTTTTTCCTGCTGATTGAACTTTTATTGATATACAAACACTGTCCCAACGTTTACATTGTCCGGTTTTATGGCAGAATTAATCTCTATGTTACTATGGGGATTTTAAAGAGAAGAATGAAACTTCATGTAGTGTTAACTCTTATAGGAAGTATATCATTTTTTTTTTCAAAATTTCAAAATTGGCTAAAATTTTATTAGTTCACCGGGATAAAGTCCAAGGAGAGCTATTGTCATGACCCAGGCGTCGGTGGAGTCATCGTCTGAAGACACGCAGGTTAAACTTTCGCATACAAATTTCAGATATCTATGCAACCATTCATTGGATATGAATGAAACTTTGCATGTGTGTTTACCTTCATCAATGGAACACACAGAGATAAAAACCATAACTCTGGATTGCATTTTGGCACAGCTATGGCCCTTTTTGGACTAAGACACCCAGAGGCGAGCTTTGTTGGTCTTCTGACAACTCTTGTTTTCAATATGTCATGGCTATACCGACTGACCCCATATCCATATGGATATGCCAAGATAATACATTAAAAAAGGATTTTCTAACTTGACATATTAGGTTAGACTAAAAATAAATTCCTGCTTAAAAATGCAACATATTTGGGACTTATATTCAATGAGTCACATGATTTCATTTGATTTTGATTTGATCTGTCGTACTGGTTAATCAATTTTCATAAATTTGTAGTTCTCACTTGTTTCATTTTAAAAAAGGGTCTCAATGACAATGTAAAGCAGCATTTAAGTGTAATTTAGAAAGGGGACTTGGACCCTATAATGTAACCACTCCGATTAAAGTATTGTTTTTGGTCACATTTTGGTGCATTTGATATACCAAACCATGATTTGTATTTTATTTAATTTTGATATGGTAATCATTTCTATTAATCTTTCCATTCATTTTTAAAATGATTTTATTTTTTTGACATTTGTAGCGATTTTTTCCCTGATATTCTCCCTTTTAAAGTGTTTTGTGATACCAGCACCAGAGTTTGTTGATTCAATCCCAGGCTTGACTCAGTTTCAAATCTCGACTTGACTTGGGTAGGGAGGGTTAGCTGGGAAAACTGAAGGAAGAACAAACTATTTTAAAAATTTGTTTAAGCATAGGCTGGCTCAGTGTCATTATATTGCAACTGGGCCATCACACAATTAAAATATTGTTGAAAGTGTAACCAGATACATGTCTAGTGGAAATTAAATACTGAACAACTCAATTTTCCCAGCAATAGATTGATTTCTCATTTTTATCTCTCCCTGTTCCTAGCAATAGATTGATTCACGCTAAGGACATGGTAAATTCTGCTCTTTGTTTAAAAAATACATATATGGCCATAATATATTAATTGCTAGATTATCATCCCCACCCACCCCCTGATTTCCATGCCACCTCAACCCTTTTTATTTTCATAAAAAAAAAAAGTTATTACCGGTATTAAAAAAACATCAACATTTTTAAAAAATAAAAATAAAATCCTTCTGCCCTCCCCGTTTTTAAGAAAAAATTGGATCATAATCTAGCAATTTATTTATAATGGTCTATGATACGTTATTTATAATGATGAATTGCCACTATTTTAAGCCATCTGTTTAAATGTTCAGTTAGAACTGCACAACTTCAGAACGCGAGTGGTGAAAGTTTGTATCATCATACTATCATGTATGGTTCAAAAGTATTTCACATGTTTCTCATCCATTCTCATCCATTCCCAAGGTGCATGTTAACTGTAATTAAGGGCTGATATTGGCCCCTGTGGTGTGGAGTTTATGACAAGATTGTTGACAGAGTCCTACCACTTCAGTCAACTCTCCGGCATTTACACAATTACTGGAACATTCTGTCTAAGGATGGTATTGCCATTATTTATTTATAATACTAAATGCATATTCCACCATTTTTTTTATTAAATACCTTCAGGCCATAATAAATAAAATAATTCCTAGATTTCATTTTCAGTTTCATTTTTTTTACTGTTCATGTAATTATAAAAAACAAGTGTCAACCTTTGAATAAAGAATAAAAGAATACGATTTAAAGATCAAATGGCCTTAAACCAGCGCTGTCCCTTTATTCCATAGATACGTGTTTTCCTGCACCAAGAAGGCTATTGAAAACAGTGCAGGAAGAGTTCAGATTGCTCGTAACGAGCAATCTGAACACTTCCTGCACTGTTTTCCACTCTGTCAGTTAATATAAACATAATTCACCCAATAACTCAAAAGCCTTCTATATTAGTTGTCCAAAGGCGTCTATATTAGAGGTGTCCAAAGGCGTCTGTATGAAGTAAAGGGTTAAGCAAATTATGATTCCCTTTTCATAAAAAAAATTGACAATACTGGTAAAATATGTTGGGGCAGTTAACTAAAAAAACAGGAGTGGTCGGGATTGATAATCTAAGAATTCATTTATTATTACCTTATCCATATACAACCCCCACCCCTCACACTCTCCATGCACACACTTACAAAAAAAAGAAGTTTTTAAAAAAAACTTTACTCACAGTCGGAGGTTACATTGTTTTTGATTATAAATGGAAAAAAACAACAATATTTTAATCAGAGTGGTCAAATTGAAAACAAAATCTCCATTCTAAAAATACATAAGATGCAATTTCTGCTTGATAACCTACATCATGTCATTGATTCATTCTGCGATATGGCGTCAAGTGACTCATTCGACACAAGTATTTAGTGGGAAAGTATTATAAATTTTTAATATCCGACTACACAATTTGTAAAAAAAAAACATATTGTTTAAAATACCTTTTTAAATGAAAATCAGACTCTCTTGGAGAAAAATCAATGTTGAATGGAATGGACATGATTTACTGTTCTTTGGTTAAAATCCATCAATTTTGTAATCATTCTTTCCCATGGTCATTAAATAGATATTAGATTGTTGGCAACCCCCTACTGAAAGGTTACCTGCATGGGGTAAGTCTGCCTTCCCTCTGATTAAAACCAGATGATAATACACAAAGAATGACATTCAGTTCTGCTACATTACAGGGTCTGACAAATAACGGATTAGTCAGTGACAACCTAGAACAATGTAGACCCAGATGTAACTCAGAATTGGTGAAATGATTGTCTGTCATATGGAGTATTAATATTATGCATATAAACTTACTAAGTGCCAAACAATTCAAAATACCGATATGCTAAGTTGGATAATTAGGCTATAATAAATTAATTGCTTGATTATCATCCCCGTCTGCCCCGTAATTCTCACGCCGCTTGACCTTTTTTTATTTTTATTGAAGAAAAAAAAATACATGATGTTTTTTATTATTAAAAAAAAAATATAATAAAAACCTCCCTCCCTCCCCCCCCCCCCCCCCCCCCCCCCCCCCCCCCCCATTTTTAAGAAAAATTTGGATGATAATCTAGCAATTAACTTATGGGTAGATGAACCTTTCTGATGGTACTTAAATATTCATAAACATTACACTGCCAAAATGTGAATTCTAGTGAATTTGTGAAGTTCTCTTTCAACGTTATAAGAAACTAAGGGTAGAAAATACAGGTACTTGATCATTTCTGATGGTTCCAGTACTCAAATATTTAAAAAAACAACATTACACTGCCAAGATGCGAGTTCTATTGATTTTGTGGAATTGTCTGTTCATTTTACAAGGAACCAAGGGAAGAAAATAAGGCTTGGGAGTGGTGGAGGGAATATACTAGGGTGGAGGATATACTGTAATGTTCTCCAATAACTTCAAGAAAGAAAAACAGAATGTGAAGCGAATAATTTCATACCCAATTCTCTACTTTCAGAGAAAACATTTTATTTATGTGTTGATAAGAATAATCCATTAGATAATTAACTCTACATTTAAATATGATATTGGTTTTCATCAATAAGTATTTGTTTTCTTTTCTTAAAAAAAAAAAAATTTAAAATGAATAAAAAATAAAATCTCTCCCCCACTCCCCCCCCCCACCCTCACACTTTTTCAGAACAATTTGGATGAGAATCTAGCAATTAATTTAAAATGAACTTATTTATTATTTACTTTTAAATGATAAAAAGTTTAATATATTATATTATTTTTTTGGCTAAATTTATGTCAGGTATTTTTTTAAGTGTGAGCCTGTTGTTTTAACAACGGTCACACTTCATTGAGCAGTTCTAATCTCCGCATTGGACATCTGGAGAGATGAGGTAAAACCCTTGTTTTTATTAGGGGCTGGGTATTGTTTATTGATTAGGCTATCATAAAACAACATATAATCATAGGTAATATGAATCCTTACCATTCATAAAACTTAGGGGACATTCCTCTACCTGTCATTAATGTTTTAAGGTACATACCAATTTACTTGAAAGGAAATTAATGTCTTTGATTCTAAAAAAAAATAGCAAAGGGTAATAAAAGATTTTAAAGAAAATAGCAGAGGGTAATAAAAAATAAGGGGTTATATGGATGGGGCATTTTTTAAAGATATATGGTCTGGCCCTTTTACAAATGTTATCCAATCAGAAAAATTTGCTCCAGTATTAGATTTCTGAATTGTAAGATAAAATAAGAGCAATAGGGAGTGTCAAAGATAATTGCTAATCTGAGTTCAATTAGGGCACATGTGAAGAACTGATAGAGCTGCCTCCCTGAAGCTTCAGTTATAATCAATGTTTGATTGAGTGACAATCTGAGTTTCAATTTTGTATGGGAATAGTGTTGGTGCAAGTGGACTACCTTGTTGTACACCAAAGTAATGTGACTTTTTTGTTGAAAATGTGTTAAATGAGATTTTTCTAAGTGACTCTGGAGCAAATAGGATTTGTGTAATTTATGAAATAGTTTTCTTTTGTGTTGGTTGTTTGCTAAACAGACTGTAGGTTGATGGAATTTGAATCTTATTATTGGAACAAGACGTATAAACTGGCAGTTGACTTAGTCAGCTTTTATAGTACTATGTGCAATATAAAATAGTGTTTATTTGTATAATTTTCAAATACTGAGACTTAGTAAGGTTTTATTGAATATTGACGGAAAGCTTCAAGAAAAGAAATTCCTTTCTAATCTGGATGTTAAACACTTGATGTCAACTGTTATTTTGGACGTTACAACATTGTTATTAAAGTGACTTAGTGACATTTCAATGGTGCTTTCGTGTTAGGTCGCCAAGATGGTTCAGTACCACCCCACATCCTATATTATGCAAGTTTTCCTACAGAAATCAAAATGTAAGTTTATTTTAAGTTATAAGTAGGATAAAAAAAGAATTATTTTCAGAAAATCTTTAGAAACTAAAATTTTGTTGAATTGCTGCTTGAAAGGGTTTAATATTTAAGTGGAGTATAACTAAGTACATGTATATAAAAAAATATAAAATTATGCAATTCACAATTTTAGCATTCATGTAACTTTTTTTGAAGAATGAATGGTGAAGTGGTATAAAGTGTCATCCCTTTTTATTCATTTTTTGTATGTTTGGGGTAAAAAAACAAAACAATTTTTTATGGGATCTTCTGTATATATTTAATTAATATTTTATATGTACCAGTTATATTTTTAAAGTTGGTCAAGTTTTGCTTAATTTTTATTAAAAATGGTTTGCAATCAATGGTTGGGGCATTTTTTGGTTTTCCTGTAATTTTTTAGAGCTTAATGGTCTCTGATTTCATGCAGAGAACAGTCGAAACGGCCCAATACACCCTACCCATTTTTTGTCAAAATAGCCCCAGAATACTTTTTTAACAAGTGTAATCGACTAAATTGACTAAGAATACAATTTTTTTAAAAATATCCTTATTATTAAATGTTGGAAATTGGAATAAAATAACATAATATGTTCTGTTAGTAATCTTATGGTCCATAGAATACAGAATAGTTAACACAGCATCCCATTTCTAAAAGATAATGAAAAAGAAAACAATTTCATAAAATGTAACAACAAAATACAATTTTTTGAAAAATGTATAAATTTTGAATATAAATTGCATAAGGCAATTTAGTATTTCAAGCTTGTTGACAAGAAATATATATTATTTAACTACAATTTTAAGGGGTTTACATGTCATGATTGTAAAAAGAGATAAAATTGATATTGATAATTGTAGCAGAGACCTTAATTAAATGTAAGTTGGATACTGTCAGCAGTTGGAAGTCTGTTAGTACTGAGATTAGAGATGAGTTGTGACATGGCTTCTGGTGGACAATAAATTTCCATCCTGGGAACCAAGCCAGATGTTTCGACTAAATGATTTGTGTCATGTTTACCGTAATTTTGGCAGCTGTACAAAGTTTGGATACCTAACATTTTAATACTACCTGGCCCACCAAAAATATACTAATTTCATATAATTTACTGTTCAGATTTCAAAATAAAACATTTTGAGATTGATATTAGCTACTGTGTTCTTAGTGATCCCTTCTTAGTTTCTGTTGGTATGGAAAATTGGAATGGTATTATAACTTTATATACATTGTTATGCTACAGGCAGCAAAAAATCTAAAGTAGTTTGATTTAAATATTATGTTGTATATATATAAAGTTATACAAAGGTTGAAACTTGAATATTGAAGAACATGATACAGAAAGACTAGAAGACTAGAAATTTATGCTATAAGACTTTGTTAAGGCCATAATAAAGTAATGGCTAGATTATCATCCCCGCCTGTCCCCTAATTTTCATGCCACTGTGACCATTTTTATTTTCAAAAAAAAAATAATAAAAAATAAAAAAAAATTGTTGTTTTTTTTAAAAAAACATAAAAAAATTAAAGATAAAAATAAAAAATAAAACCCTCCCGCCCTCCTCATTTTTAAGAAAAAAATGTATGATAATCTAGCAATTTGTATATAATGGCCTAAACACTCAGAATAATGCACACAAGTTGTTCATGTACCAGAATGTGGATGGTTGTCAGAATATTGATTTTGGTTGATAATTTGATATAAAATATATATCATCATGCACATAAGAGACTTACAACTTGGAGTAGTATTTAGCGTTAATCCACAGATCTGCTTAAACCGTTTCACTAATCCTACATCTGAGCCTCTTGTGGTTACCAGTACTTAATCTTGGTATCGGAACTTAAGAGCTTAACATTTCAATAATCCTTCGTAACCATGGCAATTTGTAATTTATAAAAAGTAATATGTCAAATTTACAAAAACATTGGATTTAAAACTTGCAAATACAGTTGCGCGTGTGCTTGTTTTCAAGTATTAACATTAATTCTACAGTTGTGACAGTTTGTTGGTACTAATAAAAGGCCCAGGCTCATTGTTGGATATTTAACGTGCATTTGAAATGTTTGATTACTGTGAAATTCTATACTGAAAATACTCCATGTGTATGTTATTTGGATAAAGAAAGGTCTGTATTAATTAAGTGACACTTTCATTTACATATAAAACAATTGGATTTATTGTTTTACAGGATGATATATAGAACTGTCCTGACCAGGACTGAGTTTAGTTCCATTAACATTTGGAAACAATTTATCAAATATATTTTCATGGAGTCACTGGTGCAACATGCATTATATATACACAAATTAGTAACACAATGACTTCAAACCAGCTTGCAAATGTATAAAAAAAATTGCTGTTTATTAACGGTTCTGCGTTTTTGTTGACCTTTGCACTTTTAACTGTTTATTTTGGTGAAAGCATAAAAATATCCTTTGGCATTTTCAGTTTCTATTAGGCTTATCTGTGGCCGAGAAATCTGAGGCACAAACTCAAGATCACTTCTCCCACTACCGTGCACTTTATGTGAAAAAAGATGTCAGTTACTTATGGATCATATTCATTCCACCAATAAAATTTATGTTATATATGCGTTGGAAAATGGCATTCATAAATGAGTGTTTTTCCATTTTGGAAGAATAAAATTTATATGGTATTTATATGTAAAATACAAAAATGACAGGTTCATCCTATTACTTTTAGGACATACCTCGTATTTATAAAGTTTGGGATTATAAAAAAAACATTGTTTATTGCAACAATACATGCATTTGACTGGTTCCCAAAGTGTTTGTTTGTGTTGGTGAATAGAATGTGTTCATTGTCTTCAATGGTCTCTCTAAACCAACTGTGTAGTGTCTCTCTCACTCTTACAAGCTACAGACATAGCTGACTTGTCCGATTATCTCTGATGGGAAACAGCAGTTAGACAGTTGTTGACAGAGTACTGTGAATGGGGGAGCTAGTGATCACAAACAAGATATTTGGTTAGGGGTCCTTGGAGAAGTTGGACAAACCATAATGTCCCTTTTCTTGACTTAATAGCACATAGAATCTAAGATAAATAACTTTAGTTGTGATTGTGCACCAAATAATATAGTAAGAATTAATTAGTTCTACACAAGGAGAACAAATTAAAAATATAATCAGGTGAGGACCACCTTTAAAAAGTTGCTTGTTTGCCACTTCAGACTTGTACCATTAAGGGGTGGGTAGGTATAGATAAATTCTTTTTTTTTTTTTTGTGATCAACTGGAGAATCTTTTTAAGTACATGTATATGACTTTTTAAGGATATGACATTGTTATGACCGAGAATATTTGGAATGAACATCAAAAAATTTCCCCGATTGGCAGGATTGTTTTGGGTTGGGCGGAAGCAGCAAACAAACAATACATGTATTTTAATTCAGGCCTAGGAGGTTGGTCCAAGACATTGCTTCCTGATAGCTTCTCTTTACTGAGGATATTGATTTGGGTTCAAGTTCAGTTCAAAGCTTTAATGTGACAAAGTTTGCTTGTGACCTCGGACTCGTTCCGAGGTCATTCTTGACTAATAAAAAATTGAATTCACCTAGTTTTCCTCACCTCTTATATAAATTTTACTCTAATAAGAAATCAAATCCAGTTATGAAACATAACTTTACATAAGTTCCTGGGGTCTTAAATTTCTGGGTTGCCCTGAAAAACCTAATTAGATTCTTGGTATGATATTGTGTTGTAACTGAATGATTTTACTGAATGATGTCAAAAAAATTAATTATTTTCTTCTTGTATGTGTCAAGACCCCAGCTGTTCGGTTGTCCTGGTGATGTAAGGGTCAGTCAGCAGCTGACCATAGATCCCTATCTGACTCAGATCTGGGATCACCTGTCAGATATCATTATTCACAGGTTACTCCTGGGAGTTATCTGGTCAGTTAGGGATTATGTTAATACTGAATATATTTGACAGTTCAGTTTATTCACCGATTTTTCTTAAATATCAAATGATGATATTTAATTATTAAAAGATGCAATGAAGGAATGTGTAAACATTATAAATCCAAAAATCTATTTTCTCCGATTGCTAAATTCGCTCTCTGGTATAAATTATTTATAATAATAATACTGCATTTCAGTGTTGCACTTTTTAAACACAATATCAAAATTAATTTTTTGTTGAAGAAAATGAAGAAGAAAGACATTTAGAAATTTCTGAGTGTTTGATGATTTGAAAAGAGTTGCTTTTGTTTGTTATACTCGCAGATAGTTAGTTTACTTTTTAGTTTTTACTTGATTCTTTTATATATACAAGTGGATATTTAATTTCATTTTAATAAATTGGAAAATATTTCAACTAATAGAATTGTATCATTGACTTAATTAGGTGTTTATATGTCTCTGGACTCTGCTATATATAGTGACAATACCGGTAGTTATTTTAATTTTCTTTTTAATTTACAAGTAGATATTTCAAGTTCCATTTTATATACTAGTATATATATAGTTATTTTTATTTTCTTGTAATATACTAGTAGATATTTCAATTTCCATTTAACATAGTATACTATATACAGGCTTCTCAGCACTTGACTCCCAGAAATGGTATTCCCTTAGCGCTTGAATTCTTTAACAAAAATTTATAAAAGCTTACTTTCCTCTAACTCATTATTTCTCATTTTCTTGCCTAAAATGAAACATACCAGTTATGATAAATACAAGTTTAACTAGTGAAATATATTTCAATGACTGCCTTATACTGCACTTGAAAATGTGTAGACGGTGTAACATGCTCTTACCCCACCGCTTGCATTCCTTCCTGTGGAGAACCGTGGTACAGTTATTTAATTTTTTTTTAATATACTAGTAGATATTTCAATTTCCATTTAAAAGGAATTTTTATATCAGGACTTTTTAATTTGTTATTTTTGTTTAATTAAAACATTATTTTCCAATACAGCATGCCTGTATTATATATGCTCCTGTATTGCTAAAAGGATATCTATTTAAATATACCAAAATAATGTATTGAAAAGGGATTTCCTAACTTGGGTTTTCACGTCTAGGTTAGAATAAAGTAGGCTTTAAATTGCAACAAATCTTGTGTCAAGTTATTTCATTTTTATTTCAGTTTGATCAGTTACATTTACATGTATAGTTTATTCCTTTTGATATACTTATAAAATTGTATTTGATGTACCAGTAAATATTTTAATTCATATTTATATACTACTAGATATTTTAATATACAAAAAATATACTAGTACATCAATATTTCGTTTCTCTTGTAATATATATATATACATGTATCACTCAGATACTTCATAATTATGATAGTGCACATTCAGTTCTAATTCTAGACTTTTAGGTCTTTTTTGAGGATCTGTGCTGTTGTCTTCATTTCTTTTGATAAGGACAGGCATAGATGATAATCTACTAATGCATTGTACCTATCTACCCTAGAATCTCTTTGAATCTCTTTGATTTTAATTGAAATCAATGATTACCCATGATCACTTCTTTTGTTTATAATTGTCTGCAGGTCATTTTTAATAGATTCAGTATATCTTGGAGACCAGTGCAGGAGGAGTGCTGTGCTCTCTGTAGGAAATGAGATTATGATAAATTTATCTTTAGATAAAATCTGTGGTCTTTTAATTGTGATTAAACTGTCTAAATTGAAGAAATCAAAAGACTGGAGAGATTATACATCCTGAATTGTAATATAATGGTTTAAATTTAAATTGTATTTGTTTGAATTTATTAATCAGGACAGCTAGCTCTCCATAGTTATGAATGGAAAATTGCAGATGTTTATCAATTTCAGGAAATCTGCTTTATATTAAATAATTAAAATTTGTAAAGAGATAGAAATGAAATATATTCTCATATAACCAAATAAAGATATTCATAGTTTAACAATATCCCTTTGACCGAGATAAAATTCATGCTGTTTCTAGAACAAATTGAAAGTATTTGTTTTAGAAAAAAATGTGTTAAATCTCAGTGACCAGTACGCTACTATAGTTTTAGTATGGTATGAAATAAAAGATAAGTCAGAGTATTATGATTGAGATACCAATAATAAGATTCCAGCCCCTGACCACAGTAGAGTCATGAGGTTCCGATGAAAACCCTTCGAAACCGTGGGTTTGAAAATCGTTGGCTTATTGTTTGACTATTCTTTATAATAGTCAAATCAAATATTTGCTAAACATTTTTGTTTTCCTAACAACAACAAAAAGACGCTTTTGATTGTCCGTGTGTATTAAATGGATTCATTTTAATTTATCGGCATAAACAGTTGATTTAGTCTTTATTTTGTTTTAAAAAAGAGACATATGGAGATGTTGTTTTATAAAGGAGGGGACCTTTACACAGTGTTTTACAGCAGAAACTTTCATTTCTTTCTTGTCTAAGACAAAATCTCATCAGAATACCAGTCAACTTCATACTCGAACATTATCAATTTATATTATCAATTTAGATTATCAATTTAGATTCGCTTGATTGCAAAGAAAGCTCGATCTCATTATTATGAAATGCTTCCAAGTTGGCCTCCTGAGTTACTAAGAACCATATCAGTACTGATCAAGTGTTTTTTTTTTATATATAGTCTAGCTGGGGATCCAACCTGCAACCTACTGTTAGTTGTCAACATGCTATTCACAACACTACGCTTGTTTTTGTTACGAGACACATCATCGATATAGTTTTTGTGTTCAAATTTCTACAGGTTCGGTTAATATTAAAATTATGCTGATCTATGATTCAAGTTGTGTGTTTTAGTGCATGTATCCATGATTCAAGTCATGTTATGGTGCATGTAGCAATTTGTTGTGTGTCCAAATACCAAGGGGTTGGGAGCCAAAGAATGCTGATAGAATCTTTGATTCAAATCAGGTGCCATTATTGGGCATGTTTAATATCTTAGGGATTTAGTAACTAGCCAGGTGACTGGGTGGGTGGGGCAGTTCAGTGTCATGTGTCTGGCTCGCCATATCTTACAGATAGATAATCATTGTTATCACATTTAATCCGCCATATACAACCAGGAGAGCTGACAAACTCCGGGACTGGTATAATAACCTCATTTATCTAGATGCTCCCCAGATCACCTTATATAACATTACATATGAGCTGTCAGCTGCTGTATATTTTTCAACTCAGAAAATGACCAGGGGCTATTGTTGTATATTTTATTTTGTTTCTTTTTTTGTTTTTTTATGGACAGCCCTTCAAACCATCAATATTTTAAGATGATCCATCAAAGTGTCATTTTCTACTTTTGTGGAAACATTTTGTGACAGTAAATATTTACCTTTTACAGGAAGGTTTAAATGGATGGTCATATCAAAATAGTTTCTGCAAGATTACAAATTTTTAAAATAACAGACACAAATGTTTCGTAGCTCCTGAATTCTCTTCCATACATTTTTTACATTTCTGATTATTTAGCAACAGCTGTTGAAATTTAATGCAAGTAACTGATAACTTTCCCACTTGAATCAGTGGTGAGAGACGAATGATAATGAAACACAATGTCATATATCAATCATTACGGAGACTGTTTCCTGGCGGGGGATTTGAACTCATGACCCCTGGATTGATAGTTGGACGCGTTACCGACTGAGCTAAATTGGGCCCGGCTAAAAAAACAACAACAAAAAACATCAAAATATTAAAAAATTAAAATAAAATTCTCCCGCCCTCCCCCTTTTTAAGAAAAAAATTTGGATGATAATCTAGCTATTAATATATAATGGCCTTACATAACATTTCTTGTCTTTTTGGATAGGACCAGTTCTAAGTAAATGCACGTACAGGACACATAGCACATTATTCCTGGGAAAGGTTCACGGTATATAGAAATAATATTACTACCTTTGACGCGATAACCTCTCGTCACAAACATAAAATGGGAATGTGCGTTTATACAGTATAATGCTACTATACCATGGACCTACCAAAGAGCTCATCGCTGAGGTTGTGTGTTAGAGCTTAACTCAGTGGAAAAAAATGTTTTCATTTTTTTTTTAATTAAATTTGCCATAATAAACTTTTTTCTAGATCTACATCCCTGTCTGCTTCCATTAAAATGCAATGGGAAATGGAAATTACCGGAACAGTCCCGCGTTTTAAGCCTTTAAATCTTTATGTGATTTTCTTTCATTACAAACCTAATACGACACTTTCATTTTAATGTCTCAAAAATAAAATTGCATCCCTTCCAAAATTGTGTCAATTACCTGTACCATTAAAGGACAACATTTGAAAATATTTACTGTTTTTCGATTATAACAATACATGTATGTAAGACTGATAAAGAATAGATATTGAACAGAATAGTTAATTTAATCAATAATCAGCTGGTTTGTTAATATTTTTTAACTATAATTATTGGTATCCCACTTATAAATAGAGCAATGATTTTATGTTGTCAGAACAGAAAAAAAACTCTTTGAAGGTGTAGAAAAGAGCAGGTTACAATTTTGGTATTACTTCTGATACAGCAGCTGACATCTGTTGTCACTTGATAACTTGATTTAGTCTCTATGTCCAAGTGTTCCTTAGAGGTTAATAATGGAAAAATAAATTTGTCATTCTCTCAGAATGCCCAAGTGTTCCATAAATGTTAAGATGGATGAATGAATTGCCATGTCCCTAAAATCTCATATTATGGAAGAATTCCTTATAAAATGCCATTGCCGTCAGATTAATACAACTTTTATTCAATCTTTTCCAGTTTCATTATTGTTAAATAATTGCCATTTTATGGTGGAGAGGTATGGTTAGGGGTGCCAGGGGGCTGAAATACCACTTTCAAATAGTGAAAAGGGGCCAAAAATGGACCCAAGGGTAAGGAAGAGTGACCAGAACAAACTCATAAAATTCATTGTAAAAAGTAGTAAATGTACGAAATTGTCATTTTCATAGTTATTTCCAGCAGTCCCCAAACAGATAATTTCATTAATGAGGTAACTGCACTGGCTCTGTATGGGAGATAAGGCATTTTGGAGATGAAACATGAAAACTTATTGGAAGTTGTAATTACTCCATTCAGAGACAATAAATAATTGCAGAATGGTCATTTTAATGTGTTGGTCAGTACTTGAAGGCCAAGACATTACCATAAAGTCAAACAATAAAATATTGACTTTGACATGTTAATGTTTATGCAGAGCAATTGTGATGGGACTTGAAATAGGAGAAATAAGAAAATAGGAGAAATAATGATCAGATAGTCTTTTGTTTTGAATGGCTGCTTCTTTGATCTTTAACTGCAGACCAGGTCTGCATTTCACATAATTTTTAAAAAAAAAACATCATAAAAGTCCTGCAAGTGAGTTTCACAATTTCTTCATTGTATTTTTATGTTTTTGATCAGTGTTAAAAATGAGTATTTCCAGAAAAAAAAAATATTTTTTTGTAATTTTGAAAATGTTTGCAACTGATTCTGGCTTGGATTGACTACTCTCTTCCCTGAAGTAAGCATGTTCAGAAAGGGCAATTTAAAAGTGTGTTTTTTTTTTTAAAAATTTAAAGAATTAAAATCGCATCATCATGCCAATTAAAGAAATTAATCCACTTATTTTGTACTGGATGGTTTAATATAACATTACAAGAATTAAACAATCCCAGACCGGGTCATACCAAAGTCTTTAAAAATGGTACTAGAAGCTTCCTCGCTTGACGCTCAGCATTTAGAGGAGAGTTCTAGGTCTGGTCGGCCCGGTGTCAGTATAATGTGGCTGGGTGGGGTATCATACCATGTGTCTGCGGCATGATACTCCAGCGTGACAGCGCTTAAAAATACTGTCTCAAGTAGACACCGTCGCGATATGACTGAAAAATTGTTGAAAGCAACGCTAAACACCATACAACAGCAATAAACAAAAACATCTTAAGAATTCATTAAGGGGGGCGATACTCTAATGGATAGAGTGTTGGCCGCTCACGCCAGAGGTTGGGGGGTCGATCCTTAGCTCGACCTGATGTCTCTCATGAAACAACACTCAGTACTGGTTCTACCCAGGAAGCGGACTCGAGCGGTTGATATAAGCTCTGAGCTTTCGTTGCAATCGAGCTGAAATAAATTATCCCTTTACTTCATATAGACGTCTTTGGACACTTAACCCTTTACTCCATAGATACGCGTTTTCCCGCACCAATCACAGAAGGCCTTTGAAAACAGTGCAGGAAGAGTTCAGATTGCTTGTAACGAATCTGGACATTTCCTGCACTGTTTTCCACTCTGTCAGTTAATATAAACATAATTTACCCAATAATTCAAAAGCCTTCTATATTAGAGGTGTCTGAAGTCGTCTATATTAGAGGTGTCCAAAGGCGTCTATATGAAGTAAAGGGTTAATATAGAAGGCTTTTGAATTATTGGGTGAATTATGTTTATATTTACTGAGTGGAGCAATCTGAACTCTTCCTGCACTGTTTTCAAAGGCCTTCTGTGATTAGTGCGGGAAAATGCGTATTCTATGGGGTAAAGGGATAAAATAAACAATTCATAAGGGAGTTGTTTTTTATATAATGACAGTTTTTACACAAACTGAATTATTAATGATACGATTGTAAAAAATTGGTTTCTAATCAATAAATACGTATTTAATATTTTGTTTGTAGCTCTGCTGTATAATTATAAAATTCAGGTCAAGTTTGATATTTATAAATGGTGGTCAAATTTTAATCAGAGTTATGGCAACCTTTCTTCTAAATTTTCAATTCTTGTTCTCCCTCAGTTACCAACCTCAGAAGGTGAAAAGCTATATTAAAATGCCAACATCATCTCTGTTCATTAAATACCAATAGTTAAAATAAAAAACGGAACTATTACATAAAGTAACAACATTGGTTACAAGAATGTCTGTGCTGACAACAAAAATTGAAATGGTAAATTGGGTTTAGATTGACATAAAGTACTTTCATTTCAAGTGACCATTGGTCATTGTCACTTGTTATGAAAAGTTAGTCAACATTTCTAATGAAGTCTAACTTAAACTAATGTGCTATCACAAGTGTTGCTTTTTTCAAATGTCCGTCTGCTGTTTCTCCCAAAGCATGTTCCATACATTGCCTCATTTGTTTGTGCAGTCTATAATTGACTTTTATCTGAAGGGGGTGTGTAAATATAAAAGTACCTTGACTGTTTTATATCCTTAATGGAGCTATTGTTATTTATTATTGCTTTATTTGCTATGCAAAGAAAGATCGCCTGTATATTGCTCTAGGGATATTTGTATTGTACTCAACACAATAGACCAAGCAGGGTTTCCTCTCCTGTCTGTTGATAATTTCCTATTGTCATGCTCAATTGGTTTTAGGAAGATAAGGGATCTGAGATAAGGGGCCAGAGTCAGATATTGTCTCAGTGCAGTGTGGGTATTCTACAGATAGAAAGCATAGGCAAACTTCTCAAAAAGCAATATTGATTTCAGGAGAGATAAACAAAGGCAAATCTTTGGCTGTTTAACTGTTATAGTGCCTGAGGTTAAGATAAGTTTATTTTGTGATCCCCTAAAGTGGGGGGAAATTAATTGGAAGAAAGAGCCTGAAGACATCTCCCTTATATTTAGGTAAATTACAGCCACACTTTACTTCAGTTTATTGAGAGACATTTGAACCGAATGGTTGTTTATGTATTAAATTACATGTGCTTTAATTTTGATTCAAAGTGGATACAAACAGTCAACGTCTATACCAAAAGTGCTTTAAGTAGAATTACATTGGAGTATAATTGAATTAATTGCTGATTTAACAAAGTGTTTTATTTGGACCATATTGTGTTCTGATTGAAAGTAGACATTATTCACCAATAAAAAAAAATTCAGGAAGGACTTATATATTTTTATATTATTTTGCAATGACTGTTTGGAGTATATATAAAGTAAAGCAGTTACTGTTGATAAAGTGATTTGTGTATAAAATGGTTGTTTGGTGTGCCGAGGATTGTGACAGAATTTCCTGGATTACTGGTGGGTGAATATTTTTGTAGTTTTATTATGAAATACTGCACTTATTAAAACCTGTGTATATATAGCTGTGTATTCATGAATATGAAAAAGTGATAAGGATCCCAACTTCTGACACCATTAACTTGACAACAGTCACCCATGCAAATATACTCCATTTTAAATTTAACCATGTCACTATGAAAGCTCAAACTCAGCAGCCTGGCTGTTGTAAGTGACCTATTTAAGTACTATAATTATACACTACACTTGATGTATAACATTTATACCTTGTATACCTAATACTGCGATATACCTATTACCGTGAATGCCCGTATAATAACAATCTTGGAAGAAAGCTCCAACTTCCTTTAACGTCAGCATTTGTTTGCATTTCCTATCGGCAACTGTTTTTTACTCAGCACACTTAAGTAACCTTATTACTGTTTAGTATTGATGCCATTCTTTACATGGCTGAACATTTTTCATAGGTATGACCAGTATACTATGAAAAAATGTTCAATTTATTACAAATTTTATTTATAACAAAGATGGAAAATAAAAAAATATGTAAAAATTGAACGGTTTGACTTGTGGCCAGTTTGACCTGCTTCCCTCCTTAAATGTTTTCAAAAACAGTATCGAAATTTTTTAAATTTAAAATGCTTGACATAAGCCAATTGGTATGTGTCTAATAGTGTTTTTCCAATTAAACCTAAACTCCGTTTTGAAGACATGTCATGAAAATAATTACATGGACATCAAAGATGGTCATAAAACTTGGAAGCAATATTCAGTTGCAGATTTCTGCACAAATTCTCATGCACATGAAAGGAAATATGCAGCAATAAAATGATGACCACTAATTTTAGGTCATAGTTCGCCCCTTTGATGTGAGAGGGTATTAAGGTTGTATGATTGGATTTCAAGTGCACTGAAACAGAGCTCCCTTTCCACTGTTTGAAGTGTACCAATACTTTCATGGAGATCTAGTGTGCTCTGATTGTACTTGGCAGGATGGTTCTGTATAGTACTTTGTATACAGGTTAGAATTTTCCAAAAACTCAGCAGTTTTGCGGGTAGCATAATGTATTATGCCTGTTGCACAGTAAATGGGCCAATTATGTTAGCATCTAAGTAAAAAAAAAAAGTTTAGGATATTCATTTGTTTTTGTTTTTTTCTAATACATTTATGTTTTAAGTATGTAAGACAACCGAAGAAGAGATAAGTTTCAACTTAAATTTTAAAAAAAATCATATATTTCTCTAGGCAGGTAGACAAGGGGACGGACGTTACAGCTTCATGAGTTATGTTGATGTGTGCGCTTGTTTTTAATGTCTAAGTCTTTAAAATAGGTACATGTATTCATCTTGTGTATCTGTAGTAACATATAAGCAACATTTGAAAAAAATATACTTTTAAGTATTTTTTTTTACATTTTGTAGATTCTATACGGGCAAAACAAATATAACCATACTTTTATCTTTTCTTTAAAAGATGGTTTTACTTGTTTAATCTGTATAAAATTAACATTAAAATAAAGAAGTAACACAAATATAACATACTATGAACATTTATTACAGTCTCTTTATTAGTTTCATTTTTGCTTTTGTTTTTTTGTTGCTGTTTTTTGGATTTTGCATTTTCATTCCCACTGGCATCATAATTTAGCCTTCATTCAAAAAATGAAAATTCTTGCCTTGGTCAGAGTAATTAAGTCACTGCCTTGGTGGTAAGTAAAAAAAAAAAATGGTGAATGTTGGAACAGTGTGCACCATGATAGCGTCTGCATCAGATCACATTTTACACAGGCAGCCGATGCTATGTTAGTCTGTTATCATTTTGTAAAGATGAGAACTGATAATAACAGTTTTTCATCTCTAAATATTATCATAAAACATTATTTGGTTAATCTGAAATGCATTTCTTCTTTTTTTTTTGACAGTTTAAATTCATTTTTCAGTCCTCAGAGGAGTATGAAAGATAATTTTGGATAGTCAATGAATGGATTCAGTGATCCGATATTAAAAAGAAACACTTTCAAAAGTGGCAACTTTGCCAGATTAAAGGATTTAGTACAAAAGTTCAAGTGCAGCGGGCAGAACATTTTATTTCGGGTATCTGGAATGTTCATCTGAATATAATGATAACAAATTGCATATTTCTCGTCTGCATCTTTGGGATTCAAAAACTTAATGGTCGCAAATGTTGCTCAGGCCATTAGCTTATTGCATTGCCTTTTTGTAATGCTACTTTTTATGATTTTGAGTTGCCATGGATTCTGTTAATTCCATCTCAAAATGAATTTATCAAAATCAAATCCTACACTCGTTTAAGTTATAAATAGTTTCATCAAAGACGAGTCCTCCATTTGCCAGCTTGAATAGCATTTATTAATGACATGGTCGCGGTGTCGGCAATGACGCTATTCTAGTCGTGGAGGATGACGGTGGCATCAAGAGGGGACATCCGTGCAGACAATTGATAAAGCAGAATTTAGTTATCTTGTTTTGTGAGGGTCTCATTATCTCGCGCAGATTGCTTCGGGACTTGATGAAGGGATGTTAAGTGGGTCCCTTATTATCAGGTTTCAGTAGTCTTGTAACACGTTCATCTTTAAGAAGAGGGGCGCAACAAAGACACCAAACGTCTTTATCTGACAAACTTAATATAAATAGGGTGCAACATTATGGGGAAACACATTAGGTTCATGACAGTACGATTACATCCAGTTAGTTGTTACATAATATAGTATAAGTTAGTATAGTTGTAAATTGAAACAAAGTTGCTAATTTATGTGAATGATACTGTTTGCATTATTTTCAAATATAGGTCCAAATCACCCGTCAACTCAGAGTCTGATCCTTGTCTGCATTGCTGGGCTCTCAGTTAGTTTTGAAATTTGATGGAATAATCCAAAAATTGAGATATTGATATGTTAAAATGTTTCTTGTTACCACTCTTTGGACATTATATGTATATGGTTACATAACATGGTTACATAACACTGACAAAAATAATACATATTTATCTAATTTAAGACTAAATGTGGATAAAGGCATTTCAATATTGGCATGTGTGAAATAGATTTACTGTAATTGTTTCCTTTATTTTTTATTTACGTACAACTATTGTCTCTCCACCCCCCATCACACACACACACAACACCCTCCATCTAAGCAGTAGATTATGACACTAGACTAACATCTTCATGTATCATTGACCCACCTGCAGAGGCCATGCCAAAAGTAACACCTTCCACACAAATGGAAACAATATAAGAAGGATTAAAGACTGAGATGCAACTAGCCCCCTGTGGAGATTGTAATCAAAGCCAGTTTAGAATACAATGCATTTCACAGATTTAAAGGATGTTCCTGATAAAGTTGTCCCCTTTTGATACCTCTATTGTCCACTTATTCCCCTTCATCCTATAGGCAGCAAGGTCCTGCAATAGCCTTGAAAGGGTTTCAACACCTTGGAGATAATTTGCGACACCTGTTCTTTATTTGCATAACCTAATTTTTTTTCTGTTTTTATTTTTCGATAAATTTCTCTTCTTACACCTGCTTAGGATTTAGAATAAGTGAAGTGCAACTATTTACCTTTTGTCTTAATACTAAATTCTTTAAGCTTGATGTCTGTTGGTCATTGTTATAATGTGTGTAAAAATTATATTCTGTCACTTCATTTCAAACGATGCATAAATAATTGTATCAAATTTCGACAATTTCAAAATAACACCTTGTTTTATATTGACAAAAGCATCACTACTCTTTAAACTATATATATTAGGAAACCCACATACAAAACCAAAGCTAAAATATCATTAAAAATATTTACATTACTATAATCTGCACTTTTATTCTGGAACTTTTTTTTTTTTTAATTTTAATCACCAAATATATGGTGACCCATTTAATCACCCCATAATAGATCTGTGGGGGTTGGGGTGGGCCATCAAACCCCATCAAACCATACAAAAAATTGACATGCAAGTTTTTATATATTAAGTATATGGGGAGGTTTGTTTTATGTCCTTACAATTATACAGAAGATCTCCACCAGAATGATTGATTTTAACATTATTTTCATCCTGATATAGATCTAAATTAATCAAAAACCAAAAGTAGCAAGAAGAATAAGATATAATTATAATAAGAATAAATTGTCGAAACAAACAAAAATTATTACAGAGATACATAATTTTTACTTCTTCAGACATGTACACGTTGTTTATAGATTTTATCAATAATCTCACATGAAATCTTAGAAATTGAAATTTGTGAATAACTGTGACAATTAAGATTGTGATGATATGCACAGACTGTCTGATTCTCTTTCAAAACTCTTCCTGTCCCCTTTTGTTCCCTAAAAGTAGTCGAAATAAAATTTAGGGGTCAAACTTGGTCGTAAAGATCTTATCCATGTCTGCGAGGGGTGTCGCCCTCCGCCAGTCACCGGTCATCAAATATTCGCCAGGTGTGAAATCTAATTGTAGACTGACCATTTTATTGTGCCCTTCTAGTGTTTTATTTTCATGAAGTCATGTGAAACTAAACACTTCCTTCAAAGGTTTAAAAAAATTTCCATTTTGAACAAAAAAACACCAACTTAAGATTGACAGTTTTAAAGTGTGATTTCCTGTCTGATTCTTGTCTCTTGCATTTTTTTTAATAAAAAGGATATTTCCGATGAAATGAGTAAAAAAATGTGATAAACCTTGGTTGTAGAATGTTCTATTGTTCACACTTATATTATTAAATTTCTTCCACGAAACTGTGAAGTTGTAATAAATTTTTAATTGTTTTCCTGATACTTTCAATGGTTTTTCGTCCTGAGTTGTTATTTTTTTCTCAAAATCTTATTGTTATGAAATCGGTCTTTGTTTCCATTTATTGATAACTATTTTCACATCTGTATCATGGTGTTCTTAAATTAATAAAACATTGCCGTCTTCGTACACAGAGTACAATATATATCATGTATGTAAGTATTTAAACAATGAACACATATTTCCATTCTAATTAGAATTAAAAGAGACTTAAATATGTCTTGAAGAAATGTTACAAAATTTGTTAGTCAATATCTAATTATAGCAGAGTATAGACATAATACTCCTGCCCTAAATCTGAATACAATTGTGTAAGATATACACAAACACTTACTCTTAAATGGCTGATTTCTGGGACTGCATAAACACAACTAAATTCAGCTTTCATCAGCTACCAAATATATATATATATATATATTCTATATTAGTCAGGATGTAAATTAGTCAGTCAATGAGTAATAAATTATCCAATTAAAAATTAATTAAATGAAGTTCTGTATTACCCTGTCTCATTTGGTAAACTGAGGCACATGGCAGGCATAATTGTTTCCAGATGATTTAATTGCTTAATTGATTTTAGTCCATTCAGTTGCTTAATTGATTTCAGTTGATTTAATTGCTTAATAACTATCAGTTCATTTATTTATGTGTTGAATAATTGTTTAAGTGATTTGATACTTATTTCTGCACATTGTAGTATTATCTGTAATTATTTATTTAATGTACTTAATTTAGTTTTGAATGTTCCTGTCTCATTATTTGACAGACAGTTTTAAACCTCTTTATTATTGAAAAAGTTTTTTATGTATATTGAAAAAGAAAGTTTTATTAGTTGGAAAAGATTTTAGACAATTAAACAACATATTTCATAAAATACTAATTTGTCTGAACCAAATATTAATGTTTTCAATAGTACTTTTAGTAGTTATTCTCAGTGTATTTTTGTAGTGTTTATTATTTAGTGTGTATTGACATGATGTGTTTCAGTTATAAAATCAGTATAATAATTAATAAAAAGTATGTGATTATCATTATCTACCAATGCTTACTGGTTAAACCTCAATCAATTTCAGTTTGGCCATTGTCTCTCTACAGCTAGATTGTATTCCTGTATTAGTAATATATGAGTTGTAATGATATACTAGCAATGTCACAACATGTTACATAAAATTTAAATTAATTAAATAGTAAGTGTTATGGACTTCTTCTCTCCCCTTTTTTTTGTAAGTTCGTGTATTTTATTGATGTTGTAAAACAATAAAATGCAAATAATGTGATGTTCAGACATCAACATATAAGACAGCCATGTATACATTAAATGTTTATATCATGATAATGATATTATAGTATATTTTTTTTAATTTGAGTAATTTGCCATAAATTGATATATTATATTGATCATAAATTAATACAATTAAGATAACATCTCAATCCCAGGTAATTACATGTCTGTCCATTTGTCTGTCTGGTCTAGTCCTATTGTTTCACACCTCCTTAATTGGCTGTCGAATCTCCCCCTTATTGGCACATGTACATCCTTTCTAGACAGACAGACAGACATGCAGGCACACTTCCAGACACAATTATTGACAAGTAGTAAATTGATTCTTTTGTAATTTTAAGTTATCCTAAATTGTTCCTATTGTTTTGTTTAATTGACAACTTAAAACAGTTATGATTTCCTTAATTGGCATTTTAGAGTTAATTATGTCTTTCTGCATATATATCCTAAATTTCATATGCTTGGTACTTCATTTTGAAAACACTTCTCAAACTACTAACTTGCAACTGTCATTTCTGCTATTATGTGCTGATGATACTGCTTCTATTGCAAAGTGATAATATTGGAGAGTAACCTGAGTGAACTAGTGACAAACAGTGCATCTTTTAATTAATTTGTGATTGACACATTGTGCTAGTGTTAAGAAAATTAATATTTTGCTAAGTGCTAGGTGGAAGTTTGACATTTTGTGCTCAGAGACAGTGATTATAAATAGTTAAACTAGCTTCTAAGGCATCATTATGGTTTGTACACCAAACAAGTTGAACAATTCTGATATTAGTGTTGACAATAAGTATATGAAAATGAAGTCGAAATACACATCAAAACATTGTACACTTAGTGTAAATATGAAGGCTCTATCTATCTGTAAGTTATTTTTATTATTAATATAAAAGTTTAGTTGCCCAAAGTTAATTCATGATTTTTTCTATGGTTTAATACCAAAACCTACTAAAGATCATTTACTATTGGACATGTTCATAAATTTTTTTTGTAACCATTTACATTTTTAAAGTTAAGAAACAAAAAACATGCACTCACCTATGGATTCTATTATAACCCAAATTATGCAAACTGTTATTTATCAACTTGGTTTAATTAGAATATTTTGGACATAGTAAATATTATGCAAGTATTTTTTGTTCAATAAGTTCTACATTATAAATTTGTTAACTCAATACAATATTTCCTTTGATGTAGTTCCTACTCAAATCAGTAGTTTTAACACCTTTTAAACCAAGCTCAGCAGGTTTCCACATATTCTCTTGTAACCCACAGCATCTGCCTTTGAACTTTTTAACAACTTATCTGGGCCTTATTCATATAGATCAATAAATCACAATTTCCCATCAACCCCCTTATCATTATAGACAATACATGACAATAGCTGACTTAATCAGGGCCATCAGTGGGGTGTTCATTGGGGGCACACTTAAACTCTCAGTTTTTCTGCTAGTTATCACAGTTGGGATTATCACCTTCATAATAATTAATACTCTGTGATAAACAAGTTGGCTTGTTCACATGACCAGAAGTCCAGTTTTGACATGATGTGTGGTCAGCTGTTGGCATTTTAGTTGCCAGTTTGATTGTGGTGGTCATTTGACACACATTTTCTATATGGAATATTACATTTTGTAAATTTGGATACTAACTTTTACAGGACGAATGGTGGATTTATAAAATAGTGGAACATGAATGCCAGTTTTGTGTCATTCTATACTGTGAAACCATTATTGAGTGGTGAGGATTCATATTGTATCATATCCTGTGTCACAAACATATCTCATCTTATGAAATAATGAAAAAATGGTATTGCAAGATCATTTTTCTTAAATTAAATATTCGGTCATTCTCTTTGCAGCCAATGACATGTCGGCGTCAGATCTTCGTCGTCGTCAGACGGAAGCGGAGAAGAACGTGAACCGACTGCGAAACTGTATGCCCGAGAAACTGACTACATTCTGCAAGATGCATCTGTCATTTCTCCTTGAGCTTGACGGTGCCAAGCTGGAAGAGATGTTCCTGGAACCAGCCATGGGCAGTGACGTCATAAAGAAAAAGAATGCCACACCATTCTCTATTAAGAAAAAAGGTATGTGGACTAAATCCTTACTACAATTCATTATTAAACACAAAATATCTAATTTTTAAATTGGTTTGACACAATTTTATCTCAACCCCAATTTGAGATTAACCTTATAATATATGGCAAAGAAATTACAGGTGTAATATCTGGTTTGTGACATATTGTTCACCAATGGAATCTTGTGTACATGCTATATCCTTTTTAAAAATTAATCTGTCTGTTGTAAACTAATCTCAATGTTTCCATCTATCAACAAAAGTCACCATTGTTTTATTATCCCTGTGGCTTGTGTAGGATCATCATAAGGATCCTTCAGTATGGCATGATAATCCTAGCCAGCATTAACTTTTCCTGGATATCTTGGCAATTTTACACCTTTCATTCAATGTCTGATAACATGACCGTCTCTTATGTAACATCCGATGGGTTGCTAGAACATCCTGGTCTTGAATAAATAAACATCTTACTTAAGCAGGGTTTCATTTGAATTGAAAATAAACAACTTAAGTGTCTGGGCAGCACTTCAAAGTGGAGTTAGGCAACAAATTTTGATAACAATTATGACCTAGTCTTTACTGCTGGGTTGTTTTAACACAGAACAAATAATGACTGTGAGTATAAAAATTACTAGTGATTGTGTAGACCAATTGGTATAAATTGAAAGTAAATTTAAAGTGTCTTGCTAAAAGACAAAAATCCTGTTTTCATTCATGTTAATGTTGTTGTTTTTTTTGTTAACAGAGAGACTTAGTGCTGCCAGCACGTCACTGACGAAGGACATTGTCAGTCAGCTGTTTAACCTGATCAAGTTCCTACAGAAACCTGACAGTAAGTAGAAAATACACACACATGATTTCTTAATTCCACTTTTCTTAATTTCCCATTTAATCAGCATTGAGGGGCAATATCAATCATCACATAAACAGGGATGTGAACTCACAACAGGGATTTATTGTCAGATGCTCTACTGACTGGGCTAACCTGGCCTGGTTTGAAATATAAAAGAAAGTTCGATATTAACCAAAAAGCCACTTGAGCTCTCTGAATGATATAAAAAATACATTTTAAGTATATTTATAAACATTGCTGTGCCATTCCTAACATTTTTATTCTATATTGACAGATTTGAAAACTGAGGGTTTGTTCCGCAAGACTGGCAATGTGACAAGACAGCGTCTGCTCAAGGAGTGGATTCTGCAGGGTGCGGATCTTCATCTGAACGATGCCACATTCTCTCCACACGATGTTGCCACTGTTCTGAAGCAGTTTATCGGTGACCTTCCTGAGCCTCTCCTTACCCAGAACCACTATGAGGCCCATCTTCAGATAGTTGGTAAGTCAACATTATACAAGTTTTTAATAAAATATCTTAGTCATGTAGTTTATTAAATTATTAAAAATTGTAATTTTTACATCACATCTACTTGACACATTTACTCCATATTTTCTATGATTATACTTTAACACTTTGTACGGTGTGACAGGGGGTGATCCTCCCTGACCCTTGTCTCACTTATGATGGGGAGAATAAATGGGTCACCTTAAGGTGGCTGAAATAAAAAAATAAAAAAATAAAAAAATAAAAATAAAAATAAAATTCTGCTGCATACATTTTTTTTTCAATTATTCAGTATTTTTTTTATCTTTGTTCTCTAATGGAGGCAGTTTAAATTAAGGAAATTTAATCATGAATTGGTTAATTCTTAGTGTTTGAACCTCATCATCAGCTTGCATTGAAAATTTCACTTCACAGATAATTATACATATAGTTTTTCATTTGAATTACAGACATGGTCAGTGAAACTCACACGGAGAGAGAAAGGTTAAAGGTCAAGGGTAAGCAGTTGAAGGCCCTCCAGTTGATGATCCTCCTGTTGCCCCGAGAGAACGCCATCCTCCTCGAGTGTCTGATCGACCTCCTCTACAAGGTTAGCAACGTTCCAGAGAACAAGATGTCCGCCAGTTCCCTTGGGGTAGTGTTTGCTCCCAGCCTTCTGTGTCCCAGAAAGGTAATTAAATGTTTTGATTTTTTAAAATGGAATTCTTCAAGATACAAAGTAGTGACATTAGATACCATTTTTCTATGTTAAAACACACAAATGCTTATAGATCTAAATAAAAATCATGCCACTTTTGTTTACTTGTATGAATCATTTAAAGATCATAAAGATATATGACTCTTATGCCAATCAATATATGATAGATTATAATCATAATCCAATGTACAGTGTAATGTTTGCATTCCTATTTAACTTATTTCCATTTTAACTTGCAGTTGACCCCAGAACAGATGCAGTCTGCATCGCCGATCTTGAGTAAAGCAGTTACAACTCTGATTGAGAATGCCCCCTCCATGTTCAGGATTCCGCAGGAGCTTGGGGATGATGTAGCCAACTTCTGGCGAGAGATGGAAGATCCCAATGTGACAGTGTTCGATGAGGAGCTGACCAAGGAGAACCTTGATGACAAAGCCAACATTCAGAAAGCTAAGGTAACTATCAATTAATCAAGCACTTAGTACTTTTTCCATCCAGAATATATTATATTCTTGCTTATTTCCGCATATTGAAAAAAGTTCTGTAAATACAACTAGTATGGGAACGGATATAACAATAAGGATGTAACAATAAGGATATAACAACAAGGATATAACAACAAGGATAATTTATAATTGATGATACAATAAGGATATAATGGATGTAACAATAAGGATTTAACAATAAAAACAATACAATAACTGGAAATAACAATTGCTATAAAATATTCTCAAGTCATCATTAACATCTTGTATATTTATTATTACAGTATGGTAGTTCAACTGCAGTCAACACTGTCCTCACATTTACCGAGAGGAAGTCGCCTGAAGAGTACAACTCCAACCAGGACACACAGGTCGCCCTCGCCCAGCTTTACGCCCATGTTCAGTCCATGCCCGAGTCTGCGAAGAAGAAGAAGCTTCTGAAACAGTTCAACCATGCCAGTGGTGCCCAGGCGAGTACCAGCGTAAGAAAGGGAAAGCACTCACGTAGTAGAACATTTGGCGAATCTCTGAAGGTAATTGTCATCAATATGTTCTTCATTGTTTAGCATGGTAATAAAAGTTGTGTATGAATAAATAAACGTTTGCTTGATTAAGTGCTATCAAATCAGAAAAATACTTCAATATATAATGAAATAAATGCAAGCATTGGGAAACATAATGTTATGAAAACAAAAGATGCAGAATTTTAAACTTGCTTTAGTTCATACTCAAGTGCAAACAAAGCTCAGTCCATTTCCTGAGTAGAACCTGTTGTAGTAGCCGTCTGGTTGAGCATTGGATCAAATCATTAATATATGTTTTACTGAAAAGTGTAATATCAAAACGCTTTGATCAGATTTAATTCTCCAATGACAATAAACCATGAATTATGCTAATCATACTCTAACCAATTATATTTTGCCATTACAGAAGCATTTTCCGATTCTGGCCAAGCACAAACAGCGAGACGCATGTGATGTTAACAGCTGTGCAACTCGTCTGACATGGAACATCACAAAGCCAGTGAACATTGACGACTCCATGGCCTACACCAAGACTCCTGACAACAAATGTATCCCTATCCTGGTAAGTTACACATTACACACATTTTCCCATTTTAATAATAGAAATGTTGGGATTTATTTTATTTAAATTTATTTTTTCTTAGTAAATTAATAACTTTGTCATATCTACAGACATAGTCCAATAAACATGTTTTTAAGAAAAATACAACTATTAATGCAAGTGGGATATCGGTGGAGTTTTGAATAAGACTTACATAGAGACATCTGTCTGTTTAAAAATCATCAAAATCACAAGATTTTTGCAATTAACTTTTTTTTTACATGCATTCATGTGTTATTATATTTATTCTTCCAGAAGTCTAACAGTCCTGCCGTCCATGTTGTTGATCTTGGAGCATCCCCATGCAATGTACGACCCAAGAAGCGCCTCAGCGATGAGAACATCAACGCACATGTTAAGGATCCAAAGATGGCACACTTCAGTAATGAGAACAGCTTCGTCAAGGACCCCATGCCATGTAAAGCCCTTTTCCCATGCACTCCAGTTATGCCACGTCCAGTTGCCATGGTTTCGCCAATTACAAAGTCAGTCACCAAGATGGGAGCATCGTCGAAAAAAGCGTTGATGACACCCCGCTCACGGATACCAATGATGGTTATACAGTCCCCCGTTGGAACATATACAGAGAGTTGCCTGTAAGGTGTTGAATGATGTTCGAAGTTGGACGATAAATGAAAATGACAAGATATATTATGGCATATAAAGTGTGAGTTCAAAAGTGCGAAATTAAATTATGCAATGAGTAACGTGATAGTCAGACTGTGCCACCATATGTGCTCCGAGGCTTCCTACGTCGGTTTGTGTTCAGTATAAACGTTTACCCGCAATGGAAGCCTCACAGTTGGTCTTGTGACCACAGTGCTGTTATGATATTAACATTTTTTTCCATGTTGTAAGCTTTAACAAGTTAACAATTTTATCAATGTTGTAAGGGTCCCACCCTTGTGATTGAGTGATTGAATACCATTCCGCCTTGAAATTAGAAGAACAAAAAAAAACAGTCAGATATTTTAATGTGCAGATAGTGTTGTCTTATATTTAAGCATTCTCAGGATTTTATTCATTTTATAGATTTTTTTGTGTGTTTGTTTGTCAGTATTATTTTATCCTTGTCTCTCCTTCTATCTTTCCGTCCATCTTCTTATCTTAACTCTTATCTCTATCTCCATTCTTATATTTTTATTCATTTAAATTAAAGAGATGAAATTTCATTAATTTGCATATTAAAAAAACTGACTGCTGAAATTGGAATGTGTATTTGATTCTGGCTTAAAATACCATTGTCATAAAAACGGTGTGCATGTATATTACACAGATGTGATAATGACTTACAAGTAATTCTTGAAAAAATTATATATAATAGGTGAAAAAAAGGGACATTTCTGCAGTACACATGACAGTGGTGTTTTAAGATTTAAATGTTTGTCTGTCCTATAGTGCTATCTTTGTATTTTAAATACGTTGGATTGTAAATGTTTGTTAAGACTTTGTGTAAATATGTAAATAATACAATCATCTATGGAAGAGTAAATTAAACTTAATAAAAATATATAAATCTTATGCTGGTCTGAGCAGTTTTTTATTATCAACCTCATAAACCATGCTTCACATTACCCAGGAATTTACACTGTAAATTTCACAGTTTTGTATTACACAAAATGCCCAAGACATGTTAATTTATGTTACCACAAAAACATCTGTATTTTCGTTTAGGCTAAATTATAAATTTAACTGCCAGATTATCATCCAAATTGTTTTTCTCAAATGATGAGGGTTGAGGATTTTTTTGTTTTATGAAAATGAAAATTTAGGGGCAGACAGGATGATAATCTAGCAATTAATTTATTATTATTAAACACATGTCTATTGTCACAGTTTTTGGGCATTATACAGATTATAAGCGATGCATAAATGGTTATAAATTTTAATGATAAAAAGAGGTTTTAACCAGGACAGTGTTGAATGCTAGATGTTATCATTACGGAATATAGACTTTGAGGAATGATGAGATTTACCTAATAAAAAAGTAAACCAACAAATCAGTAGAAAGCAACTAAATCAATTGTAATAAAGCCTGATTAAGATATTTTTTAAAATGTTTCAACAAAATTTGTCATCATGTACGGTAATTCACACTGTCATTTATAAATTGTATATAACCATTGTAACATCACCACCTGTATACAGCCACAGTATCATGCAATCTACTATCATCTATAAACTATATACAACCACAGAAACAAAGCAATAAAATGCTGTCATCTTTTATCTGTGTGCAACCACAGGAACATAGCCATACTATATTGTCATCTATTATCTGCATAAAGCTTCAGAAACAGCTGTAATCTGCCTGCTGTCATCCACAAACTTTATATAATCACAGAAACATAGCGTTAATCTGCAATCATCTTTTATCTGTGTGCAACCACAGGAACATAGCCATACTATATTGTCATCTATTATCTGCATAAAGCTTCAGAAACAGCTGTAATCTGCCTGCTGTCATCTACAAACTGTATATAATCACAGAAACATAGCATTAATCTGCAATCAACTTTTATCTGTGTACAGCCACAGGAACATAGCCATACTATATTGTCATCTATTATCTGCATAAAGCTTCAGACACAGCTGTAATCTGCCTGCTGTCATCTATAAACTGTATATAGCCACAGTTATATAGCTGTAATCAGCTGACATCTGTAATATATATAGCCACAGAAACACAGCATTTATCTGCAATCATCTTTTATCTGTGTGCATCCACAGGAACATAGCCATACTATATTGTCATCTATTATCTGCATTAAGCTTAAAAAACAGTTATAATCTGCCTGCTGTCATCTACAAACTGTATATAACCACAGTAACATAGCCATAGCCTGCAGTCTTCTATAAACTATGTAACCACTGTCACATAGCCATAAGCTGCTGTAATCTATATACTGTATTAAGCCACAGAAACATAGCCATAATCTGCTGTCATTTATTATCTGTATATAACCACAGTAACATAGCCATAACCTGCTGTCATCTATAAACTGTATATAGCAACAGAAACAGCCATAATCTGCTGTCATCTATTATCTGTATATAACCACAGAAACATAACCATAACCTGCTGTCATCTACAAACTATATAACCACAGTAACATAGCCATAATCTGCTGTTATCTACAAACTATATAACCACAGTAACATAGCCATAATCTGCTGTTATCTATAAACTGTATAAACCCACAGAAAAATAGCCATAATCGGTGTCGACTTTTATCTGTGTGCAACCACAGTAACATGACCAAACTATTTTGTCATCTATTATCTGCATAAAGCATCAGAAACAGCTGTAAGCTGAATGCTGTTATCTATTAACTGTATATAGCCACAGTAACATAGCTGTAATCAGGTGACATCTGTTATCTATATATAGCCACAAAAAATAGCCATCAAATCTGCTGTCATCTGTAATCTGTATATACCCACAGAAACAAAGTCATAATCTGCTTTCATCTATAACATGTATATAGCCACAGAAACATAGTCATAATCTGCTACCATCTTTATTCTGTATATAGCCACAGAAACATAGCCATAATCTAATGTCATCTATAAATTGCATATCGCCACAGTCTGATGTCACATTAAACTTGTATATAGCAGAAGAAACATAGCAACCATATACTGTCATCTTTAGCTACAATAACATAGCTGTAATTGGCTGTCTTTTATTATCTGTATATAGCCACAGAAACAAAGACATAATCTGATGCCATATATTTTCTGCATATAGCCACAGTAACATTGCCATAATCTGCTACCATCTATATTCTGTATATAGCCACAGAAACATAGCCATAATCTGATGCCAGACATAGTCTGTATATAGCCACAGAAACAATGCCATAATATAATCCACAGTCATCTATAAACTGCATATCGCCAGTCTGATGTCACATTTAGCTTGTGTATAGCAGAAGAAACATAACAATCTATTATCATCTCTATATAGCTACAATAACATAGCTGTGATCTGCTGTCATTTATTATCTGTATATAACCACAGAAACATAGCCATAATCTGCTGTCATATATAAACTGTATTTTGCCACAGTAACAGCCATAATCTGCTGTCATATATAAACTGTATATAGCCACAGTAACATAGCCATAGTCTGCTATCATCTATAAACTGTTTATAGCCACAGCAACATAGCCATAATCAGCTGTCATATATAAACTGTATATAGCCACAGAAGCAAAGCCATAACCTGCTGTCATATTTAAACTGTATACAACCACAGTAACATAGCCATTATCTGCTATCATCTATAAATTGTTTATAGCCAGAGTAACATAGCCATAATCTGCTGTTATATTTAAACTGTATATAGCCACAGTAACATAGCCGTAATCTGCTGTCATATTTAAACTGTATATAGCAACAGAAACATAGCCATAATCTGCTGTCATATATAAACTGTATATAGCCACAGAAACATAGCCATAACCTCCTGTCATATTTAAACTGTATAAGCCACAGCAACATAGCCATAATCTACTGTCATATTTAAACTATATAAAGCAACAGAAACATAGCCATAACCTGCTGTCATATATAAACTGTATATAGCCACAGAAACATAGCCATAATCTGCTGTCATATATAAACTGTATATAGCAACAGTAACATAGCCATAATCTGCTGTTATCTATAGACTGTATATAACCACAGTAACATAGCCATAATCTGCTATTATCTATTAACTGTATATAACCATAGTAACATAGCCATAATCTGCTGTCATATATAAACTGTATATTTCCACAGTAACATAGTCATAATCTGCTGTCATATATAAACTGTATATAGCCACAGAAACATAGCCATAACCTGCTGTCATATTTAAACTGTATACAACCACAGTAGCATAGTCATAATCTGCTGTCATATATAAACTGTATATAGCCACAGCAACATAGCCACAATCTGCTGTCATATTAAAATTGTATATAGTAACAGAAACATAGCCATAACCTGCTGTCATATATAAACTATATATAGCCACAGAAACATAGCCATAATCTGCTGTCATATATAAACTGTATATAACCAGAGTAACATAGCCATAATCTGCTGCCATATATAAACTGTATATAACCACAGTAACATAGCCACAATCTGCTGTCATATATAAACTGTATATAACCACAGTAACATAGCCATAATCTGCTGTCATATATAAACTGTATATAACCACAGTAACATAGCCATAATCTGCTGTCATATACAAACTGTATATAGCAACAGAAACATAGCCATAACCTGCTGTCATATATAAACTGTATATAGCCACAGAAACATAGCAATAACCTGCTGTCATATATAAACTGTATATAACCACAGTAACATAGCCATAATCTGTTGTTATCTATAAACTGTATATTACCACAGTAACATAGTCATAATCTGCTGTCATATAAAAGCTGTATATAGCCACAGAAACATAGCCATAACCTGCTGTCATATTTAAACTGTATACAACCACAGTAGCAAAGCCATAACCTGCTGTCATATTTAAACTGTATACAACCACAGTAACATAGCCATTATCTGCTATCATCAATAAACTGTTTATAGCCACAGTAACATAGCCATAATCTGCTGTTATATTTAAACTGTATATAGCCACAGTAACATAGCCAGAATCTGCTGTCATATTTAAACTGTATATAGCAACAGAAACATAGCCATAATATGCTGTCATATATAAACTGTATATAGACACAGAAACATAGCCATAACCTGCTGTCATATTTAAACTGTATAAGCCATAGCAACATAGCCATAATCTGCTGTCATATATAAACTGTATATAACAACAGAAACATAGCCATAATCTGCTGTCATATATAAACTGTATATAACCACAGTAACATAGTCATAATCTGCTGTCATATATAAACTGTATATAGCCACAGAAACATAGCCATAACCTGCTGTCATATTTAAACTGTATACAACCACAGTAACATAGCCATTATCTGCTATCATCTATAAACTGTTTATAGCCACAGTAACATAGCCATAATCTGCTGTTATATTTAAACTGTATATAACCACAGTAACATAGCTGTAATCTGCTCTCATTTTTAAACTGTATAAAGCAACAGAAACATAGCCATAATCTGCTGTCATATATAAACTGTATATAGTCACAGAAACATAGCCATAACCTGCTGTCATAATTAAACTGTATAAGCCACAGCAACATAGCCATAATCTGCTGTCATATTTAAACTGTATATAGCAACAGAAACTTAGCCATAACCTGCTGTTATCTAAAGACTGTATATAACCACATTAACATAGCCATAATCTGCTGTTATCTATTAACTGTATATAACCACAGTAACATAGCCATACTCTGCTGTCATATATAAACTGTATATAACCACAGTAACATAGTCATAATCTGCTGTCATATATAAACTGTATATAGCCACAGAAATATAGCCATAACCTGCTGTCATATTTAAACTAAATACAACCACAGTAACAAAGCCATAACCTGCTGTCATATTTAAACTGTATACAACCACAGTAACATAGCCGTTATCTGCTATCATCTATAAACTGTTTATAGCCACAGTAACATAGCCATAATCTGCTGTTATATTTAAACTGTATATAGCCACAGTAACATAGCTGTAATCTGCTGTCATATTTAAACTGTATATAGCCACAGTAACATAGCCGTAATCTGCTGTCATATTTAAACTGTATATAGCAACAGAAACATAGCCATAATCTGCTGTCATATATAAACTGTATATAGCCACAGAAACATAGCCATAACCTGCTGTCATATTTAAACTGTATAAGCCACAGCAACATAGCCATAATCTGCTGTCATATTTAAACTGTATATAGCAACAGAAACATAGCCATAACTTACTGTCATATATAAACTGTATATAGCCACAGAAACATAGCCATAATCTGCTGTCATATATAAACTGTATATAGCCACAGTAACATAGCCATAATCTGCTGTTATCTATAGATTGTATATAACCACAGTAACATAGCCATAATCTGCTTTTATCTATTAACTGTATATAACCACAGTAACATAGTCATAATCTGCTGTCATATATAAACTGTATATAACCACAGTAACATAGTCATAATCTGCTGTCATATATAAACTGTATATAGCCACAGAAACATAGCCATAATCTGCTGTCATTTACAAACTGTATATAGCCACAGTAACATAGTCATAATCTACTGTCATATATAAACTGTATATAGCCTCAGAAACATAGCCATAATCTGCTGTCATATATAAACTGTATATAGCCACAGTAACATAGCCATAATCTGCTGTCATATATAAACTGTATATAACCACAGTAACATAGACATAATTTGCTGTCATATATAAATTGTATATAACCACAGTAACATAGTCATAATCTGCTGTCATATTTAAAATATATATAGCCACAGAAACATAGCCATAACTGGCTGTCATATATAAACTGTATATAGCCACAGTAATATAGCTATAATCTGCTGTTATCTATAAACTGTATATAACCACAGTTACATAGCCATAATGTGCTGTCATATATAAACTGTATATAACCACAGTAGCATAGCCATAATCTGCTGTCATCTATTATATGTATATAGCCATAACATTCTGTCATCTATAAACTGTATATAGCTACAGTAACAAAGCCATAATCTGCTTTCATCTACCATCTGGCATCTTTTGTCTGTATATAGCCACAGCAGCAGAGTCATAATCTGCTATTATCTATAATCTGTATAACCCCTCATTAACATAGTCATAATCTGCTGTTATCTATAAACTGTTTATAGCCACAGTACCATAGCCATAATCTGCTTTCATCGACAATCTGGCATCTTTTGTCTGTATATAGCCACAGCAACATAGTCATTATCTGATCTTATCTTCAATCTGTATATAGCTGTTTTAACATAGTCATAATCTGCTATTATCTATAAACTGTATATAGCCACAGTAAAAAAAGCCAAAATATGCTTTCATCTACCATCTGGCATCTTTTGTCTGTATATAGCCACAGCAACATAGTCACAATCTGCTGTTATCTATAAACTGTATGTAGCCACAAAAACATAGCCATAATCTGCTGTTATCTATTATCTGTACATAGCCTCAGTAACATAGTAAAATGTGCTATCATCTATAAACTGTATATAGCCACAACAACATAGTCATAATCTGTTGTCATTTATATTCTGTATATTGCCAAAGAAACATAGCCATAATCTGCTGTTATCTATTATCTGTACATAGCTTCAATTATATAGTCATAATGTGCTATCATTTATAAACTGTATATAGCCACAGCAACATAGCTGTAATCTGCTGTTATCTATAATATGTATATAGCCTCATTAACATAGTCATAATCTGCTGTCATCTATAATATGTCTATAACCACAGAAACAAAGTCATAAGCTGCTGTCATCTACAAACTGTATCTAGTCACAGTCACATAGCCATAATCTGCTGTCATCCATCTATAAACAGTATATAACCACAGTAACATAGACATAATTTGCTGTCTAATTATATATATATTTAGCAACAGAAACATAGCCATAATCTGCTGTCATCTATTATCTGTACATAACCACAGTAACATAGACATAATCTGCTATCATCTATTATCTGTATAAAGCCACAGTAACATAGACATAATCTGCTGTCATCTATTATCTGTATATAGCCACAGTAACATACACTTAATCTGCTGTCATCTGTATTCTGTATATAGCCACAGTAACATACACATAATCTGCTGTCATCTGTTATCTGTATATAGCCACAGTAACATAGTCATAATCTGCTGTCATCTATTATCTGTTTATAGCCACAGTAACAAAGTCATAATCTGCTGTCATCTATTATCTGTTTATAGCCACAGTAACATAGTCATAATCTGCTGTCATCTTTTATCTGTATATAACCACCATAACATAGTCATAAACTGCTGTCATCTATTATCTGTATATAGCCACAGTAACATAGTCATAATCTGCTGTCATCTATTTTCTGTTTATAGCCACAGTAACATAGTCATAATCTGCTGTCATCTATTATCTGTTTATAGCCACAGTAACATAGTCATAATCTGCTGTCATCTTTTATCTGTATATAACCACAGTAACATAGTCATAAACTGCTGTCATCTATTATCTGTATATAGCCACAGTAACATAGACATAATCTGCTGTCATCTATAATCTGTATCAAGCCACAGTAACATAGTCATAATCTGCTGTCATCTATTATCTGTACATAACCACAGTAACATAGACATAATCTGCTTTCATCTATTATCTGTGCATAGCCACAGTAACATAAACATAATCTGCTGTCATCTATTATCTGTATATCGCCACAGTAACATAGTCATAATCTGCTATCATCTGTATTCTGTATATAGCCACAGCAACATACACATAGTCTGCTGTCATCTGTTATCTGTATATAGCCACAGTAACATAGTCATAATCTGCTGTCATCTATTATCTGTATATAGCCACAGTAACATAGTCATAAGCTGCTGTCTTCTTTTATCTGTATATAGCCACAGTAACATAGTCACAATATGCTGTCATCTATTATCTGTATATAGCCACAGTAACATAGTCATAAGCTGCTGTCTTCTTTTATCTGTATATAACCACAGTAACATAGTCATAATTTGCTGTCATCTTTTATCTGTATTTAACCATAGTAACATAGCTGTAATGTTCTTTTATCCATAAACAATATAAAACTATAGTAACATAACCATATTCTGCTTTCACAAACTTACATGTATTTAGAAGCAGTAACATAGTCACAGTTGTCTGTCATCTATAACCTATTTATAGACACAGTCATATAACTAAATTGGCAGTCACCGATTGCCTTTTTACGGCAGTAATAACACCACCACAAGCTGCTGTCACTTATAACGTTTATATAGTCACAATGACATAGCCACACATTTTCTGTATTTATCAGCAGTAGCATATCTCCTGCTATTGATGATCTACTCTGTATAAAATCACAGCGAAACAGCTACATAAATAGCCCTGTATATATATATGTAGCTACAAAATATATGTAAAGCTATGTCACCTGTTGCCTTTATATAACAACAGTAACATAGCCACATAATCTGGTGTCATCTATAACTTGTTAATAGCTAAGATACAATAGCTACACTATACTGTCATCTATAACTTGTTTATAGCTAAGATACAATAGCTATACTATACTGTCATCTATAACTTGTTTATAGCTAAGATATGATAGCTTTACTCTACTGTCATCTATAACTTGTTTATAGCCAAGATACAATAGCTTTACTCTACTGTCATCTATAACATGTTTATAGCTAAGATATGATAGCTTTACTCTACAGTCATCTATAACTTGTTTATAACTAAGATACAATAGCTGTACTCTACTGTCATCTATAACTTGTTTATAGCTAAGATACAATAGCTGTACTCTACTGTCATCTATAACTTGTTTATAGCTAAGATACAATAGCTGTACTCTACTGTCATCTATAACTTGTTTATAGCTAAGATACAATTGCTGTACTCTACTGTCATCTATAACATGTTTATAGCTAAGATACAATAGCTATACTCTACTGTCATCTATAACATGTTTATAGCTAAGATACGATAGCTATACTCTACTGTCATCTATAACTTGTTTATAGCTAAGATACGATAGCTATACTCTACTGTCATCTATAACTTGTTTATAGCTAAGATACGATAGCTATACTCTACTGTCATCTATAACTTGTTTATAGCTAAGATACGATAGCTATACTCTACTGTCATCTATAACTTGTTTATAGCTAAGATACGGTAGCTATACTCTACTGTCATCTATAACTTGTTTATAGCTAAGATACGATAGCTATAC